>OY757189.1:59953500-60553500 GCA_963583895.1 Melanophora roralis
CTAGCTGAAATGGCATGCATTTAATATTAATCTGCAAAACTACCTCAAAATGGACCTCAAAGGTTAAAAATAATAAAAAGAAATTATTTTTGTTAATAATTTTGACAATTGGGCCTCAGGCTATCCGAATTGGCATGAATGTGATATTAATATGCAAAATAACCATCAAGAGTTAAACATTATGAAAATAAATATTTTTGTTATAATTTATGATAATTTTGGGCTTTATCCTAGCTGAAATGGCATGAATTTAATACTAATATGCAAAACTATCCTCAAAAGTTAAAAATTATAAAAAATTACAAAAATGTTGATGATTTTGGACCTCAAAGTTGACCTCAAAGGTAAAGGTAAATATTTCTTTGTCAATAATTTTGATGATTAGTGAATTTAAACAAGCCGAAACACCATGCATTTAATATGAATATACAAAATGGACCTCAAAGGTTAAAAATAATAAAAAGAAAATACTTTTGTTATTTTTTATGATGATTTTGGGCTTTATCCTAGCCGAAATAGCATGAATGTTATATTAATATGCAAAATTTAACTCAAAAGTTGATAATAAAATAAATATTTCTTTGTCAATAATTTTGATGATTATTGAATTTAAACAAGCCATAATTCCATGCATTTAACATTAATATACAAAATGGACCTCAAAGGTCCATTATTTTTGCTAATAATTTTGATGATTTGGGCCTCAGGCTATCCGAATTGGCATGAATGTGATATTAATATGCGAAATAACCATCAAGAGTTAAACATTATGAAAATAAATATTTTTGTTATTATTTATGATAATTTTGGACTTTATCCTAGCTGAAATGGCATGAATTTAATATTAATATGCACAACTACCCTCAAAAGTGAAAAATTATAAAAAATTACAAAAATTTTGATGATTTTGGACCTCAAAATTTACCTCAAAGGTTAAAACTAAAAAAAGAAAACATTTTTGTTAATAATTTTGATGATATGGACCTGAGGCTAGCCGAATTGGCATGAATGTAATATTAATATGCGAAATAACCATCAAGAGTTAAAAATAATGAAAATAAATATTTTTGCTATTATTTATGAAGTGTTTGGCTTAATCCTAGCTGAAATGGCATGCATTTAATATTAATCTGCAAAACTACCTCAAAATGGACCTAAAAGAAATTATTTTTGTTAATAATTTTGATGATTTGCGCCTCAGGCTACCCGAATTGGCATGAATGTAATATTAATATGCGAAATAACCATCAGGAGTTAAAAATTATGAAAATATATATTTTTGTTATTATTTATGATCATTTTGGGCTTTATTTTAGCTGAAATGGCATGCATTTAATATTAATATTTATTAATATGCAAAACTACCCTCAAAAGTGAAAAACTATAAAAATAATTATTTTTAACAAAAAAGTTGATGATTTTGGACCTCAAAATTGACCTCAAAGGTTAAAACTAAAAGAAGAAAACATTTTTGTTAATAATTTTGCTGATATGGACCTGAGGCTAGCCGAATTGGCATGAATGTAAATAATCATCAAGAGTTAAAAATAATGGAAAGAAATATTTTGTTATTATTTATGAAGTGTTTGGCTTAATCCTAGCTGAAATGGCATGCATTTAATATTAATCTGCAAACTACTCTCAAAAGTTTAAAATTAAAAAATAATAATTTTTGGTACAAAAATGTTGATGATTTTGGACTTCAACCTAGCCTAAATAGCATGCATGTTATATTAGTATGCAAAATTGATCTCATAAGAGGATAATAAAATAAATATTTCTTTGTCAATTTTTTTGAAAATTATTGAATTTAAACAAGCCGAAATATTAATATACAAAATGGTCCTCAAAGGTTACAAAGAATAAAAAGAAAATAATTTTGATGATTTGGGCCTCAGGCTAGCCGAAATGGCATGAATGTGATATTAATATGCGAAATAACCATCAAGAGTTAAACATTATGAAAATAAATATTTTTGTTATTATTTATGATAATTTTGGGCTCTATCCTAGCTGAAATGGCATGCATTTAATATCAATATGCAAAACTACCCTCAAAAGTGAAAAATTATTATTTTCGACAAAAATTTTGATGATTTTGGACTTCAAAATTGACCTTAAAGGTTAAAAATAATAAAAAGAAAATATTTTTGTTAATAATTTTGATGATTTGGGCCTCAGGCTATCCGAATTGGCATGAATGTGATATTAATATGCGAAATAACCATCAAGAGTTAAACATTATGAAAATAAATATTTTTGTTATTATTTATGATAATTTTGGGCTCTATCCTAGCTAAAATGGCATGCATTTAATATCAATATGCAAAACTACCCTCAAAAGTGAAAAATTATTATTTTCGACAAAAATTTTGATGATTTTGGACTTCAAAATTGACCTTAAAGGTTAAAAATAATAAAAAGAAAATATTTTTGTTAATAATTTTGATGATTTGGGCCTCAGGCTATCCGAATTGGCATGAATGTGATATTAATATGCGAAATAACCATCAAGAGTTAAACATTATGAAAATAAATATTTTTGTTATTATTTATGATAATT
The DNA here is from genome assembly GCA_963583895.1 of Melanophora roralis. Taxonomy (NCBI): domain Eukaryota; kingdom Metazoa; phylum Arthropoda; class Insecta; order Diptera; family Rhinophoridae; genus Melanophora; species Melanophora roralis. Next base: position 59,956,064 of record OY757189.1, read on the forward strand.
CTGTAGTGCGATTCAGTAACTTTTAACGATTCGACGATCGTCATATTTATCGACAGAAATTATTGTTTGCTGCTACGGTTAAGTGATTCACTAAGACGTTTTTAACGATAGTCTACAAGTTGATTTTTGTTTGTATTTTATTAGTTGTAAAATAAATTTTAACAAAGGGAAAATCATAATAATAGTAAAAATAATATATAAAATACAAAATAACCTTTTGTCGATACAACTAACAACACAAAAATTATTGCCGTTAAATTATCAAGTATAACGATTGTAAAAATTGCTAAAAAGTTTTGCTGTTTACTTAACAATAACAGCTGACTTTAACGGAAGTGAATATCGTTAAAAACTTTACTGAATCCAAAATCGTTATATTTATTGTTAACTTATTTTACCGATACGAATATCATAAAAATAAGTTACTGAATCGCACTACTGGGCTTTATCCTAGCTGAAATGAATATCAATAAGCTAAACTACCCTCAAAAGGTAAAAATTTTAAAAAATAATTATTTTTGACAAAAATGTTGACGATTTAGCCGGATTGGCATGAATGTTATATTAATGTGCAAAATTTAACTCAAAAGTTAATAATAAAATAAATGTTATTTTTGTTAATAATTTTGATAATTGTTGAATTTAACCTAGCCGAAATACCATGCATTATCATTAATATGCAAAATGGACCTCAAAGGTTAAAAATAATAAAAAGAAATTAGTTTTGTTAATAATTTTGGTGATTTGGGCCCAGGCTATCCGAATTGGCATGAATGTGATATTAATAGGCGAAATAACCATCAAGAGTTAAACATTATGAAAATAAATATTTTTGTTATTATTTATGATAATTTTGGACTTTATCCTAGCTGAAGTGGCATGAATTTTATATTAATATGCAAAACTACCCTCAAAAGTGAAAAATTATAAAAAATTACAAAAATTTTGATGATTTTGGTCCTCAAAATTGACCACAAAGGTTAAAACTAAAAAAATAAACATTTTTGTTAATAATTTTGATGATATGGACCAGAGGCTAGCCGAATTGGCATGAATGTAATATTAATATGCGAAATAACCATCAAGAGTTAAAAATAATGAAAAGAAATATTTTTGCTATTATTTATGAAGTGTTTGGCTTAATCCTAGCTGAAATGGCATGCATTTAATATTAATCTGCAAAACTACCTCAAAATGGACCTCAAAGGTTAAAAATAATAAAAAGAAATTATTTTTGTTAATAATTTTGACAATTGGGCCTCAGGCTATCCGAATTGGCATGAATGTGATATTAATATGCAAAATAACCATCAAGAGTTAAACATTATGAAAATAAATATTTTTGTTATAATTTATGATAATTTTGGGCTTTATCCTAGCTGAAATGGCATGAATTTAATACTAATATGCAAAACTACCCTCAAAAGTTAAAAATTATAAAAAATTACAAAAATGTTGATGATTTTGGACCTCAAAGTTGACCTCAAAGGTAAAGGTAAATATTTCTTTGTCAATAATTTTGATGATTAGTGAATTTAAACAAGCCGAAACACCATGCATTTAATATGAATATACAAAATGGACCTCAAAGGTTAAAAATAATAAAAAGAAAATACTTTTGTTATTTTTTATGATGATTTTGGGCTTTATCCTAGCCGAAATAGCATGAATGTTATATTAATATGCAAAATTTAACTCAAAAGTTGATAATAAAATAAATATTTCTTTGTCAATAATTTTGATGATTATTGAATTTAAACAAGCCATAATTCCACGAATTTAACATTAATATACAAAATGGACCTCAAAGGTCCATTATTTTTGCTAATAATTTTGATGATTTGGGCCTCAGGCTATCCGAATTGGCATGAATGTGATATTAATATGCGAAATAACCATCAAGAGTTAAACATTATGAAAATAAATATTTTTGTTATTATTTATGATAATTTTGGACTTTATCCTAGCTGAAATGGCATGAATTTAATATTAATATGCACAACTACCCTCAAAAGTGAAAAATTATAAAAAATTACAAAAATTTTGATGATTTTGGACCTCAAAATTTACCTCAAAGGTTAAAACTAAAAAAAGAAAACATTTTTGTTAATAATTTTGATGATATGGACCTGAGGCTAGCCGAATTGGCATGAATGTAATATTAATATGCGAAATAACCATCAAGAGTTAAAAATAATGAAAAGAAATATTTTTGCTATTATTTATGAAGTGTTTGGCTTAATCCTAGCTGAAATGGCATGCATTTAATATTAATCTGCAAAACTACCTCAAAATGGACCTAAAAGAAATTATTTTTGTTAATAATTTTGATGATTTGCGCCTCAGGCTACCCGAATTGGCATGAATGTAATATTAATATGCGAAATAACCATCAGGAGTTAAAAATTATGAAAATATATATTTTTGTTATTATTTATGATCATTTTGGGCTTTATTTTAGCTGAAATGGCATGCATTTAATATTAATATTTATTAATATGCAAAACTACCCTCAAAAGTGAAAAACTATAAAAATAATTATTTTTAACAAAAAAGTTGATGATTTTGGACCTCAAAATTGACCTCAAAGGTTAAAACTAAAAGAAGAAAACATTTTTGTTAATAATTTTGCTGATATGGACCTGAGGCTAGCCGAATTGGCATGAATGTAAATAATCATCAAGAGTTAAAAATAATGAAAAGAAATATTTTGTTATTATTTATGAAGTGTTTGGCTTAATCCTAGCTGAAATGGCATGCATTTAATATTAATCTGCAAAACTACTCTCAAAAGTTTAAAATTAAAAAATAATAATTTTTGGTACAAAAATGTTGATGATTTTAGACTTCAACCTAGCCTAAATAGCATGCATGTTATATTAGTATGCAAAATTGATTTCATAAGAGGATAATAAAATAAATATTTCTTTGTCAATATTTTTGAAAATTATTGAATTTAAACAAGCCGAAATATTAATATACAAAATGGTCCTCAAAGGTTACACAGAATAAGAAGAAAATAATTTTGATGATTTGGGCCTCAGGCTAGCCGAAATGGCATGAATGTGATATTAATATGCGAAATAACCATCAAGAGTTAAACATTATGAAAATAAATATTTTTGTTATTATTTATGATAATTTTGGGCTCTATCCTAGCTGAAAAGGCATGCAGTTAATATCAATATGCAAAACTACCCTCAAAAGTGAAAAATTATAAAAATTGTTATTTTTGACAAAAATTTTGATGATTTTGGACTTCAAAATTGACCTTAAAGGTTAAAAATAATAAAAAGAAAATATTTTTGTTAATAATTTTGATGATTTGGGCCTCAGGCTATCCGAATTGGCATGAATGTGATATTAATAGGCGAAATAACCATCAAGAGTTAAACATTATGAAAATAAATATTTTTGTTATTATTTATGATAATTCTGGGCTTTATCCTAGCTGAAATGGCATGCATTTAATATCAATAAGCTAAACTACCCTCAAAGGGTAAAAATTGTAAAAAATAATTATTTTTGATAAAAATGTTGACGATTTAGCCGAATTGGCATGAATGTTATATTAATGTGCAAAATTTAACTCAAAAGTTAATAATAAAATAAATGTTATTTTTGTTAATAATTTTGATAATTGTTGAATTTAACCTAGCCGAAATACCATGCATTATCATTAATATTCAAAATGAACCTCAAAGGTTAAAAATAATAAAAAGAAATTAGTTTTGTTAATAATTTTGATGATTTGGGCCCAGGCTATCCGAATTGGCATGAATGTGATATTAATAGGCGAAATAACCATCAAGAGTTAAACTTTATGAAAATATTTTTGTTATTATTTTGGGTAATTTTGGACTTTATCCTAGCTGAAATGGCATGAATCATATATTAATATGCAAAACTACCCTCAAAAGTGAAAAATTATAAAAAATTACAAAAATTTTGATGATTTTGGTCCTCAATATTGACCTCAAAGGTTAAAACTAAAAAAAAAGAAAACATTTTTGTTAATAATTTTGATGATATGGACCTGAGGCTAGCCGAATTGGCATGAATGTAATATTAATATGCGAAATAACCATCAAGAATTAAAAATAATGAAAAGAAATATTTTTGCTATTATTTATGAAGTGTTTGGCTTAATCCTAGCTGAAATGGCGTGCATTTAATATTAATCTGCAAAACTACCTCAAAGGTTAAAAATAATAAAAAGAAATTATTTTTGTTAATAATTTTGATGATTGGGCCTCAGGCTATCCGAATTGGCATGAATGTGATATTGATATGCGAAATAACCATCAAGAGTTAAACATTATGAAAATAAATATATTTGTTATAATTTATGATAATTTTGGGCTTTATCCTAGCTGAAATGGCATGAATTTAATATTAATATGCAAAACTACCCTTAAAAGTTAAAAATTATAAAAAATTACAAAAATGTTGATGATTTTGGACCTCAAAGTTGACCTCAAAGGTAAAGGTAAATATTTCTTTGTCAATAATTTTGATGATTATTGAATTTAAACAAGCCGAAACACCATGCATTTAATATGAATATACAAAATGGACCTCAAAGGTTAAAAATAAGAAAAAGAAATACTTTTGTTATTATTTATGATGATTTTGGGCTTTATCCTAGCCGAAATGGCATGAATGTTATATTAATATGCAAAATTTAACTCAAAAGTTGATAATAAAATAAATATTTCTTTGTCAATAATTTTGATGATTATTGAATTTAAACAAGCCGAAATTCCATGCATTTAACATTAATATACAAAATGGACCTCAAAGGTCCATTATTTTTGCTAATAATTTTGATGATTTGGGCCTCAGGCTATCCGAATTGGCATGAATGTGATATTAATATGCGAAATAACCATCAAGAGTTAAAACTAATGAAAATAAATATTTTTGTTATTATTTATGCAGTGTTTGGGCTTTATCCTAGCTGAAATGGCATGCATTTAATATCAATATGCAAAACTACCCTCAAAAGTGAAAAATTATAAAAATTATTATTTTTGACAAAAATTTTAATGATTTTGGACTTCAAAATTGACCTTAAAGGTTAAAAATAATAAAAAGAAAATATTTTTGTTAATAATTTTGATGATTTGGGCCTCAGGCTAGCCGAATTGGCATGAATGTAATATTAATATGCGAAATAACCATGGTACAATTCCCTTACAAGGTAGTATCGATTCCACAGCTGACTATTTTTTGCTCGAGGTTTTCCACTCTCTAAATCTGTCACACAGTACGTTTTTTGACATAAACGGGAATGCTTTTACAACAACTTCATAAATTTGGTATCGAGTTTGTTGTAGTTGTTGCCTTAGCGATAGTACCTTGTAAGGTAATTGTATTATGCGAAATAACCATCAGGAGTTAAAACTAATGAAAATAAATATTTTTGTTATTATTTATGAAGTGTTTGAGCTTTATCCTAGCTGAAATGGCATGCTTTTAATATTAATCTGCAAAACTACTCTCAAAATAATTATTTTTGGTACAAAATTGTTGATGATTTTGGACTTCAACCTAGCCGAAATGGCATATATGTTATATTAATATGCAAAATTGCACTCAAAATTTGATAATAAAATAAATATTTTTTTGTCAATAATTTTGATGATTATTGAATTTAAACAAGCCGAAATACCATGCATTTAATATTAATATACAAAATGGACCTCAAAGGTTAAAAATAAAAAAAAAATTATTTTTGCTAATAATTTTGATGATTTGGGCCTCAGGCTAGCCGAATTGGCATGAATGTAATATTGATATGCGAAATAACCACCAAGAGTTAAAAATTATGAAAATAAATATTTTTTGTTATTATTTATGATAATTCTGGGCTTTATCCTAGCTGAAATGGCATGCATTTAATATTAATATTCCAAACTACCCTCAAAAGTTAAAAATTATAAAAGTAATTATATTTGACAAAAATGTTGATGATTTTGGACCTCTAAATTGACCTCAAAGGTTAAAACTACAAAAAGAAAACATTTTTGTTAATAATTTTGATGATATGGACCTGAGGCTAGCCGAATTGGCATGAATGTAATATTAATATGCGAAATAACCATCAAGAGTTAAAAATAATGAAAAGAAATATTTTTGTTATTATTAATGAAGTGTTTGGGATTTATCCTAGCTGAAATGGCATGCATTTAATATTAATCTGCAAAACTACTCTCAAAAGTTAAAAAAAAAAGTTAGTCTCCCATTGGACGCGTCCCCAGGTGGCGGATAGGGGGGACCTCTGATAAGCTATCGATAATTTTGCGTGCGAAAATCGAACAGCTATTTTAGGGGTTGAGCTAGTTGAGGAATATCGTGATACTATTCATGCAATGGGTCCCCTTATTCCCCGAAAAAGCCAGGATCCTGCTATGTAACAGAAGGAACAAGAGAATACAATGTGGGTGGAGTGGAGCATAGTGTGCACACTCAACACACATTTCAGGTCTCTGGGCAATGTCAGGACTCTGGATACATCTGACAAATGGTCCAGCACTCTTGACATTGCAAGGGTAGAGCGTGGGCAGGGTAATGCATAGTGTACCATACTCTGCTTACACTTTATTCTTAGGTATTACCGGGGTTTCTGGATACATCTAACAGCTGGTCCAACACTCCTGGTGATGCCTCCATCCTTCATACATTACATTTGCAATCCCGCGGACCAAAACTAACCCACTTGTAAGGTTAAGGTTGTGGACGCAGCGCCAAAAACCTGAATGGCTAGTTAGTGGTTAAAGAAGACTAGTTCCAAGTTGTTGTCACCTCCGATGCCATAGCAAAGGTCGGTTGCAATTTTAGTAGCTCAGTCCGTGTACGCCGTCACTGCGCGGATGGTCCTCCCTTTACGTGCATACTCGTGGGATTCATATGCCTAATAATCTAAAACAAAAACAAACTCAAAAACAAAAACAAAAAAACTTCGCAGATGGTCAATCTGGTGAACCCAAATTGGCTACCTGCATCACATCTACTGATCATTCTTTGGATGACAGTAGACCCACAAGCAGTGATGTGCCTCTGCCCGTCGTGGCAAGCACCTCCAAAGCTGCCCAACCCCCTGCCGTTTCGGCAACCACAGCAGGTGATGTGTGTGCCCCCACAACACCTGCAACATCATTGTCTGACGCAGCAGCGCCAAATATCTTCGATGCGACTGAAGAAAGCCGCAGACGGCAACAACGCAAAGACGCCGCAGCTAAGCGAGCCGCTACGCGTATTATTGTATGACACCGGTTGATTCCCTGACGGTCGACCAGAGATTGTCGCTAGATTGGGCTAAGGCCTTTATTGCTGAGGTAGGATCCGAACCTGATCCAGGCTCTTCTGCCTCTAGCGCATCCACCAACCAACCGGATGCGAAGAGACCTAAATCCTCTCGTGTCGTTAACAGGCCTTACAGCGAAGTCGCTAAGAATCCGCTTGTAAGGGCTGTTATCGACAGGAGCAAAGGTGACGGAGCTATCTCTCAAGAAAATTGGGGGATAATCCGTCAGAAAATGATGGGGGTGTTCTGGAGTATCCTTAGGGAAAATCCCGGACCAGCCCCTCAAATCAACGACGCTGGCTGGTTTCAAGGCCACGTAAAACTCATGGCATGCACCAACGAGCGGTCGGCCAATCTGCTGAAACTAGCCATAGCAGCCCTCGGAGAAGTGTGGCAAAGCGCGCGGTTGGACGTGGTCACGGTCGACGATATCCCTCGTCGTCCGAGATCCGTAGCGACCATTCCCGCTGAACCACAAGACCCCGAGGAAATTCTTGGCTTCATAAGGATCGGTAACCCTGACCTCCCCACTCACGACTGGAAGGTAGTCAAGGTCTCCGATGCTAATGGAGCTACAAGAAAGGTGGTTATCATTCTTAATAAGGAATCGTTGGCGCCGCTTCGGCAGAGGAAGGGTGTGATATTTTACGGTTTTGAAAGTATCAGACTTAATATCTACCGAAGCGACGACAAACTCGACCCCCTTGCTACTAGTGTTAGCAAATTGACCGAGCGTGGTGTAAAAGACGCTGGTAATGATGATCCTGCTCAGCCGGTCTCCCAGGAGGATAATCAGTCAGACTCAGGTCTGATTGGTGATCTTCTTGGTCGCCTGGATGTAGCGGAGGACGAGGACGCTCTTTTGGATTCCGATTCAGAGAGCGGAAACGTAACAGTCATCTACGACCCAGACAATGGCGAAGGTGACGCAAATTAATATTCACCACTCCAAAGCAGCATCTGCTGCACTTGTTCTTCGTGCCGTAGAGCGGGGCGAAGACATATTATTAGTCCAGGAACCCTGGATCTCCGGGGGCACAATTCGTGGACTCAGTGCTAGAGGCTACAAACTTTTGTATGCGAACGTACATGGTAAGATTAGATCCTGTATAATGGCCAAAAGGCAACTTAATATCTTCATACTGTCTGATTACAGCGATGAAGATACTGTAACCGCAGCTTGGGACACTAATGGTAAAACATGGTGGATCCTCTCAAGCTACATGGCGCACGACCACAAGGACTCACCACCAAACCATCTTGTTCGTAAAGCGGTTGGCGCAGCGAAAGCAAATCGGATTCCAGTCATCATTGGAGCCGATGCAAATGCCCATCACCAAATCTGGGGCAGCACGAACACCAATATTAGAGGTGAGTGTTTGATGAACTTCATATTACAGACTGACTTGACAGTTGTGAACAAAGGTTCAGAACCTACTTTTGTTGTTGCGAACAGACAGGAGGTTTTGGACATAACATTGGTTAGCGTAGAAAGTGCTGACCTTATTAGGGACTGGAGGGTGTCAGATGACTGTTCCTTCTCAGACCACTGGTACCTTGAATTCTCTATTTTGGGAAATCGGGACAGAGCGACCCCCTACGTGAATAGGAGGAAGACAAACTGGCAGATGCAGAATGCCTATCTGCGGGACATGCTACCCCCTGCACCGACTATCGCCACAGTTGGTGACATAGAGGGAGCTGTACTGACGCTATCGAGCTCCTTTAGGGAGGCTACGACAAGGTCCTGCCCCCAGACCCTTCCTAGAGGCAGGAAGAAACCGCCCTGGTGGACATCTACCATAGATAAGACCCGCAGGAAGTGCAGGAGACTCTTCAATGAGGCAAAGAGGACGGGCAACTGGACTCTATACAAGGCCGCACTGAACAAGTTTAAGAACGAAGTGAGGAGTGCCAAACGCGGTACTTGGAGGAACTTCTGTTGCAGCGTTGAGAACTCGTCTGAGACGAGCCGTCTGCGCAAGCTCTTGTCCAAATCGGCCGTCGTCCCTGGCTTTATCCAGAAGGATGATGGAACTTGGACTACGAACAGCCATGAAACACTGGAAGTACTGATGGACACCCACTTCCCGGGATCTCTCAATATCTCGGATAGGGTGCCCACTAACACCACCTATAATCGGTCATCCACACCGATTCAATTGGATAATCATATGCTGCTTTGGGCGATCAACAGCTTCAAACCATTTAAGTCACCTGGACCGGATGGACTGATTCCAGCGGACCTGCAGCGTAACGTTGAGCTAGTTACTCCATGGCTTCTCAATATTTACGAGGCTTGTCTCTCCTGGTCATATATCCCCACACAGTGGACGGAATCAAATGTTGTCTTCATACCTAAGGGAGGTAAGACATCGCACACAAGAGCAAAGGACTACAGACCGATAAGTCTCACATCTTTCTTGCTTAAGACACTGGAGAGGCTGATCGACGTGCACCTTAAGGCGACGATCCACCCCAGCCTCCTATCGGGGTCCCAACACGCCTACACCAAGGGCAGATCGGTGGAAACGGCTCTCCACTCGCTAGTTGGTTATATTGAGAGGTCTCTTGAATTTAGGAACTACACACTTGTGTCGTTCTTGGATATAGAGGGCGCTTTTAACAACGTCAACCCACCAAGTGTCCTCCGGGCCTTGCGCGAGACAGGGGTTGATAACTCTCTGGTTGCATTCATTTCCAACCTGTTGGAACGTAGGATCATAAGGTCTACAATTGGTCAAGCTGAGGTTACGAGATCGGCTAATAGAGGAACCCCTCAAGGAGGTGTCCTATCACCATTGCTGTGGAACATGACACTGAACTTGTTGCTCAGGAATATGGACTCAATGGGACTAAGAACTATCGCATACGCGGATGACGTGGCAGTTGCGATATCTGGAATCCATCTGAATACCATCTCTGACGGGATGGAAATAGCTCTAAGGACATTAAGTGAGTGGAGCGGAGAGAACGGTTTGTCTATCAACCCTTCAAAACGGAGCTAGTACTGTTCTCGAACAGATACAAGATTCCTTCATTCAAACTCCCGACGCTGAACGGGGTGAGACTGACTTTGTCGGATAGTGCGAAATATCTAGGAGTCATTCTGGAGAGCAAGCTGTCCTGGAAGCCGAACGTAGAGGCGAGAGCGGCGAAGGCACAGACTGCGATGTATGTGTGCAAACGCGCCATTGGCAGAACTTGGGGACTCAGTCCCCGTAATGTAAGCTGGCTCTACAGGACGGTAATAGAGCCGGTTCTATTTTATGGAGCTATGGTCTGGTGGAAGGCTATGAGCTCTGTCACGAATCGTGGTCGTATTGAGAGAGCGATGCGCAATGCGGCGATCCTGATAACAGGCGCAATGAGGACGACTCCGACTAGGTCACTTTTTACCCTACTCAACTGGCTCCCAGCGGATCTTCTAGCGAGGAAGCTGGCGCTGAACACCGCGATAGGGCTGCATGCTGTGGGAGGATTGAAGCACAGGACAAGCGGCCACGCGAGTGTTATCAGGACGGTCAATATTGTTCCCGATCTGATTGACTACTGCACACCGCAACCTTTCATACGCAGAAAATTCTCCTTCGTTGTTTCAGAGGGAGGGGCGGATGAATTGATCTCCTCGGGACCCATCGATCTGGAGGTGTACACGGATGGGTCAAAGGGGAGAACTGGTGTTGGTGGAGGTATATTCATTGTTCAGGCAGGAGTCCGGATTTCATTTAGACTTCCGGATGAATGCAGTGTTATGCAGGCTGAATTGTCGGCGATATGCAAGGCGACTAACTGGTTGCGGTATTACAGGATATTTGGCAGGAATATCGGAATCTTCACTGATAGCCGTGCTGCCATCAGGTCCATTACTGATGTTTATTCAACATCACAACTAGTCCGTGAATGCCGGGCATCCTTAAACTGGATGGCGATGCATTCTGAAATCACCTTGGCGTGGGTGAGGGGACACGGGACCAATACGGGTAACTGTGCTGCTGACGCACTTGCCAGAAATGGTGCTAGATTGGATGATCGGGCAATTGACCACTTTTGTGGCATCCCCCTCTCCTCTTGCAAAGTCCGCGTGGATGAATATTCTCGAGGGATTGCAGGGGCTAGATGGTCTAACGAACCCAGATGCGGAACTACTCGGATGACCTGGCCGGTGATGGATCCGGGCCGTTCGAGGTCCCTCCTTGATTTGGATAGGAGAAGGATAAGGGACACCGTGGCCGCAATTACCGGCCACTGCCGATTTGGCACCCATGCCGAAAGATTGGGATTGCCTTGGAATGACTTCTGTAGAAGTTGTCATGACGAAGAGGAGGCCGAGAGCGTGCGGCACCTTTTATGTTTCTGTCCGGCACTGGAAGACATTCGGATCAGGCACTTTGGTATCGGTAGACTGAATGGCCTGTCGGACGTGGCCAACATTGGCATAAACAACCTGGCGTCCTTTATTAGGGATAGCGGTTGGTTTGGGGACAGCGGCCAGTATGGGACAACTACCGCTGACCACACTTGATGACTTTCCTTCCTTTCCTTCTAACTCTCTATCTCTATTGATCTAATCTAATTTATCTTTTTCTTCTTCTCTTCTCTTCCCCAGGTCTCACAAAGGGACCGAGGAAACGGACCCAAGTGGGCTGCACAACTATTACTTCAACATTTCCGCAGCCGCCTGTTCAACCTAACCTACCTATATTAATATGCAAAATTGAACTCAAAAGTTGATAATAAATAAATATTTTTTGTCAATATTTTTGAAAATTATTGAATTTAAACAAGCCGAAATACCATGCATTTAATATGAATATACAAAATTTACCTCAAAGGTTAAAAATAAAAAAAAGAAAAAAATTTTGTTATTATTTATGATGATCTTGGGCTTTATCCTAGCCGCAATGGCATGAATACTAGATTAATATGCAAAATTTAACTAAAAAGTTGATAATAAAATAAATATTTCTTTATCAATAATTTTGATGATTATTGAATTTAAACAAGCCGAAATACCATGCATTTAATATTAATATACAAAATGGACCTCAAAGGTTAAAAAGAATGCCCTCCTACTATCCTATCTGAAATGGCATGAATTTAATATTAATATGCAAAACTACCCTCAAAAGTGAAAAATTATAAAAAATTACAAAATGTTGATGATTTTGGACCTCAAAATTGACCTCAAAGGTTAAAACTAAAAAAAGAAAACATTTTTGTTAATAATTTTGATGATATGGACCTGAGGCTAGCCGAATTGGCATGAATGTAATATTAATATGCGAAATAACCATCAAGAGTTAAAAATAATGAAAGGAAATATTTTTGTTATTATATTTGAAGTGTTTGGGATTTATCCTAGCTGAAATGGCATGCATTTAATATTAATCTGCAAAACTACTCTCAAAAGTTAAAAATTAAAAAATTATTATTTTTGGTACAAAAATGTTGACCTCAAAGGTTAAAACTAAAAAAAGAAAACATTTTTGTTAATAATTTTGATGATATGGACCTGAGGCTAGACGAATTGGCATGAACGTAATATTAATATGCGAAATAACCATCAGGAGTTAAAAATAATGAAAAGAAATATTTTTGTTATTATTTATGAAGTGTTTGGGCTTTATCCTAGTTGAAATGGCATGCATTTAATATTAATCTGCAAAACTACTCTCAAAAGTTAAAAATTAAAATATAATTATTTTTGGTACAAAAATGTTGATGATTTTGGTCTTTAACCTAGCCGAAATGGCATATATGTTATATTAGTATGCAAAATTGAACTCAAAAGTTGATAATAAAATAAATATTTTTTGTCAATAATTTTGATGATTATTGAATTTAAACAAGCCGAAATACCATGCATTTAACATTAATATACAAAATGGACCTCAAAGGTCCATTATTTTTGCTAATAATTTTGATGATTTGGGCCTCAGGCTATCCAAATTGGCATGAATGTGATATTAATATGCGAAATAACCATCAAGAGTTAAACATTATGAAAATAAATATTTTTGTTATTATTTATGATAATTCTGGGCTTTATCCTAGCTGAAATGGCATGCATTTAATATCAATAAGCTAAACTACCCTCAAAAGGTAAAAATTGTAAAAAATAATTATTTTTGACAAAAATGTTGACGATTTAGCCGAATCGGCATGAATTTATATTAATGAGCAAAATTTAACTCAAAAGTTAATAATAAAATAAATGTTATTTTTGTTAATAATTTTGATAATTGTTGAATTTAACCTAGCCATACCATGCATTATCATTAATATGCAAAATGGACCTCAAAGGTTAAAAATAATAAAAAGAAATTATTTTTGTTAATAATTTTGATGATTTGGGCCCAGGCTATCCGAATTGGCGAAATAACCATCAAGAGTTAAACATTATGAAAATAAATATTTTTGTTATTATTTATGATAATTTTGGACTTCATCCTAGCTGAAATGGCATGAATTATATATTAATGTGCAAAACTACCCTCAAAAGTGAAAAATTATAAAAAATTACAAAAATTTTGATGATTTTGGTCCTCAAAATTGACCTCAAAGGTTAAACCTAAAAAAAGAAAACATTTTTGATGATATGGACCTGAGGCCAGCCGAATTGGCATGAATGTAATATTAATATGCGAAATAACCATCAAGAGTTAAACATTATGAAAATAAATGCTTTTGTTATTATTTATGATAATTTTGGGCTTTATCCTAGCTGAAATGGCATGCTTTTAATATTAATCTGCAAATCTACTCTCAAAATAATTATTTTTGGTACAAAATTGCTTATGATTTTGGACTTCAACCTAGCCGAAATGGCATATATGTTATATTAATATGCAAAATTGAACTCAAAAGTTGATAATAAAATAAATATTTTTTTTGTCAATAATTTTAATAATTATTGAATTTAACCTAGCCGAAATACCATGCATTTAACATTAATATACAAAATGGACCTCAAAGGTTACAAAGAATAAAAAGAAAATATTTTTGTTAATAATTTTGATGATTTGGGCCTCAGGCTAGCCGAAATGGCATGAATGTTATATTAATATGCGATAAACCATCAAAAGTTATTTTTTATAATATTTTTGGGCTCTATCCTAGCTGAAATGGCATGCATTTAATATCAGTATGCAAAACTACCCTCAAAAGTGAAAAATTATAAAAATTATTATTTTTGACAAAAATTTTGATGATTTTGGACTTCAGAATTGACCTTAAAGGTTAAAAATAATAAAAAGAAATATTTTTGTTAATAAGTTTGATGATTTGGGCCTCAGGGTAGCCGAATTGGCATGAATGTAATATTAATATGCGAAATAACAATGGTAAAATTGCCTTACAGCTGACTATTTTTTGCTCGAGTTTTTCCACTCTCTAAATCTGTCACACAGTACGTTTTTTGACATAAACGGGAATGCTTTTACAACAACTTCATAAATTTGGTATCGAGTTTGTTAGTTGTTGCCTTAGCGATAGTACCTTGTAAGGTAATTGTACCATGCGAAATAACCATCAAGAGTTAAAAATAATGAAAAGAAATATTTTTGCTATTATTTATGAAGTGTTTGGCTTAATCCTAGCTGAAATGGCCTGCATTTAATATTTATCTGCAAAACTACCTCAAAATGGACCTCAAAGGTTAAAAATAATAATAATAAATTATTTTTGTTAATAATTTTGATGATTGGACCTCAGGCTATCCGAATTGGCATGAATGTGATATTAATATGCGAAATAACCATCAAGAGTTAAACATTATGAAAATAAATATTTTTGTTATAATTTATGATAATTTTGGGCTTTATCCTAGCTGAAATGGCATGAATTTAATACTAATATGCAAAACTACCCTCAAAAGTTAAAAATTACAAAAATGTTGATGATTTTGGATCTCAAAGGTGACCTCAAAGGTAAAGGTAAATATTTCTTTGTCAATAATTTTGATGATTATTGAATTTAAAAAGCCGAAACACCATGCATTTAACATGAATATACAAAATGGACCTCAAAGGTTAAAAATAATAAAAAGAAAATACTTTTGTTATTATTTATGATGATTTTGGGCTTTATCCTAGCCAAAATGGCATGAATGTTATATTAATATGCAAAATTTAACTCAAAAATTGATAATAAAATAAATATTTCTTTGTCAATAATTTTGATGATTATTGAATTTAAACAAGCCGAAATACCATGCATTTAACATTAATATACAAAATGGACCTCAAAGGTCCATTATTTTTGCTAATAATTTTGATGATTTGAGCCTCAGGCTATCCGAATTGGCATGAATGTGATATTAATATGCGAAATAACCATCAAGAGTTAAACATAATGAAAATAAATATTTTTGTTATTATTTATGATAATTCTGGGCTTTATCCTAGCTGAAATGGCATGCATTTAATATCAATAAGCTAAACTACCCTCAAAAGGTAAAAATTGTAAAAAATAATTATTTTTGCAAAAATGTTGACGATTAACCCGAATTGGCATAAATGTTATATTAATGTGCAAAATTTAACTCAAATGTTAATAATAAAATAAATGGTATTTTTGTTAATAATTTTGATAATTGTTGAATTTAACCTAGCCGAAATACCATGCATTATCATTAATATGCAAAATGGACCTCAAAGGTTAAAAATAATAAAAAGAAATTATTTTTGTTAATAATTTTGATGATTTTGGGCTTTATCCTAGCCAAAATGGCATGAATGTTATATTAATATGCAAAATTTAACTCAAAAGTTGATAATAAAATATATATTTATTTGTCAATAATTTTGATGATTATTGAATTTAAACAAGCCGAAATACCATGCATTTAACATTAATATACAAAATGGATTTCAAAGGTCCATTTTTTTTGCTAATAATTTTGATGATTTGGGCCTCAGGCTATCCGAATTGGCATGAATGTGATATTAATATGCGAAATAACCATCAAGAGTTAAACATTATGAAAATAAATATTTTTGTTATTATTTATGATGATTTTGGGCTTTATCCTAGCCGAAATGGCATGAATGTTATATTAATATGCAAAATTTAACTCAAAAGTTAATAATAAAATAAATGTTATTTTTGTTAATAATTTTGATAATTGTTGAATTTAACCTAGCCATACCATGCATTATCATTAATATACAAAATGGACCTCAAAGGTTAAAAATAAAAAAAAAATTTATTTTTTCTAATAATTTTGATGATTTGGGCCTCAGGCTAGCCGAATTGGCATGCATGTAATATTAATATGCGAAATAACCACCAAGAGTCAAAAATTATGAAAATAAATATTTTTGTTATTATTTATGATAACTTTGGGCTTTATCCTAGCTGAAATGGCATGTATTTAATAGTAATATGCAAAACTACCCTCAAAAGTGAAAAATTATAAAAATAATTATTTTTGACAAAAATGTTGATGATTTTGGACCTCAAAATTGACCTCAAAGATTAAAACTAAAAAAAGAAGACATTTTTGTTAATAATTTTGATTATATGGACCTGAGGCTAGCCGAATTGGCATGAATGTAATATTAATATGCGAAATAACCATGGTACATGGTACAAGGTAGTATCGATTCAACAGCTGATTATTTTTTGCTCGAGTTTTTCCACTCTCTAAATCTGTCAAACAGTACGTTTTTTGACATAAACGGGGATGGTTTTACAACAACTTCATAAATTTGGTATCGAGTTTGTTGTAGTTGTTGCCTTAGCGATAGTACCTTGTAAGGTAATTGTACCATGCGAAATAACCATCAGGAGTTAAAACTAATGAAAATAAATATTTTTGTTATTATTTATTTATGAAGTGTTTGAGCTTTATCCTAGCTGAAATGGCATGCTTTAAATATTAATCTGCAAAACTACTCTCAAAATTTAAAAAATAATTATTTTTGGTACAAAATTGTTGATGATTTTGGACTTCAACCTAGCCGAAATGGCATAAATGTTATATTAATATGCAAAATTGATCTCAAAAGTTGATATTTTTTGTCAATAATTTTGATGATTATTGAATTTAACCTAGCCATCAATGATGATTTGGGCTGCAGCCTAGCCGAATTGGAAAGAATGTAATATATATATGCGAAATTACCATGAATGTTATATTAATATGCAAAATTGAACTCAAAAGATAAAAATAAAATAAATATTTTTTTTGTCAATAATTTTGATAACTGTTGAATTTAACCTAGCCGAAATACCATGCATTTAACATTAATATACAAAATGGACCTCAAAGGTTAAAAATAAAAAAAAAATTATTTTTGCTAAAAAATTTGATGATTTGGCATGAATGTAATATTAATATGCGAAATAACAACCAAGAGTTAAAAATTATGAAAAAAAAAATTTTTTATATTATTTATGATAATTCTGGGCTTTATCCTAGCTGAAATTTCATGCATTTAATATTAATATGCTAAACTAAGTAAATAATAAAATAAGTGTAATTTTTGTAACAATTTTGATAATTGTTGAATTTAACCTAGCCGAAATACCATGAATTATCATTAATATGCAAAATGGACCTCAAAGGTTAAAAATAAATTATTTTTGTTAATAATTTTGATGATTTGGGCCTCAGGCTATCCGAATTGGCATGAATGGGATATTAATATGCGAAATAACCATCAAGAGTTAAACATTATGAAAATAAATATTTTTGTTATTATTTATGATAATTTTGGGCTTTATCCTAGCTGAAATGGAATGAATTTAATATTAATATGCAAAACTACCCTCAAAAGTGAAAAATTATAAAAATAATTATTTTTGACAAAAATGTTGATGACTTGGACCTCATAATTGACCTCAAAGGTTAAAACTAAAAAAAGAAAACATTTTTGTTAATAATTTTGATGATATGGACCTGAGGCTAGCCGAATTGGCATGAATGTAATATTAATATGCGAAATAACCATCAAGAGTTAAAAATAATGAAAAGAAATATTTTTGTTATTTTTTATAAAGTGTTTGGGCTTTATCCTAGCTGAAATAGCATGCATTTAATATTAATCTGCAAAACTACGCTCAAAAGTTAAAAATTAAAAAAATAATTGTTTTGGTACAAAAATGATTTGGGCCTCAGGCTAGCCGAATTGGCATGAATGTAATATTAATATGCGAAATAACCATCAAAAGTTAAAAATTATGAAAAGAAGTATTTTTGTTATTATTTATGATAATTTTGGGCTCTATCCTAGCTGAAATGGCATGCATTTACTATCAATATGCAAAACTACCCTCAAAAGTGAAAAATTATAAAAATAATTATTTTTGACAAAAATTTTGATGATTTTGGACTTCAAAATTGACCTCAAAGGTTAAAAATAATAAAAAGAAAATATTTTTGTTAATAATTTTGATGATTTGGGCCTCAGGCTAGCCGAAATTACATGAATGTTATATTAATATGCGAAATAACCAACTTAAGTAAAAAATTATAAAAAGAAATATTTTTGTTATTATTTATGAAGTGCTTGAATTTATCTTAGCTGAAATGTCATGCTTTTAATATTAATCTGCAAAATCACCCTCAAAAGTGAAAAATTAAAAAATAATTATTTTTGGTACAAAAATGTTGATGATTTTGGACTTCAACCTAGCCGAAGTGGCTTGAATGCCATATTAATATGCAAAATTGAACTCAAAAGTTGATAATAAATAAATATTTTTTTGTCAATATTTTTGAAAATTATTGAATTTAAACAAGCCGAAATACCATGCATTTAATATGAATATACAAAATGAACCTCAAAGGTTATAAATAATAAAAAGAAAATACTTTTGTTATTATTTATGATGATTTTGGGCTTTATCCTAGCCGAAATGGCTTGAATGTTATATTGATATGCAAAATTTAACTCAAAAGTTGATAATAAAATAAATATTTCTTTGTCAATAATTTTGATGATTATTGAATTTAAACAAGCCGAAATACCATGCATTTAATATTAATATACAAAATGGACCTCAAAGGTTAAAAAGAATAAAGAGAAAATATTTTTGTTAATAATTTTGATGATTTGGGCCTCAGGCTAGCCGAAATGGCATTAATGTTATATTAATATGCTAAACCATCAAAAGTTAAAAATTATGAACAGAAATATTTTTGTTATTTTTTATGATAATTTTGGGCTCTATGCTAGCTGAAATGGCACGCATTTAATATCAATATGCAAAACTACCCTCCAAAGTGAAAAATTATAAAAATTATTATTTTTGACAAAAATTTTGATGATTTTGGACTTCAAAATTGACCTTAAAGGTTAAAAATAATAAAAAGAAAATATTTTTATTAATAATTTTGATGATTTGGGCCTCAGGCTAGCCGAATTGGCATGAATGTAATATTAATATGCGAAATAACCATGGTACAATTACCTTACAAGGTAGTATCGATTCAACAGCTGACTATTTTTTGCTCGAGTTTTTCCACTCCTAAATCTGTCAAACAGTACGTTTTTTGACATGCTTTTACAACAACTTCATAAATTTGGTATCGAGTGTGTTGTAGTTGTTGCCTTAGCGATAGTACCTTGTAAGGTAATTGTACCATGCCTCAGGCTAGCCGAAATGGCATTAATGTTATATTAATATGCTAAACCATCAAAAGTTAAAAATTATGAACAGAAATATTTTTGTTATTTTTTATGATAATTTTGGGCTCTATGCTAGCTGAAATGGCATGGATTTAATATTAATATGCAAAACTACCCTCAAAAGTGAAAAATTATAAAAATAATTATTTTTGACAAAAATGTTGATGATTTGGACCTCATAATTGACCTCAAAGGTTAAAACTAAAAAAAGAAAACATTTTTGTTAATAATTTTGATGATATGGACCTGAGGCTAGCCGAATTGGCATGAATGTAATATTAATATACGAAATAACCATCAAGAGTTAAAAATAATGAAAAGAAATATTTTTGTTATTATTTATGAAGTGTTTGGGCTTTATCCTAGCTGAAATAGCATGCATTTAATATTAATCTGCAAAACTACTCTCAAAAGTTAAAAATTAAAAATAATTATTTTGGTACAAAAATCTTGATTATTTTGGACTTCAACCTAGCCGAAATGGCATGAATGTTTTATTAATATGCAAAATTGAACTCAAAAGTTGATAATAAATAAATATTTTTTTGTCAATATTTTTGAAAATTATTGAATTTAAACAAGCCGAAATACCATGCATTTAATATGAATATACAAAATGAACCTCAAAGGTTATAAATAATAAAAAGAAAATACTTTTGTTATTATTTATGATGATTTTGGGCTTTATCCTAGCCGAAATGGCATGAATGTTATATTGATATGCAAAATTTAACTCAAAAGTTGATAATAAAATAAATATTTCTTTGTCAATAATTTTGATGATTATTGAATTTAAACAAGCCGAAATACCATGCATTTAATATTAATATACAAAATGGACCTCAAAGGTTAAAAAGAATAAAGAGAAAATATTTTTGTTAATAATTTTGATGATTTGGGCCTCAGGCTAGCCGAAATGGCATTAATGTTATATTAATATGCTAAACCATCAAAAGTTAAAAATTATGAACAGAAATATTTTTGTTATTTTTTATGATAATTTTGGGCTCTATGCTAGCTGAAATGGCATGGATTTAATATTAATATGCAAAACTACCCTCAAAAGTGAAAAATTATAAAAATAATTATTTTTGACAAAAATGTTGATGATTTGGACCTCATAATTGACCTCAAAGGTTAAAACTAAAAAAAGAAAACATTTTTGTTAATAATTTTGATGATATGGACCTCAGGCTAGCCGAATTGGCATGAATGTAATATTAATATACGAAATAACCATCAAGAGTTAAAAATAATGAAAAGAAATATTTTTGTTATTATTTATGAAGTGTTTGGGCTTTATCCTAGCTGAAATAGCATGCATTTAATATTAATCTGCAAAACTACTCTCAAAAGTTAAAAATTAAAAATAATTATTTTGGTACAAAAATGTTGATGATTTTGGACTTCAACCTAGCCGAAATGGCATGAATGTTTTATTAATATGCAAAATTGAACTCAAAAGTTGATAATAAAATAAATATTTCTTTGTCAATAATTTTGATGATTATTGAATTTAAGCAAGCCGAAATACCATGCATTTAATATTAATATTGTTACGTTTATACCTTTTATAAACGTTGGTTTATTTCCTCTAAATAAACCGGGATTCTTTTTATTGCAAAAGTAATAATAAACAACGCTTGAACAATACAGAACTTTATTTATTTGAAACACTTATTTACAATCTTGTTTAAAAACACTTAAAGTTATTCACTTTTATTATTTAGCACTTTTAAATGTTCACTTATTCAACTCAACTGTTAAACTTAAACTGCTTGCGGCATTCGTGTTACTCGACTATTTATAGTGGTTGGTAATACGCTGTAATGTTCCACAAGATTCGATAACACCCTAGAACTTTCTAGCGAATGGCCGTTACATTTTAATAACTTCTTAGCACAGACAACAACCGCCAATCATGTTACATACCCAGTAAAAATTGACATACCCAGTCAACATTTAACTCCGTAACACTACCGCCCGCTTAAGCCTGTTTGTCCCGAACAGGCATAGATTCACTTTTTCCATAATTGGCGAGGCGCTCGAGATGAACCACTTTCATCTTTGATCTTGGGCTTTTGTATTTTTGAATTCTATACACGACATCATTTATTCTTTTTATTACCTTATACGGTCCATCCCAATGGGTTTGTAATTTAGGAGACAATCCCTTTTTCCGTTGTGGGTTATAGAGTAGAACTAGCTGACCCTCATTAAAACCTTCGGAATTCGCTGCTAGATCGTATCTGGCTTTCATTTTGTCACTGGTCATTTTTATCCGGCCACGTACGAATTCATGAACTTGGTTAAGATCTTTTTGTTCCCTTGAAGAGTCGTCTTCGTGTTCATCTATTGTTGTGGGCTTAATACCGAATTCTAAATCACCTGACAGCTTCAGCTCGGTTCCAAACATAATTTTTGCAGGTGTTCTTGAGGTAGAATCATGAACGGCTGACCTGTATGCCAACAGAAATTTAGGTATGTGCTTATCCCAGTCCCTTTGGTGTGAGCTGACCACTTTTCTCACGTGTTCTTCTAACGTGCGGTTAAATCTTTCAACCATGCCGTCAGACTGTGGATGAAGTGGCGTAGTCCTCGTTTTTCGGATACCGTATAGCTCGCACATTTCCTGGAATATCGAAGATTCGAAATTTCTCCCCTGATCAGAATGTAATTCTAGCGGAACACCGTAGCGGCACACCTAGTTGTTTACAAACGTGTTTACGACAGTTTTAGCCTCTTGGTTTGGTATAGCGTATACCTCTGGCCATTTGCTAAAGTAGTTGATTACCACTAAGACGTAACGGTTTCCCGCCTCACTGATAGGAAAAGGTCCTGCTATATCCATCGCTATTCGCTCAAAGGGAGCACCTGAATTATACTGCTGCAGTGGTCCCCTACTTCTTCTTACTGGGCCTTTGGCTGCGATACATCGTCCACAGTTTGCTATCCAATCAGCAACCGATTGTTGACATCCAACCCAATAGAAACGGTGTTTAATCTTCTCTACGGTTTTTGTTACACCAAGGTGACCACCGCTAGGACCATCATGAAACTCCTTTACTACCTCTTCGATTTTAGAGGATGGCCCCACAATTAAATTCGTTTTCGATTTACCATCAGCGCTTTCCCATTGGCGATAAAGGCACCCGTTAATTAGCTGCAGACTATTCCACAGCGCCCAATATGATTTCATCAGTGGACTTTCCGCTGATATTTGGTTACGGGTTGGCCTTTTGTCTTCCTCCTTTGCCGAAATAATTTTCGCCAGGACGGGATCGTCCCTTTGTGCCGCTGACCAGTCGTCACTTGTCTCTATGCGTGTGAGTCGAACATCAACGACGCCTTCTTTTTCTTCAGCTTTTAGGCAATACTTGCATTCTGATCTGCAAGGTCTTCGGGAAAGTGCATCCGCATTTCCATGCTTAGTACCTTTTCGATGCTCGATGCCGAAATCGTAGCTCTGGAGACGTTCAATCCAACGAGCTAGCTGCCCCTCTGGTTGTGTAAATTGTAGCAGCCACCTGTGTGCGGAGTGGTTGGCTCTTATCTCAAAGTGTTGTCCATACAGGTACTTGTGGTAATGTTTTACACACTCTACCACTGCCAAAAGCTCTCGCCGTGTAACACAATAATTTCTTTCAGGCTTTGAGAGTGTTCGACTGTAGTAGCCTATGACCTTTTCTGTACCGTTGACAACTTGTGAAAGAACACCACCTATCCCGTAGCCACTCGCATCACTATCCAGCACAAATTTCTCTCCAGCAATTGGATAGGCCAGAACTGGTGCTACGCATAATAGTTCCTTGAGCTTCTGAAATGCTTGTTCTTGTGCGTCCGCCCACAGAAGCGGCCGTGACTTCTGCGTAAGCTCATGTAGACTGGCAGCAACACTGGCAAAATTTGGCACAAACCTCCTATAGTAGGTACAAAGACCAAGAAAACTGCGTAACTCATGCAGATTGTTTGGGCGAGGCCAGTCCTTCACGGCTTTAATTTTATCCTCGTCAGTTGATATACCATTTTCTGCGACGCGATGGCCCAAATATTTAACCTCTTTTTGGAACAATGCACATTTTTTCGCACTCAATTTAAGTCCAGCCAATGATATCCGCTTGAGAACTTCTTCTAGATTTTTCAGGTGGTCATCAAAACTTTTCCCCATGACAATAATGTCATCAAGATACACCAGGCATGTCTTCCAATGTAGTCCCCTCAGTACACGCTCCATTAACCGTTCGAATGTGGCTGGGGCATTGCATAGCCCAAATGGCATTACGTTAAACTGCCACAGCCCATCACTTGCACTAAAAGCTGTTTTCTCCTTATCTTTGTCAGAGATTTCTACTTGCCAATAACCACTTTGCAGGTCTAATGTGGAGAACCATTTCGTTCCAGCTAGCGTGTCCAGCGTGTCATCTATCCTTGGTAGCGGGTAACTGTCCTTCTTGGTAACGTCATTTAGTTTCCTATAATCGACGCAGAATCTGGTGCTGCCATCTTTCTTTTTAACCAACACTACCGGGGAGCTCCAAGGGCTTGAAGAGAGTTCTATTACTCCACTCCGCTCCATTTCGCTGACAAGTTCTTTTACTTCATTGCGTTTTGCTAGGGGAATACTTCTGGGAGCTTGTTTTATTGGCCTTGCATCTCCTGTATTTATCTGATGTTTCACCAGTGATGTTCTTCCTTCCTGTTGTCCTTTCAAGGCGAAGATGGAGGCGTGAGATTGCTATTTTTCTGTTGCATGACTGATATGGAGATTGTGGGGCCCTCGGTTATGGGAGCTAGCTCTTGCCCCGTAGTGCTAGCTCGTGTTAGTTTAACGGTGACTCATTTGCTGATTTCATGTTTACGCGTTTGCTGTTTCTCGGTGGTGAAACAGATCTAGCCCGCTTTCTTGATGCCTTACAATTTCGCTGAAAATGGCCGCTCTTACCGCAGTTATAGCATTTTACTCTGGCTGTACCTCGCTTTTCTTCTAACGCCTGTATAACTGCATTTTTTATTTCATCGACAATATTTCCGTCTTTTTCTGCGGTAATTTCGAGATTTCTCACCTTATGTATTTGCGGCTTAGAGAGTAGTTTTGCGGTCTCCTGTGTCAGCGCGTATGATACGGTTTCAGCAAAAGTAGACTTCTGTGTGCCAAATACTGCGTGCTTGATCTCGGGATCACGTATTCCACTCACAAACGTTTCTATTTTAAATTGATCCAAAAATGGATGGTTCTCGCCTGGATATGTCAACTGCACCAACCGCTCGATTTCTGTTGCAAAATCTTGTAGCGATTCGTTGGCTTTCTGTACTCTACCTCGCAATTCCATTCGGTATATATCTCGTTTGTGCTCACCGCCATACTTGCGTTGTAGTGCAACCATTATCTCTTCGTAGTTTTCTCTGCAGCCAATAGGTATGCTTTCCCGAACTTGAGCTGCGTTACCTTTTAAGGCCAAAATCAACTCTAAGGCCTTTTCTTCATTGTTCCACGCATTTCTATTGGCCACTGTCTCGAACTGGAACTTAAAAACATTAAAGGGTGCGCTACCGTCAAAAGTAGGGGTCTTTATTCTGTTCGACATTTCTGGAATTACTCGCACTGGTACCTCATGGCTTTGAAGACTATTAATTCTTGTTTCTAGATTTTTACATTTTTCGTCAACATCTTGCACTTTCTTATTAAAGTCACTTGCTTGCTTAACCATGCCATCTTCAAGGTGAGATAGTTTTTTATCGATTTTAATAACTTCCTTTACTATGCCCTCTACTCTGTTGTTTACAGCTTCAGAAATTTCTTGAAGTTTAAACTCCATAGCTTTAGAAGATTCCTGAACTTCATGAAACTTCATCTCTATTTTTTCATTATTAATTCTAAAAGTTTCCTGAACTCCCTGGAAATTCATTCTAGAAGTTTCCTTAGCTTCTTGGAATTTCCTTTCTATTTTTTCATTATTAACTCTAGAAGTTTCCTGAACTTCTTGGAATTTCCTTTCTATTTTTTCATTAATAACTCTAGAAGTTTCCTGAGCTTCTTGGAATTTCCTCTCTATTTTTTCATTGTTAATTCTAGAAGTTTCCTGAGCTTCTTGGAATTTCTTTTCTATTTTTTCATTGTTTACTCTAGAAGTTTCCTGAACTTCTTGGAATTTCCTTTCTATTTTTTCATTAATAACTCTAGAAGTTTCCTGAGCTTCTCGGAAATTCATTTTAGAAGTTTCTTGAACTTCCTGGAACTTCATTTCCATTTTTTCCATCATAGCAGCAAGCATTGTGCCTATATCGACATTGTTTGTTGTTGTACAGGTAACAACCTCCAGTTCTTCCTTTTCGTCAAACTCATAAACATCAATGTCGATATTACGCCGCTTAAATTCCTCAATCAGCCTCTTTTGCAACTCTGCCTTATTACCTGCTGTAGGTAATGTCAGCTTTCTCAACTCTCTCTTGAGCTGCTCAACTTTAAGTTCCTCGAATTTCATGTTTATTAAAATGCAATCCCGCTTCTGACACCAGTTGTTACGTTTATACCTTTTATAAACGTTGGTTTATTTCCTCTAAATAAACCGGGATTTTTTTTTATTGCAAAAGTAATAATAAACAACGCTTGAAATTTTATTTTGAACAATACAGAACTTTAATTATTTA
Source organism: Melanophora roralis (assembly GCA_963583895.1). Lineage (NCBI taxonomy): Eukaryota > Metazoa > Arthropoda > Insecta > Diptera > Rhinophoridae > Melanophora > Melanophora roralis. The sequence goes on from OY757189.1 coordinate 59,982,659, forward strand.
AAACACTTATTTACAATCTTCTTTAAAAACACTTAAAGTTATTCACTTTTATTATTTAGCACTTTTGAATGTTCACTTATTCAACTCAACTGTTAAATTTAAACTGCTTGCGGCATTCGTGTTACTCGACTATTTATAGTGGTTGGTAATACGCTGTAATGTTCCACAAGATTCGATAACACCCTAGAACTTTCTAGCGAATGGCCGTTACATTTAAATAACTTCTTAGCACAGACAACAACCGCCAATCATGTTACATACCCAGTAAACATTGACATACCCAGTCAACATTTAACTCCGTAACAATATACAAAATGAACCTCAAAGGTTAAAAAGAATAAAAAGAAAATATTTTTGTTAATAATTTTGATGATTTGGGCCTTACGCTATCCGAATTGGCATGAATGTGATATTAATATGCGAAATAACCATCAAGAGTTAAACATTATGAAAAGAAATATTTTTGTTATTATTTATGATAATTTTGGGCTCTATCCTAGCTGAAATGGCATGCATTTAATATCAATATGCAAAACTACCCTCAAAAGTGAAAAATTATAAAAATTATTATTTTGACAAAAATTTTGATGATTTTGGACTTCAAAATTGACCTCAAAGGTTAAAAATAATAAAAAGAAAATATTTTTGTTAACAATTTTGATGATTTGGGCCTCAGGCTAGCCGAAATTGCATGAATGTTATATTAATATGCGAAATAACCATCAAAAGAAAAAATTATGAAAAGAAATATTTTTGTTATTATTTATGAAGTGTTTGAGCTTTATCCTAGCTGAAATGTCATGCTTTTAATATTAATCTGCAAAATCACCCTCAAAAGTGAAAAATTAAAAATAATTATTTTTGGTACAAAAATGATGATTTGGGCTGCAGCCTAGCCGAATTGGAAAGAATGTAATATTTATATGCGAAATTACCATGAATGTTATATTAATATGCAAAATTGAACTCAAAAGGTAATAATAAAATAAATATTTTTTTTTGTCAATAATTTTGATAATTGTTGAATTTAACCTAGCCGAAATACCATGCATTTAACATTAATATACAAAATGGACCTCAAAGGTCCATTATTTTTGCTAATAATTTTGATGATTTGGGCCTCAGGCTAGCCGAATTGGCATGAATGTAATATTAATATGCGAAATAACATTAATATACAAAATGGACCTCAAAGGTTAAGAATAAAAAAAATTTATTTTTGCTAATAATTTTGATGATTTGGGCCTCAGGCTACCCGAATTGGCATTAATGTAATATTAATAAGCGAAATAACCATCAAGAGTTAAAAATAATGAAAAGAAATATTTTTGTTATTATTTATGAAGTGTTTGGGATTTATCCTAGCTGAAATGGCATGCATTTAATATTAATCTGCGAAACTATTCTCAAAAGTTAAAAATTAAAAAATAATTATTTTTGGTACAAAAATGTTGATGATTTTGGACTTCAACCTAGCCGAAATGGCTTGAATGTTATATTAATATGCAAAATTGAACTCAAAAGTTGATAATAAAATAAATATTTTTTTTGTCAATAATTTTGATGATTATTGAATTTATACAAGCCGAAATACCATGCATTTAACATTAATATACAAAATGGACCTCAATGGTTAAAAAAAAAAAAAAATTTTTTTGCTAATAATTTTGATGATTTGGGCCTCAGGCTATCCGAATTGGCATGAATGTGATATTAATATGCGAAATAACCATCAAGAGTTAAACATTATGAAAATAAATATTTTTGTTATTATTTATGATAATTTTGGGCTTTATCCTAGCTGAAATAGCATGCATTTAATATTAATCTGCAAAACTACTCTCAAAAGTTAAAAATTAAAAAATAATTATTTTTGGTACAAAAATGTTGATGATTTTGGACTTCAACCTAGCCGAAATGGCTGAATGTTATATTAATATGCAAAATTTAACTCAAAAGTTGATAATAAAATAAATATTTTATTGTCAATAATTTTGATGATCATTGAATTTAACCTAGCCATCCATCAATGATGATTTGGGCTGCACCCTAGCCGAATTGGAAAGAATGTAATATTTGTATGCGAAATTACCATGAATGTTATATTAATATGCAAAATTGAACTCAAAAGATAATAATAAAATAAATATTTTTTTGTCAATAATTTTGATAATTGTTGAATTTAACCTGCCGACATACCATGCATTTAACATTAATATACAAAATGGACCTCAAAGGTTAAAAATAAAAAAAAAATTATTTTTGCTAATAATTTTGATGATTTGGGCCTCAGGCTAGCCGAATTGGCATTAATGTAATATTAATATGCGAAATAACCACCAAGAGCTAAAAATTATGAAAATAAATATTTTTGTTATTATTTATGATAATTTTCGGCTTCATCCTAGCTGAAATGGCATGTATTTGATATTAATATGCAAAACTGCCCTCAAAAGTTAAAAATAATTATTTTTGACAAAAATGTTGACGATTTTGGACTTCTACCTAGCCGAATTGACATGAATGTTATATTAATATGCAAAATTGAACTCAAAAGTTAATAATAAAATAAATGTTATTTTTGTTAATAATTTTGATAATCAACACAATTTTCAAATTTTCTTGTCAATTTATAGGGTTTGTTGTTGGTTAAGTTTGTCTATATGCATTTCATTGGTTCTTACACCAAATCATCAGTAGACGTCAACCACCCAAATTCTTAAAAAACTCATGAATATTTTCTGTCCTTATATAATAAGCTCATTAAACAAAATGAGAATTACTATAAAAAACCAAAACGTTAAAGTTTTTTTTAAGAATCCAACAAACCATTATTCGCTATTCGCTTGTTTTTATTTTCGTTTTCCCCTTACATTTGAATAACCATTGGTTATTACTAAATGTATTTAGGGCAACCGAAAACAAAACCTTGTTGTTAAAAAACACAATTTTCAAATTATTTAGGATTTAACCCAATTTTCTTGAGTTTTTTAAGAATTTGGATGGTTGAAGTCTACTGATGATTTGGTGTAAGAACCAATGAAATGCATATAGACAAACTTAACCAACAACAAACCCTATAAATTTTGATAATTGTTGAATTTAACCTAGCCGAAATACCATGCATTATCATTAATATGCAAAGTGGACCTCAAAGGTTAAAAATAATAAAAAGAAACTATTTTTGTTAATAATTTTGATGATTTGGGCCTCAGGCTATCTGAATTGGCATGAATGTGATATTAATATGCGAAATAACCATCAAGAGTTAAACATTATGAAAATAATTATATTTTTGTTATTATTTATGATAATTTTGGGCTTTATCCTAGCTGAAATGGCATGCATTTAATATTAATATGCAAAACTATCCTCAAAAGTCAAAAATTATAAAAATAATTATTTTTGACAAAAATTTTGACGATTTTGGACTTCTACCTAGCCGAATTGGCATGAATGTTATATTAATATGCAAAATTGAACTTAAAACTTAATAATAAATAAAAATTATTTTTGTTAATAATTTTGATAATTGTTGAATTTAACCTAGCCGAAATACCATGCAAAATGGCCCTCAAAGGTTAAAAATAATAAAAAGAAATTATTTTTGTTAATAATTTTGATGATTTGGGCCTCAGGCTACCCGAATTGGCATGAATGTAATATTAATATGCGAAATAACCATCAAGAGTTAAAAATAATGAAAAGAAATATTTTTGTTATTATTTATGAAGTGTTTGGGATTTATCCTAGCTGAAATGGAATGCATTTAATATTAATCTGCGAAACTATTCTCAAAAGTTAAAAATTAAAAAATAATTATTTTTGGTACAAAAATGTTGATGATTTTGGACTTCAACCTAGCCGAAATGGCTTGAATGTTATATTAATATGCAAAATTAAACTCAAAAGTTGATAATAAAATAAATATTTTTTTTGTCAATAATTTTGATGGTTATTGAATTTATACAAGCCGAAATACCATGCATTTAACATTAATATACAAAATGGACCTCAATGGTTAAAAAAAAACAAAAAAAAATTTTGCTAATAATTTTGATGATTTGGGCCTCAGGCTATCCGAATTGGCATGAATGTGATATTAATATGCGAAATAACCATCAAGAGTTAAACATTATGAAAATAAATATTTTTGTAATTATTTATGATAATTTTGGGCTTTATCCTAGCTGAAATGGCATGAATTTAATATTAATATGCAAAACTACCCTCAAAAGTGAAAAATTATAAAAATAATTATTTTTGACAAAAATATTGATGATTTGGACCTCAAAATTGACCTCAAAGGTTAAAACTAAAAAAAGAAAACTGTTAATAATTTTGATGACATGGACCTGAGGCTAGCCAAATTGGCATGAATGTAATATTAATATGCGAAATAACCATCAAGAGTTAAAAATAATGAAAAGAAATATTTTTGTTATTATTTATGAAGTGTTTGGGCTTTATCCTAGCTGAAATAGCATGCATTTAATATTAATCTGCAGAACTACTCTCAAAAGTTAAAAATTAAAAAATAATTATTTTTGGTACAAAAATGTTGATGATTTTGGACTTCAACCTAGCCGAAATGGCATGAATGTTATATTAATATGCAAAATATAACTCAAAAGTTGATAATAAAATAAATATTTTTTTGTCAATAATTTTGATGATTATTGAATTTAACCTAGCCATCCATCAATGATGACTTAGGCTGCACCCTAGCCGAATTGGAAAGAATGTAATATTTGTATGCGAAATTACCATGAATGTTATATTAATATGCAAAATTGAACTCAAAAGATAATAATAAAATAAATATTTTTTTTGTCAATAATTTTGATAATTGTTGAATTTAACCTGCCGACATACCATGCATTTAACATTAATATACAAAATGGACCTCAAAGGTTAAAAATAAAAAAAAAATTATTTTTGCTAATAACTTTGATGATTTGGGCCTCAGGCTACCCGAATTGGCATGAATGTAATATTAATATGCGAAATAACCATCAAGAGTTAAAAATTATGAAAATAAATATTTTTGTTATTATTTATAAGGTGTTTGGGATTTATCCTAGCTGAAATGGCATGCATTTAACCCTTTCACGGTCACCGCTTTTTACGAAGGGCTTCCTGTGGGTCATTTGCTGTATCTTCGTCATTTTTTGTGATAAGAAAATTTTGAAAACACCAAACTGCTCGAAATTAAAAATAGAATCTATTTAAAGGGTAAAATGGACTTTGAGGTTTTGACGTTTATGTCCGTCATGACGGTCTTTGTATCCCAGTGATGGCGTTCGGATTCAATGACGTATATACACGTCAGACGGATTTCTTCTTCTTTCTTTCGTGTAACATTTTCGAAAACTTAAAATATTACAACTTATCAACAAAATATTTAATAAGTTCACTGGAATTAACATTTAATAAAAAATAAACGTAACTACAAATCAAAACAAAGAACAAAATAAATTTTGACCGTTATTTTTTTGTGACTTCCCATAGACACACATATTTTACAACTATAGGAATTTGCATATAACCTTGACGTATATACACGTCATGTGTCTGTGGGAAGCTTTTGAATTATTTTTGGTTACTTAGCAACATTTAAACGTTTTATTAATTACTTTTGTTATTATTTATGATGATTTTGGGCTTTATCCTAGCCGAAATGGCATGAATGTTATATTAATATGCAAAATTGAATTCAAAAGTTGATAATAAAATAAATATTTCTTTGTCAATAATTTTGATGATTATTGAATTTAAATAAGCCGAAATCAATGATTATTTGGGATTCAGCCTAGCCGAATTGGAAAGAATGGAATTTTTATATGCGAAATTACCATCAAGCTTTAGGTCTATTTTTATATTTATTTTTTTTGTACAAATTTTTCAATATTTCGCCACTCCGTTGTGTGGCATCATCAGGAGGTTATTTCAGTTAATTATTATATTTGTTATATTGGTTTTTAAATTAGCTTTTGGCTTTTTGAATAGCGATTATAATATTAACAAATTTTTTATATAAACTTCAAAATATTTTGTTGAAGATAATTTTACAAAAAAGTACTAAATCTAAAATATTTGAAAATTTAAAAAATGTGTTATTACAAAATTTTATACCTTTAGAAAATGTATTCATATACCAAAATAAGTGTGTATGTCAATTTCAATGTATTCTAATATAAAAAATCCTAATATTAAGAATAATAGCGTTACTAAAAAGTAATAATGTTAAGTGTTATACATAGAAACAACATAAAAATATAAACAAAAAACCACAATACATGCATAAAAAAGTTTTGAAGAAATTAGTTAGGACAATAGTTATATGTATAGTTCTATATTAGTGTGTATATTAATTTAAGCTATTCCAATATAAAAGTGTAATGTTAAGAATGCTAGTGTTACTAGCATTGATAATTATTGAATTTAAACTAGCCGAAATACCATGCACTTAATATTAATATACAAAATGGACCTCATAGGTTACAAATAATACAAAGAAAATATTTTTGTTAATAATTTTGATGATGTGGGCCTCAGGCTAGCCGAAATGGCATGAATGTTACATTAATATGCGAAATAACCATCAAAAGTAAAAAACAAGTAAGAGCGCTATATTCGGCTGTGCCGAATCTTATATACCCTTCACATTGACCTTTCGCAATCCCAAACTTTTTTTATTTTTAACCATTTTTTTTACTTATGAAATATTTCTAATTTTCAAATAGGCTCTAAGGCCAACTCTAAAGAAGTTGTGGGCATTTTCATATCATTTTTGTAAATTTTGTATGGCAACCCCATTATGGCGTGGAGATAGCGGGTAAGTATGTTCTAGGAATACGTTTGGGAGGGCAAACTAATGGGGGTCGGTCGTACACTTTATTTCTCTAAGGCCAACTCTGAAGAAGTTGTGGGCATTTTATAATTTTTGTAAATTTTGTATGGCAACCCCATTAGGGCGTGGAGATACGGGGTAAGTATGTTCTAGAAATATGTTTGGGCGAAGAAACTAATAGGGGTCGGTCGTACACTTTATTGCTCTAAGGCCAACTCTGAAGAAGTTGTGGGCATTTTATCATTTTTGTAAATTTTGTATGGCAACCCCATTAGGGGGTGGAGATAGGGGGTAAGTATGTTCTAGGAATATGTTTGGGAGGGCAAACTAATAGGGGTCGGTTGGACACTTTATTGCTCTAAGGCCAACTCTAAAGAAGTTTTGGGCATTTTTACATCATTTTTGTAAATTTTGTATGGCAACCCCCTTAGGGCGTGGAGATAGGGGGTAAGTATGTTCTAGGAATATATTTGGGAGGGCAAACTAATAGGGGTCGGTCGTACACTTTATTGCTCTAAGGCTAACTCTGAAGAAGTTGTGGGCATTTTATAATTTTTGTAAATTTTGTATGACAACCCCATTAGGGCGTGGAGATAGGGGGTAAGTATGTTCTAGAAATATGTTTGGGAGAAGAAACAATAGGGGTCGGTCGTACACTTTATTGCTCTAAGACCAACTCTGAAGAAGTTGTGGGCATTTTTACATAATTTTTGTAAATTTTGTATGGCAACCCCCTTAGGGCGAAGAGATAGGAGGTAAGTATGTTCTAGGAATATGTTTGGGAGGGTAAACTAATGGGGGTCAGTGGTACACTTTATTGCTCTAAGGCCAACTCTGAAGAAGTTGTGGGCATTTTATCATTTTTGTTAATTTTGTATGGCAACCCCATTAGGGCGTGGAGATAGGGGGTAAGTATGTTCTAGGAATATATTTGGGAGGGCAAACTAATAGGGGTCGGTCGTACACTTTATTGCTCTAAGGCCAACTCTGAAGAAGCTGTGGGCATTTTATCATTTTTGTAAATTTTGTATGGCAACCCCATTAGGGGGTGGAGATAGGGGGTAAGTATGTTCTAGGAATATGTTTGGGAGAAGAAACTAATAGGGGTCGGTCGTACACTTTATTGCTCTAAGGCTAACTCTGAAGAAGTTGTGGGCATTTTCATATCATTTTTGTAAATTTTGTATGGCAACGCCCTCAGGGCGTGGAGATAGGGGGTAAGTATATTCTAGGAATATGTTTGGGAGTAGAAATTAATGGGGGTCTGTAATACATTTTTTTCCTCTACGGGCAAGTCCGGGGAAGTTATAGCGGTTTTTACCTTATTTTTTAAAATTTTGTATGGCAACCATGTCAGGGGCTAGAGATAGAGGGTAAGTATGTTCCACAAAAATGTTTGGATGGAAAAAATAATTCGGGTCGGTCTTACATTTTACCTTTGTAGGAGAACCCTGGAAGCCGTAGGAGCGATTTTAAAAATGTTTAAATTAAGCTTTGTATGGCAACGCTGTTATATGTATGAACACTAATCCTAATAAAAATTTTGTTTTGGGTGTGTTTCAATAATATAGACATGACTGATTCTGTTTTTTTCTTTTTTTGTTGTTTTTTTGTTGTTTTTTTATTATTACATGTAAAAGTATGTTCTTTGTTGTTGTTGTAGACTCAAAAAACCGAGGTAGTCGTGGTTTTTTGCTTATATCTCGGTTATTTATCGGGCGATTTTGCTGAATTTCAATACCGATTTTCTCGAGACTATCTGTGACAGTTTGATACCATATTCGGGTCTATGCGATATCGGGGGGCTTCAGAAAGTTGATTTCAACCATAACACGGACAGACGGACAGACGGACATCGCTAAATCGGTTTCCCTATCTATAAGGATCCAGAATATATATACTTTATGGGGTCCCAAATGGATAATAAAGGAATTACAAACGGAATGACAAACTTATATATACCCTTATCACTTATGTGAAGGGTATAATTATGGAAAGAAATATTTTTGTTATTATTTGTGATAATTTTGGGCTTTTTCCTAGCTGAAATGGCATGCATTTAATATCAATATGCAAAAGTGAAAAATTATAAAAATAATTATTTTTGACAAAAATTTTGATGATTTTGGACTTCAAAATTGATCTCAAAGGTTAAAAATAATAAAAAGAAAATATTTTTGTTAATAATTTTGACGATTTGGGCCTGAGGCTAGCCGAAATGGCATGAATGTTATATTAATATGCGAAATAACCATCAAAAGTAAAAAATTATGAAAATAAATATTTTTGTTTCTATTTATGGTAATTTTGGGCTCTATCCTAGCTGAAATGGCATGCATTTAATATCAATATGCAAAACTACCCTCAAAAGTGAAAAATTATAAAAATAATTATTTTTGACACAAATTTTGATGATTTTGGACTTCAAAATTGACCTCAAAGGTTAAAAATAATAAAAAGAAAATATTTTTGTTAATAATTTTGATGATTTGGGCCTCAGTCTAGGCGAAATTGCATGAATGTTATATTAATATGCGAAAGAACCATCAAAAGTGCCGAATCTTATATACCCTTCACATTGGTCTTAAAATATACCCAGCCGAGTAATTTTGTACTGCAAATAATATAATAAAAACCTTGTGCGAGTTTTAAAGTTCATAGAAAACTATACAAAATTTTAACGTTCGTATGAATAATAGAAATAGATGAAGAAGGTTTGAGGTCGAGATTTTTAAAAGTTTGCGACATTACTCATATTAAAAGGTTAATAAAACTTATTAAATGTTCTTGTCCCCCTGCTTTTCTCCAAAATGTATGAATTATTTGATTATTACTTTTTGTAGAATATTCGAAGTCGATAGCTGTAATAGTTTTCCAGATGTAGCGAATCAAAAATTTCATAATTGTTAATTTGTATGGGATCTATCTCTTTTTCTGCCCCCAACCAAAAAAACTTTCTTCAAAGTGTAGGTTTTGTTGTCCAATTACTTTTTGTAGAACATTTCATTTCTATATCTGTTACAGTTTCCGAGATATAGCGCATCGAAAATTTAATAAAAATTGTAAATTTGTATGGGAGCTACCCCTTTTTTGCCCTTATACCCTGTTCAGACAGACGTTTTTAATTGTTTCAATTTAATGTATATTGAACAATTGAAATAAGTGTTCATACATACTCAATTTATCTTTTTCCATTAGCATTTGACAGCTTTAAAAAAATATTGTTTTTATATTTTTTTTCATAAAAATTTGTGTTAGTGAGTTTTAAGAATGGATAAAAACTGTGATTTAACAGAGATTTTACTAGTTTATAATAGAAATGTTGAACTCTTGCAGTCAGTGCGAGTGGCTTTTGATTCTAAACTAGCTTTAATTAAAAAAAGAAGAAGGAATAACATAATAATTGCGCAAAGTTTGAGAAAGCAACAGCTATTGCTTTTGGCAATATTAGAACAAAACGCAACTCAAAGGTCACTGTGGAAGCTGGTAATTGTAGTTGGTACAAATTCGTGAACATCAATAACATTTTTTAATTTACAGACTCACCAATCTGGATTCTGGCATTGGAAAATCAACAGTATGCACCATTTTAATTGAGTTTTGCGAGGAAGTATGGCAGGTGTTGTCCACGCAGTACATTAAGAAACTCCCTCCGACACAAGAGCTTGTAACTGAGTGTGTTGATGGTTTTCGTCGTCTTGGTTTTCCGCAATGTCTAGGAGCCATTGGTAAAAAAAACCTTTTAAAAAGCAATATTATTGGTTCTGAGCTACTGGCATATTAAAAATCTAAATCGGTCCACAAGTGACAAAAGCTATTCTCATTTATATTTATAAATGGATGCCATATTGAAATTAAGCCAAGTGCAAACGATGCCACCGACTATTATAATTACAAGGGATGGTATTCTCTTGTCCTCCTGGCTCTTGTGGATTACAGGTTCTCTTCACAAATATTTTTGCTTCGATATTTATGTATTATATTTTATTTATATGTATATTACGTACAGATACCGTTTTTTATACGTAAACATTGGTGCTCCTGGACGCTGTAATGATTCACAAATTTATAATTCATCCCTTCTTAAGGAAGTGTTGACAGAAAATGAAATACTGACGTCCAACAAAAGGAACATAGGTGGTATTCAAATGCCAGTATGTATTTTAGGAGATTCCGCATTTTGGCTTTCAACCACTTTATTGAAACCCTATGCTTTTTCTACGGCCTTAACAGACGAACAGAAACTATTTAATTACAAACTGTCAAAGTGCAGAAGAGTGGTAGAGAATGCCTTTGGCCATTTAAAAGCACGTTTTCGACGCATTGGTAAAGGCATAGATAACCGAATTGGGAACGCCCCGAATATTGTTCGAGCTGGTTGCGTTTTACATAATTTTTTAAATGAAAGAAATGATAGTATTAATCAGGCGTGGCTGGAGTGCTTGGAAGATTTTGAAAGAAATCGAGAAAGCCCTACAGATAATGTTACGTTAGGTGACATCGAACCTACTGCTGAAGTCATAAGACAAGCCCTGTGTTCATACTTCAGTAAGTAAAAACGAAACATTTGTTTTATTTTTATTGTAAATAAAAAACGTATTTTTTATTTTTTATTTAAAAACAAAATAAGTGCCTCTTTAAGTTCGGCATTATGATTTTCAATGCGTTCAAGGCTATCCGCTTTCCTCTTCTCTATGGCAGCCAGCTCTTTATCGGTTTCCTCGATTTTCTTTAAATGCTCCGATAGTTCGGTGGACAAACTTGCCACATTTTCCAGTATCGTGGCTCTAAAATCTATCCTTTTCCTTTTTTTTGTAGGTTCCATTAATGAGGCTGACATACTTGCTTCAGGTGATGGTGAAGCTGGAGGTAGTGGCGAGGAAGGTGTAGCAAATGGTGCACACGGTGAAGGAATTGATGATAGGGAATGATCTGTATAAATAAAAAAAAAATATTGTAAAAACTATAAGTTTTAGTATTTTATTTATAATAATTATTACTATTAATAAACTACTGTGCTTTACTAAAAACGTACATTGGAAATGGTATGTATGAGGGGGAGGGGGGGGTAGTGTGCAAAAATGAATGTCCCAACCTAAATTACCATTGAACTTACCATCAATGCTTTCAAGCGTTAACTCTGTAAATGAGTTTGCCTTAAAGCCACCAATTATTTGGTGAAGCCTTCTATATTGAGGCCATGTAGAGGGCGATCCTCCCGACAAACCCATTGCCGCTTTTTCTTTCCTGTAAAAAAAAGCAATTTAAAAATATTTTTTATTTTAACTGACATACATAAGTACGTACCTATACCGCTGCGTAAAGTTTTGCAACTTAACGTGGACATCTCGTGGACTATAGGAAAACCTAGCTTTGAAAACTCTTCTGACATCTCGGCATAGATGTGACCGTTTTTCCTCTGTCCACGTAGCTCGTCCAAACGCTGAGGCCACAAATCAAATAATGCCGCTTTACTGGCCTCAGTCCATGCTAGCCTCTTTCTTTTCAGTTTTTTCCCTGTTTTTAAAATAAATTTGCAAATATACACATATTTATTAAAACATTTTATTAAACTTACCATCAACTTCGCCAGCCATTTCTTTACTTTTTGTTTTGTTTATTTATTTTTTTATTTATTTTGTTTAGTTTATTATTTATTTGTTTGTTTGACATTAGACATGCCACCCTATAGAACTTTCTTTTCACTGAACATACTCCTGACAATAGTTGCATTTCGACTCTTGGACAATAAATGAAACAATAAAGTACATATTGCTCAATTTATAGGTAATTTTTAGTATGGTAAATTGAGCCAATTAAGGCCTTTAATTGCGATAATATTATAAATTGACAATTAAGGCGCGTGTATGAACATAGTATTACTCAAAAATTTTTTTCTTTAAAGTGTAGCCCTTAGCGTACAATTACTTTTTGTAGAACATTTTAAGTCGAAAGCTGTTATAGTTTACGAGATAAAGCGCATAAAATATTTTACCAAATTTGTGCAATTGTAGGAAAAATACCCCTTTCCCTGGTCCTATCTGAAAAAAGTTTGTCTGTTATTTAGGTCGCTTTTTTTAGGAGTATCCGTGCCAAGTTTTGTGGCAAGACTGACTATACTTACTGAGATATATAGGGATATATGCACGGATTTTGTCCTAAAAAAATGGGTTACTTTGGGTTTTTGCTTATATCTTTGTCAATAGTGAACCGATTTTGCTGACTTTAAATAGCGATTGTTAGCGGGATATTTCTAATCGTTTGATACCATTAACTGATCTGTATCTTTTTATTTGACTCCGGAAACTTGATTTCAACAGACGGACAGACAGACGGACATGGCTATTTCAACTTCCCTATCTATAAGGATCAAGAATGCATATACTTTATGGGGTTGCAAATGGATAATAAAGAAATTACAAACGGAATGACAAACTGATATATATCAGTGAAGGGTATAATTATGAAAAGAAATATTTTTGTTATTATTTATGTTATGTTATGTTATATTATGTTATGTTTGAGCTTTATCCTAGCTGAAATGGCATGCTTTTAATATTAATCTGCAAAACTACCCTCAAAAGTGAAAAATTAAAAAATAATTATTTTTGGTACAAAAATGTTAATGATTTTGGACTTCAACCTAGCCGAAATGGCATAAATGTTATATTAATATGCAAAACTGATCTCAAAAGTTGATAATAAAATATATATTTTTTTGTCAATAATTTTGATGATTATTAAATTTAACCTAGCCATCAATGATGCAGCCTAGCCGAATTGGAAAGAATGTAATATTTATATGCGAAATTACCATGAATGTTATATTAATATGCCTAATTGAACTCAAAAGATAATAATAAAATAAATATTTTTTTTTTGTCAATAATTTTGATAATTGTTGATTTAACCTAGCCGAAATACCATGCATTTAACATTAATATACAAAATGGACCTCAAAGGCTAAAAATTAAAAAAATATTATTTTTGCTAGTAATTTTGATGATTTGGGCCTCAGGCTAGCCGAATTGGCATGAATGTAATATTAATATGCGAAATAACCACCAAGAGTTAAAAATTATGACAATAAATATTTTTGTTATTATTTATGATAATTTTGGGATTTATCCTAGCTGAAATGGCATGCATTTAATATTAATATGCAAAACTACCTGTTAGGTCACCGCATAACATAAACTGTATAAAAATATTTTTTGTTGCATAATTAATCTCTTTAATTTTCATTTATATTGTTTTCAATTTTGTTTGCTTTTTCGCCCACTGTTACCACTGTAATTTGTCTTAATTTTGGTATATACATTGGTAATTAACCGTTAGTTTTATTAGATGAGAACTTCTTCAAAACTAAGCGAATCGACTTACTCATTGGTACTGAAACTTTCTTTGATATTTTGTCAGTTGGACAGATTAAACTTGGCCCTAATCTGCCAAAGTTACACAAAACGCTCTTCGGATGGGTTGTAGCAGGTCGTTATATTTCAAATCAATCCAATGTTGGTTCCACTTGTATGTTGTCAATAGAAGAAGAAGTTGATCTTAAACTACAACGCTTGTGGGAAATCGAAGAAATTAAATCTAACTCCAATGATTTGACTCCAGAACAATCTGATTGTGAATCGTTTTTTAACAAAACTGTTTGTCGGGAATCTTCTGGTAGGATTGTTGTTAAATTGCCCTTCAAAGAATTTTCAGACGTTTTAGGTCTCTCCAGAAATACGGCTCTTAAAAGGTTAATGTCTCAAGAAAAACGGTTTATGCGTGATAGCAGTCTCAAATCACAATATGTTGCTTTTATGAAGGAGTATGAAAGTTGTGGTCACATGAGTCTCGTTTGTAGTCCTCGCTTAGATGAGCCTCATTATTTCATTCCTCACCATTGCGTCTTTAAGCCAAATAGTACATCAACAAAGCTAAGAGTAGTTTTCGACGCTTCTTGTCCCTCATCTTCACAAAAGTCTCTCAATGACATACTTATGGTAGGCCCAACAATTCAAGATGAACTTTACAAAATTTTGCTTCGCTTTCGCCTCCATCAATTTGCTATTACAGCTGACATAGTAAAGATGTATCGATAAATCCTTATCGAACCTCATGATCGTAAATATCAGTATATTTTGTGGAGGAATTCTGAAGAAGAAGAAATACGCACATATCAGTTGAACACGGTCACCTACGGCATGTCAGCGGCTCCTTACTTAGCCATTAAAGGTCTACATTATCTCGCAGATCAATATATCAATCAATTTCAGTTGGGTGCAGTAACTATAAAGTCATCATTTTATGTTGATGATTTTTTAGGCGGAGCAGACACATTAGAAGAATTGGCTCGAATGAAAAATGAGGTAAAGGAAATTCTAACACGTGGTGGCTTTCAATCAGATAAGTGGCATTCAAATCATAAAGATTTTCAAGATGACAAGACTGTAAAAGATTTAAATATTGAAGACTCTGCAATAACCAGCGCTCTTGGTATCACTTGGGATCAACACAGAGATGTTTTTCTATTTTCATTTTCTCCAAAGGTTCAAGTAGATAGAAAAGTTACTAAACGAACAATTTTGTCGCTCTCGTCTTCACTTTTTGATCCGCTAGGACTGTTAGCTCCTCTTATTATAAAAGCTAAAATTATCATGCAAGAATTATGGATTCTAAAAATTGGCTGGGACGAGTCTATACCTCAAGAACTACATTCCGCTTGGGAATATTTTATCTCTGATCTTAAAACCCTAACTTCACTTGAATTTCCTCGTTTTTGTTTTGCTGCCCAACCCCAACTAGTACAACTTCATGGATTTTGTGACTCATCAATCCGTGCTTATGGATGCTGTATATATTTGCGTGTTCAAAATTCATCAGGAATTTCTGTTCGACTTTTTACCGCAAAATCTAGAGTTGCCCCTACAAAAAGAAAATCTTTACCAAAACTTGAATTGTGTGGAGCTCAACTTTTGGCAAAATTATACTCTAAAATTAAAGGTCTTTTTTCAATACCTAATCTCGAAGTAATTCTATGGACTGATTCGCAGATAGTTCTTCACTGGCTAAAACAACATTCTTCGACATTATCTGTATTTGTTGGCAACAGAGTTTCAGAAATTCAAGATCTAACTAATGGCTGTATATGGCGGCATGTCCCAACGAATTTAAATCCTGCAGATATCGTGTCTCGTGGTTCAACAGTACAAGAACTCATCTCATCGATTTGGTTCAACGGTCCTGTATTTCTCTCGTCTGATGCTGATAAATGGCCTCCTAATAAAATTAACGTCTCTACAGAAAACCAGCTCGAAATCGAAAAAGAGAAGCGAAAAACCGCATTATGTCTTCACACATCTCCTAATTACATATTAAACGCTTTAGAAAGATATAGCTCGTATATCAAAATTATTCGTATTGTAGCCTGGATGCTTCGCTTTACGCAAAAACAAAATACTAATATTTTTAATTCTGATTCGTTGCAGCCTCAAGAACTAGAAAACGCTTTACTTCGTATAGTGTTCAACATCCAGAAACAGCATTTTCAAGATGATATAAATCGAGCTCTAAAGAAACTAGATCCTCAAGGTGCCCTAAAATTTCTTAACCCCTTCCTAGATTCATCCAATGGCTTTAATTTGCTTAAGGTTGGAGGTCGTCTAGAATTCGCGGCGATTTCTGAAGGTCAAAAGCATCCTATAATTTTACCCAGCAAAAATCATTTCGTTCACTGTTATGTGCAATATCTACATATCAATAACTATCACGCTGGTCCAAAGGCTTTAATGTCATTGATTCGTCAGAGATTTTGGATTGTCAACGCAAGAGACCTATGTCGTCGCATTGCTAATTCATGTCCACAATGTATTCGCTATCGTCCAAAATTGTTACAACAAATGATGGGAAATTTACCTGTTGAGCGACTGAACCCTTCAAGACCTTTTGCTAGATGTGCAGTTGATTTTTGTGGCCCAGTCCACACTTACCTAAGAATCAGAGGAAAGGTTCCATACAAAACTTATATAGCAGTGTTTGTCTGTCTCGCAACCAAAGCTGTCCATATTGAAGTGGTGTCAGACCTATCAACTGATGCCTTTATTGCTGCCTTGAAAAGAATGATTGGTCGAAGAGGTCTGCCCACAGATATATTCTGTGATAACGCAACTAATTTTGTTGGTGCAAATTCTAAGTTGGCTCAATTAAAATCGTTCCTTTTTGAGCCCAAAAACACAAATATTATAACAAATTATTGTGCAAACCAATTTATTAATTTTCGCTTTATTCCCCCTAGGGCACCACATTTTGGCGGATTGTGGGAGGCGGCCGTCAAGTCAGCCAAAAGTCACTTAACAAAAACGTTGTTCAACACAAGGCTCACATACGAGGAACTAGCAACTGCAATGATCGAAATAGAAGCCATTTTAAATTCGAGACCAATTTCGCCCTTATCGTCTGACCCTAGTGACTTCGAAGCCCTTACACCAGGCCACTTCCTGATAGGCGCTCCCCTACGTAGTTTGCCAGAACGTGATGTCCTTTCAAAAGAAGTGAATAATCTCGAGCATTGGTCCAGAATAAGTGCTATTAAACAAAGATTTTGGTATAAATGGTCTCACGATTACATAAATGAACTACAGACTCGCAACAAATGGACTCGCTTAAATCCTAATATCGCTAATGGTTCCTTAGTTCTTATTCAAGAGGATAATCTACCACCACAGCGATGGCTTATGGGTAGAATCATCAATATTGTACGTGGCAGAGATGGCTGTGTTAGAGTTGCCGACATAAAAACAACAAAAGGAGTTATACGACGCCCTATCCACAGATTGGCTCTACTATCCTCTTCTTGAAAGTGTCCTTTCAATGGGGCCGGCATGTTAGGTCACCGCATAACATAAACTGTATAAAAATATTTTTTGTTGCATAATTAATCTCTTTAATTTTCATTTATATTGTTTTCAATTTTGTTTGCTTTTTCGCCCACTGTTACCACTGTAATTTGTCTTAATTTTGGTATATACAAACCACTGTAACTTATTTTGGTAATTAACCGTTAGTTTTATTATTTGTTTCTCGCTTAAATTCTTTTAACTAATATGCTATGTTGTTGTTGTCAACAAGAATGCAATATGTATTGTTTTTGCATACATACTTGTAAGTAAATAAATGAGTTGGTACATTGGAAGTGAGAAACAAATAAAATAACAACAGTGTGGCACTTATGTAAATACTTTTGTATATAATGTTTAGCTTTAAGTAAAGAATTTTTGAATAAAGAATTTATTGTTAATCTTGAATTCGAATAAGCATCAGACTTATTATTTCTTGTCGCGTTTTTCACGGTCGCAATCTCTCCTAAGTAAAAATCACTGCCCAATAAATAGTTTAGTGGCATATAGACAACAATTCAAAGATTTCGAATTGCTCTATATAGCTGCCGGTGAAGAAAAAGCTCTTCATCGTACACTACCCTTAAAAGTTAAAAATTATAAAATAATTATTTTTGGCATAAATGCTGACGATTTTGGACTTCTACCTAGCCGAATTGGCATGAATGTTATATTAATATGCAATATTGATCTCAAAAGTTAATAATAAAATAAATGTTATATTTGTTAATAATTTTGATAATTGTTGAATTTAACCTAGCCGAAATACCATGCATTTAACATTAATATGCAAAATGGACCTCAAAGGTTAAAAATAATAAAAAAAAATTATTTTTGTTAATAATTTTGATGATTTGGGCCTCAGGCTACCCGAATTGGCATGAATGTGATATTAATATGCGAAATAACCATCAAGAGTTAAAAATTATGAAAATAAATTTTTTTGTTATTATTTATGATAATTTGCGGCTTTATCCTAGCTGAAATGGCATGCATTTAATATTAATATGCAAAACTACCCTCAAAAGTTAAAAATTTTAAAAATATTTTTGATTTTTAGTTTGGCCTTAGTTCATGTAATTTCTTTTTATTAGAAGAAATTATTATTTTCCGTTAATGTTGAAAGAAACTTTCAATTTGAAAAAAGCAGATTTTTCTACCGCTACTAGCCGAGTAGAATGCATTTTCGAAAGCAGCTACGCAATTTCATCATCAGTACTCTTTGAACGGTAGTAGTGTATTTGGTTGTAAACATCCCCTTTTTAACTTACAGGTAACAGAGAAAAGTATACGGTATCAGTGTTTTTCTTCTGTTTTTATCTTGTAAGTTAGGACGAAGTTTATTTTTCATATACACTATGCTTTTTTCCATTAAAAGTCTCTTTGGCAACACTTGACTAACGGACAAGCATTTATCCATCTCTCAGATGGAACGAAACGCTTTTTATTATTGTATATCATACAATAGGGGTAATCACTTTTTAATTTCTTTTGTTTGTCAACGACAAATTGACAGAAATTATTAAAGATCATTTTGCACCGTGCCATGTGTGAGTTATATGTTAATTTTTATTTATTGTTGAACTAATTGCTTTTAATACAAATTTTTGATTTTTAGTTTGGCTTTAGTTCATATAATTTCTTTTTATTAGAAGAAATTATTATTTTCCGTTAATGTTGAAAGAAACTTTCAATTTGAAAAAAGCAGATTTTTCTACCGCTACTAGCCGAGTAGAATGCATTTTCGAAAGCAGCTACGCAATTTCAAAGAGACTTTTAATGGAAAAAAGCATAGTAGGTTAAATTCAATAACCTAGCCGAAATGCCATGCATTTAATATTAATATACGACCTCAAAGGTTAAAAATAATACAAAGAAAATATTTTTGTTAATGATTTTTATTATTTGGTCCTCAGGCTAGCCGAATTGGCATGAATGTAATATTAATATGCGAAATAACCATCAAGAGTTAAAAATTATGAAAAGAAATTTTTTTGTTATTATTTATGATAACTTGCGGCTTTATCCTAGCTGAAATGGCATGCATTTAATATAAATATGCGGAAAAGTTAAAAATTATAAAAATAATAATTTTTGACAAAAATGTTGTTGATTTTGGAATTCAACCTAGCCGAAATGGCATGAATGTTATATTGATATGCAAAATTAAACTCAAAAGTTAATAATAAAATAAATATTTTTTTTGTCAATAATTTTGTAAATTGTTGAATTTAACCTAGCCCAAATACCATGCATTTAACATTAATATGCAAAATGGACCTTAAAGGATAAAAATATTAAAAAGAAATTATTTTTGTTAATAATTTTAATGATTTGGGCCTCAGACTAGCCGAATTGGCATGAATGTAATATTAATATGCGAAATAACTATCAAGAGTTAAAAATTATGAAAAGAAATATTTTTGTTATTATTTATGATAAGTTTGGCTGTTAAAATATATTGCGCAGTGGACTTTACTATTGCGCAGTGCACTTACACTTTTCACCGTTCTGAATAAAACACAACCTTCTGCTTCAAGAGTTTATTTAAGTGTAATTGAACTAAAAACTTAACTAACGCTAGGTACATAAAATAACGAAAAACGAAGTTATGCCAAGCTTATTCTTACTATTTACAGAGTTGACATTATTTATACTTAAAGAACAATGCAATCGTGTTGCCAATCATAAAAGCTAAATGTGCATATTTCAACACTCCTCCTCAACACGAGTGCATAGTTTTCAAAATACATCAAATAAAAATTTAAATTCAATTCAGTTTCTACATTTCATTTTTCTTAACACATAAACATTAACAGAAATAATAATTAACAAAAATATTCCATTCTTATTTTAACCCTAATTTGTTTACAAAGTTGTTGTGTTTGACCTTAACTAAATTCTTTGTAAGTATGTCCGCGATCATACTATCAGTCGGTACATATTTAATTTCAAACAACTTGTCTTTTACTACATCTCTCACAAAGTTGTATTTAATGTCAATGTGTTTTGTTCGTGAATGGTATGTATGATTCTTCGTCAATTGTTGCGCACTCAAATTGTCCCCATATAAAACAATCGACTCGTTACCATTTGTCAAACCTATCTCCCTCATAAGTTTTTTCAAATAAATAATCTCTTTGGCTGCAGTTGCCAAAGCTACGTACTCCGCTTCAGTACTACTGAGTGCTACACTTTGCTGTTTTCCTGACTCCCATGAGAAAACACTACCACCCATAAAAAATGCATAGCCTGTATATGATTTCCTATCTGCAGTGTCGCTACCCCAGTCTGAATCAACGTAACCTACAATCGGTTGTCCTGTTCTCCTATACGCTAACTTCAAACTTTTCGTTGCCGACAAATACCTGAGTATATGGTTAATACCACCCAAGTGCTCTCTGTGGGGATTCGTATTACACTGTGCCAGCTTCGACACTGAATGCAAAATGTCCGGTCTCGTTGAAAGTGCCAAATACATGAGCGAACCTATGAGCGACTGATATTCAGTCACATCAACTTTCTTGCAGTTTTCATTCTCACACTTGACCTGAAAACCTGCATCCAATGGTGTGCTAACTTTTCTGCAGTTTTCCATATTGTTCTCCTTTAATAAGTTCTCAATGTAATTCTCCTGGCTTATAGAAATATCACCTTAATCTCCGTTTCTCTCTATTTCCATCCCCAGAAAGTAACTTAATTTTCCCTTATCGACACAATCAAAATGCTCAACAATTCTCTTTTTAATGTTCATTATATCCCCTTTCGATTTAGCTGCTATTATCAAGTCATCAACATATACGGCAATAAAAATGATTTTGTTCCTATTATTACATTTATATAAACATTTCTCACTCTCTAATGGTGTAAAATTCATTGAGCGCAAAACCTCATCAAGTTTTATATTCCACTCTCTACCTGCCTGTTTGAGACCATAAATTGCCTTATCTAATTTCAAAACACGGTTGGGGAAATTTTTATTTATGAAGCACTCTGGCTGCCGCATATACACAACATCATGCAATTCACTATTTAAGTATGCAGAACAAACACCCATTTGCTCTAAGTACATGCCATACTCAACAGATAACGCTAATAGCATGCGTATATTTGCGTATCTAATCACTGGGGAAAAAGTCTCCTTATAATCTATCCCATATTTTTGAGAACATCCCTTTGCAACCAGTCTCGCTTTAAATTTATCTACGCTACCATTCTTGTTTCTCTTTAAACTAAAAACCCACTTTGAACCGATTGCTTTCTGTCCATCAGGCAAGTCAACTATAGTCCACGTTTTATTTTCTAACAAAGAATTATACTCTTGTTGCATAGCTCTCTCCCACTCTTTTCTATACTTACTATTCATTACCCCTTCAACTGAGTTTGGGACGTCTATCTCTTCTGTTTCTTGAAACGCATTTAGGGTGTTGTACATCTTCTTCGGTCTACCAGGCTTACCAGTTCGCAGTATCTTCGGTCTGCCGCGTCCAACTTTTTGCTGTTGCTCCTCCTCGCTTTGCATCTCCTCAACGCTCTCATACTCGCTGCTATTATCTCCTTCTTTTTTTTCGCTATTGCTGCTGTTGTTTACTTGCTCATGTGATTTATTCTCAGCAACCAAATCAACCACTATTTCTCCGCTTACAGTGCTGATTTTCTCTTCAGACTCGTCAAAATTTACATCTCTTTTTTCTACAACATTTTTTGTATCAGGATCAAACAAACGATAGGCTTTTGATGTAAGCGAAAAACCAACCATTCTGTATACTTTGCCTTTTGGTTGAAATTTCTTATGTTGAGTTTTATCTAACGCGACTGCAGTTGAACCAAACACCCTCAGATGACTCACACTTGGTTTGCGACCTGTAAACATTTCATAAGGGGTTGCATCTTTAATTAAACTTGTTGGTGATCTGTTTCTGATGTAAGCCGCAGTCGAAATAGCCTCTGCCCACATATTTTCATTCATACCGCTGTGAGCTAACATACTTCTTGCCATTTCAACTAGTGTTCGATTTGCACGCTCTGCTACGCCGTTCTGCTGTGGCGTGTATGGGACGGTAAGTTGTCTTTTAATTCCGCAGTTATTTAAATATTCATCAAACCTCTCATTAACAAACTCACCCCCATTGTGGCTTCTCAATACTTTAATTTTTCTTTCTGTTTGGCGTTCTATCATTTTTTGAAACATAATAAATTTCTCGTAGGCTTCATCTTTTGTTTTTAAGAAATATACAAATATACGTCGTGAGTAGTCATCAATGAATATGATGAAATATAGCGAACCACCAAGGGATTTAATATTAAAAGGTCCACACACGTCCGTATGAATTAAATCCAGTATGTTTTTTGACTTAATTTCTTTATTGTTTTTAAATGGTTTTACATGAACTTTAGTTTTCATGCAAGTCACACAAGTCAAACTATCTTTAAAACATACCTTTTCTAGACCACGTACCATTTCATGTTGTTGCAGTTTACGCAAACTATCATAATTAAGATGTTCAAACCTGTTGTGCCATTTAATTTCTTCGCTGCTTTTCATTTGAAACATTCTGTTGAGTTTTTGGTTTTCAAACAAAAACAAATTATTTTTGTTTTTTGCGCACAAAATAACTCTGTTGTCCTTGTACACAAACTCTGCTTTCTTATTATCAAACGTCACACAAATACCTTCATTAACTGCTTTGCTCACAGACACAAAATTTCCAACAATGTTTGGCACATACAATACGTTGCGTAAAAGAATATCACCCCTTTCAGTTATTATGTTGACATCACCAACCCCTTCTGCATAAATGTATTTTTCTCCAGAAAGCGTGATTCGTTCTTTGTGTTCTTTTAATGTTGTAAAGCACGATCTAACACCAGACATATGAGCCGTCGCACCGCTATCGACACACCAAATGTTGCTTTGTAATGCATTTGAATCTGCTGCTGCTAACATTGTAAATTGTAACTGCCCATGCTCCTTTCTATTATCTGGCTTCTGTCTTGCATAGAAGTTTGCTGCGTAATGCCCCTGTTTACCACAAATAAAACAGCCAGTAGATTTCTTCGGATTTTGACGCTCTCTTTTCTTTTCATAAGTTTGCTTCTTGAAGTGATTGTTGTTGTTGCTTTGTTGAAACTTAATTTTTGCGGAAAAAGCAATATTCTGCTTCACTTCTCCTTCTTTTTGCGTCTTTCTTTCAGACTCCTCTAAAAGTTTTACTTTTAAATTTTGAAGCGTAGGCAAACTGTCCCTCGTCTCCATAGCTACAACAAATTGCTCATACTGCGCAGGCAGACTTGAGAGTAGTATAATGGTCATTAATTCTTCATTTAACTGAATACCAACCTCTGCCAGCTTATCTACTATATTGGAGAAATTTCTGATGTGCTCAGACATGTTGCCATCTTCAGGCATGCGAGCATTTAAAAGTTGCTTATATAAGTAAACCTTTTTCACTGGACCGCTTGGACGAAATACGCCTTGCAATGTGTTCCAAGCTTCTAATGACGTTTTACACTTTTTTATATGATTTAGCTGTGATGCATGTATGCAAAGTGTAATCGTCGCCAAAGCTTTTTCGTCTTGCGTACACCACTTGTTTCCATCAACAGCATTTTCTTTGGTGTCTTTACCATTGACAATGTCCCAAAAACCTGAATGCACCAGAACACTTTTCATGTGTATGCACCAAGCATCATAGTTTTTTTCGTCTAATTTATCAATTTGATATAAACTCATTTTTAATGTTTTAGTTAATATAATTTTTTTTCTCTTTTAAATTTTTCTTAAAAAATTTTTATTTTTTATCTTTGAGTTTAATCTTTACACTTTACTTTTTTAATTAAACACTTTTTATTTTAATTAATCTCTTTTCTTGTGTCCTGGGCCCATAACCTATGTTAAAATATATTGCGCAGTGGACTTTACTATTGCGCAGTGCACTTACACTTTTCACCGTTCTGAATAAAACACAACCTTCTGCTTCAAGAGTTTATTTAAGTGTAATTGAACTAAAAACTAAACTAACGCTAGGTACATAAAATAACGAAAAACAAAGTTATGCCAAGCTTATTCTTACTATTTACAGAGTTGACATTATTTATACTTAAAGAACAATGCAATCGTGTTGCCAATCATAAAAGCTAAATGTGCATATTTCAACATTGGCTTTATCCTAGCTGAAATGGCATGCATTTAATATAAATATGCGGAAAAGTTAAAAATTATAAAAATAATAATTTTTGACAAAAATGTGGTTGATTTTGGACTTCAACCTAGCCGAAATGGCATGAATGTTATATTGATATGCAAAATTAAACTCGAAAGTTAATAATAAAATAAATATTTTTTTTGTCAATAATTTTGATAATTGTTGAATTTTACCTAGCCCAAATACCATGCATTTAACATTAATATTCAAAATGGACCTCAAAGGTTAAAAATAATTAAAATGAATTATTTTTGTTAATAATTCAGGCTAGCCGAATTGGCATGAATGTAATATTTAATATGAGAAATAACTTAAAAGTTAAAAATTATAAAAATAATTATTTTTGACGAAAATGTTGATGATTTTGGACTTCAACCTAGCCGAAATGGCATGAATGTTAATTAATATGCAAAATTGAACTCAAAAGTTGAAAATAAAATAAATATTGTTTTTGTCAATAGTTTTGATAATTGTTGAATTTAACCTAGCCGAAATACCATGCATTTAACATTAATATGCAAAATGGACCTCAAAGGTAAAAAATAATAAAAAGAAATTATTTTTGTTAATAATTTTGATGATTTGGGCCTCAGGCTAGCCGAATTAGCATGAATGTAATTTTAATATGCGAAATAACCATCAAGAGTTAAAAATCATGAAAAGAAATAGTTTTGTTATTATTTATGATGATTTTGGGATTTATCCTAGCTTAATTGCATGGATTTAATATTAATATGCAAAATTGCCCTCAAAAGTTAAAATAAAAAAAATAATTGTTTTTGTCAAAAATTTTGATGATTTTGGACTTCAACCTAGCCGAAATGGCATGAATGTTATATGCAAAATTGAACTCAAAAGTTGATAATAAAATTAATATTTTTTTGTCAATAATTTTGATAATTGTTGAATTTAACCTACCTGAAATACCAGCAATTTAATATCTATTATATAAAGAAGGGGTGTGTGTGTATGTATGTATGTTTGTATTTTATAGCTGGCCACACCAGTGGATCGATTTTTGTGAAATTTTTACAGAGTCTTACTTCAAGTCTAAAAGGAACAATAGGCTACTTTTTTTTTGGAAATAAGTGCTGCCACGCCCACACTACGCCCATTTGTGTGGGAAGGTCAAGTAACAAAATTACCCAGAGCCATACTGCTCAAACGCGTAGAGCTAAATACCTGAAATTTACAACACGTGTTAAGCTTTACATGTTTGTTTAACATTGGGCCCGTAAAGGGATAAAAAGGGGACAAAAAGGGAAAAATTGGTAACCTACTATCTCTTGATGTCTATAAGATAGAAACAAAATTTAAAAAGTTTAGCGTTTTCCTTAAGAAATAAACAGACTGGTATTTGGAGTTTTTTTTTAAATTTTGGTCCGAAAGGCCGAAAAAAGGGGTTTAAATTATATTTTGGTACTTTTTTGTACTTTTTGTTACTTTTAAACCAATAAAGATAGAAAAATTTTTCAAACTGCGTTCGATAGGTCTTACAAAAATATGATTACGTTTTTCGTACTTTTTTTTATTTTTGGGCCCAAAAGGGGAGAAAAGGGTTAAAAATATATTTTGATTTTTTTATTCGTTTTTTGTAAGTTTTAAACCCATAACGATAGAAATATTATTCAAATTAAGTGTAACAGGCCTAAAAAATATGAGTACGTTTTTAGATACCTTTTAATTTTATAGACCCTAAGGGGAAGAAAGGGTTAAAATTATGTTTTAGTACTTTAAAATAAATTATGATAGAAACTTAATTTCAATTCCTCTTCGAGACCGATTTTTGGAAATTAGTTCGCACGTAAACGGCTTTTAAAGTTAAAATTTTGAAGGTAAATAGGTGGGCGGTGTCACACCCATAAAAGTTAAACTTTTTATGCTGGTACTTTTATTGCACTGATTTTTTAAATTTGGCACACATATAGAAGGCCTCTAATTCCGAAGTTCTAAGGGACAAAAATGGAGGATTGCAGCGCCCACAAAAATGTAAGTTTTCAAATTGGTTCTTCTATTGTTGCGATTTTTATGAAGCTCAAAAATAGACCGATAATATTTATTTTCGGTACAAAAATGGGTGGCATAAAGGTAGACGAACGTGCAAAGTTATGTGAAGATAAGGCCATATTCTAGCCAGTTATAGCCCAAAACGCTTAATCCGGGAGGACATTTGTATGGGAGCTCTGTCGAAAAATAACCTGATCATCACCACAAACAACATGCTTTTTTCTTATGCCAAAAAACTTATCTGTTCCAAATTTCATCGAAATATCTGCAAAAATGCGGTATCTACTTTGTTTACAAGAATACATTAAGACTGAATACCAAAACGCAGTTTGCTTTGCATTAAAAATTTTCAACTTCTTCCCTTATTCACTCTTTACAATTTGGACAACGTTTTTTGCTTCCAGGACATTAATATAGCTGTAAGCACTCATTTGAAAGTAGAATATATTATCAAAAAATTTATCTTTGCTTTCAGGAAAAACTTGAAATTTCGTGATGCAAAGCAAACTGCGTTTTGGAATACAGCCTAACTCCTAGCCGGACGGATCGACTGATAGGTTTTAATCGACTCAGGAAGTGATTCTGTGTCAATCGGTATAATTGGAGGTGGGTCTCAGACCTTTTTCTTTGGTGAGGTACAAAAATTTGCACAAGAGCATAATAAAATTTGGATATAACAATATAAGAGAAGTTTGAACTTCTTTTGAAAAATATTTGATATGTGATCCCTGTATCTATATTATATAAAGAAAGGTTGTATGTATGTATGTATGTATGTATGTATGTATGTATGTATGTATGTATGTATGTATGTATGTATGTATGTATGTATGTATGTATGTATGTATGTTTGTAATTTATAGCTGTCCACACCAGTGGATCGATTTTTTTGAAATTTTTATAGCGAGATACTTAAGGTCTGGAAGAAACAATTGGCAAGTTTTTTTTGGAAATCTTTGCTGCCGCGCCCACACAACGCCGATTTGTGTGGGAAGGTCTGGTTATGAATTGCCTAACCAAATTACCCAAAGCCATACTGATCAAACGCGTAGAGCTAAATACATGTTTGTTTAAATACATACGAATTTTTAGAAATTGGGCCCGTAAAGGGATAAAAAGGGGACAAAAAAGGAAAAACCTGTAGCCTACTATCTTTTGATGTATATATAAGATAAAAACAATCTGGAGTTTTTTTTTCATTTTGGTCCGAAATGGGGGAAAAGGGGCTAAAATTATCTTTTGGTACTTTTTGGTATTTTTTGTTATATTCAAATTGCGTTCGATAGGTTTTAAAAAAATATTATTACGTGTTTCGTACTTTTTTAATTTTGGACCCAAAAGGGAAAAAAAGGGTTAAAAATATATTTTGATTTTTTTATGCGTTGTTTGTTACTTTTCAACCAATGAAGATATAAACATAATTCAAATTGGATGCAGTTGCTCTCTTAATCTCGTAGTGTACGGACGTGTCTACGCGAGTGTATATTTGTAATAGGTGATATTTGTAATAAGTTACAAAAAAAAATATTTGTTAATATACATACCTACAAGACATAAGTGAGAATCGAAAATAAAAACAAACTAAACAAAACAAAAAAACCAAACGGTTAATGAGTAACAGTAATCGTTGTGACAGTGGGCCTAATAGCCGAAATGCTTATATTGTGTTAAGCTCAGCAAGCGTTAGCAATGAAAACATTAGAGACCCTGAATATAATAGAAACTATTTAAGTGCAAAACCGAAAACAAATACAAATAATTTAAGTGCAAGTGTGCCTAATTTGAATAAATGTACTGAACAAGGGACAAATTTAGCCCAATCTCTGTTTAAAAATTATAAAAAAAATACCGAGGTGCCATCTTCATCGCGGTCTTCTTTATCAAGTTCTGGTGTCACACCAACAGCTGCTAAAGGCGCTACGGGCCCAATTTCTGCGTGTGCTCCTAAGATCCAGGTAGGGATGGACAGGTACGTAACAGTTCTTAAAAGGGGAAGGAGCCCTAAATCGGCAGAAGCATCTCAACCTGCAAAAATTTTAAAAGACGATGAAAGGCCAACCTCATCGCAAAATCGTTTTGCAATTTTGCAAGAGGATAATGAGGCCCATGTTAGTGAAAAAAAGTCCTTTAAGCCACCTCCCATTTATTTGAGGGAAAAAAACTCAAATGATCTCGTCAAGTTTTTAGTCGGTTTGATTGGGGAAAATAACTTTTATGTTTCAAACGTTAAACGCGGTAACATATTTGAGACAAAAATTCAAGTGAACCATGAAAACGCCTACCGCGCCACGGTTTCGGAGCTCGAAAAACTCAGAAAAAACTTCTATACCTACCAACTCAAGACCGCAAAAGGCCTTCAGGTAGTTATTAAAGGCATTGATTCTAACGTTGACCCAGAAGAGATCAAGACCAGTTTGTTAAACAAAGGGTTTATGGTTAGGACGGTATCGAATATGAGAAATAGGGAAAAACACCCCCAACCATTATTCCGAGTGGAGCTTGAGCCTGGTGATATCAAATTGAAAAAAAGTGAAACTCACCCCATCTACGATTTAAAATATATTATGCACCGACGAGTCACTGTGGAAGTGCCACATAAGCGATCTGGGCCCGTACAGTGCTTAAACTGCCAGGAATATGGCCACACTAAAACTTATTGTAAGTTGCCTACTGTTTGTGTTGTGTGTGGGGATCTGCACGATACGACCAAGTGCGACAAGCCAAAAGATGATCCTAGGATAAAGAAATGCAGCAACTGCGGGGGAAACCACACTGCCAACTATAGAGGTTGTCCTGTTTTTAATTTAGTTAAGCGATCAACTAAGCCGAACATAGTTCCTGCCCCTCCCCAGCCTTTAAATATACCAACTACAAATATGCCTCCATTGGCACAACCAGCTACAAATCAAGTTTCTTACGCCGCCGCATTAAAGTCTAACCAGCCTAATTCACGTAAGTCTACCCAGCCTACAACACAACAAGAAGTGCCAACTAGCGAACCAACCGGGCCTAATTTTAGCCGCCTGGAAGCCGTAATTGACAATATGGTCACACAATTTACGCAGATTATGGCGCAAATGGCCAACATAATGCAAGAAATGCAAAAAATGCAGTCTGCTTTTCTGCAGGCTATGCTTAAAAGACCATGAACTGCCTCAGGGTTTGCTTCTGGAACGCAAACGGCATCCGCCAACACAAAAACGAGCTCGAATATTTCTTGATGAACCAAAAAATCGATGTTATGTGTATTTCTGAGACTCATATGACATCTAGAAGCACCTTTAAAATTAGTGGTTATTCTTTTTACGATTCAAAGGATCCTAGGGATAGATCATGTGGTGGCTCGGCTATTCTTATCAAATCAAGAATTAAACACCAATGGTTGGGTGGCCTCTCGGAATGTTATATCCAAGCTACGAACGTCTGCATCGATGAATTTTTCCATAACCTTGTTATTTCATCAGTTTACTGTCCACCCAGATTCTCCATAACGAAGGATCAGTACAACAGTTTCTACAAATCATTAGGTCCCCGCTTCATAGCTGCTGGAGACTATAACGCTAAGCACACATACTGGGGCTCCCGCCTAATTAGTCCCAGAGGTCGTGTCTTGTATGACTCAGTGTCGGAAATAGGACTTTTCGTTATTTCAACTGGACAACCAACCTATTGGCCAACGGACAATAATAAAATTCCAGACGTAATAGATTTTGGCGTGGCAAAAGGTATATCACCGGACCTTATTGAGGCTGAAGCCTCCTTCGATTTATCTTCTGACCACTCACCCACAATTATCACTATTTGCAGTCCTCACCAAATAGCAACTAGTGATTTTTTCTTATCAAAAAGAGTAAATTGGTTAAAATATAAAAAATATATCAGCTCTCACTGCTCGGAACACATACCACTAAAAACTCCCCAAGAAATCGATGATTGCCTAAATATCCTAAATGAAAACATTAAAAAAGCCGTTGAACATGCTTCTTCAACATACCGTCAGGTCAAATACAACAAAATTTTTTCTGTCGATGTTGAGGAGCTTTTATCTGAAAAAAGGAGAGCGCGAAGAGAATGGCAACAGCATAGATCGCCCCAACTTAAAACGAAGCTAAAAGAGTGTACAAATCGCTTAAAAAACTTGCTGGAGGTACACAGAATTGCATCAATTAAGAAGTATTTGGAAGGTCTAGACGCAACCCCTCAAACAAATTATTCTCTATGGCGATCAGCCAGTCGTCTCAAAAGACCCGTAATCGCAAAACCACCACTGCGCAATCTAAGAGGATCCTGGGCTAGAAATGATGAAGAAAAATGCGATCTGCTCGCAAGCCATTTAAGAAACGTGTTCACTCCTAATACATGCACTGACGTGAGGGAATTACCGCCTGTTGTTTCTAGACGTCCTATAGAAATACGTTTCCGATATTCAGATGTGGTAGAAGCTATTTCTAACCTTAATGATAAAAAAGCTCCTGGCGTTGATAAAATAAGCAACAAAATGCTCATTGAGCTACCTTTTACAGCAAAAAGAATAATTTTTTTATTTTTAATGCCATAATACGGCTTGAACATTTTCCACCAATATGGAAAGTTGCCTTAGTTAAGATGATTCCTAAGCCTGGTAAAGATCCTTCTAAGGTGGAGTCTTATAGGCCTATAAGTTTGTTACCAACTTTGTCAAAACTGTTTGAAAAGCTGCTTAAAAACAAGCTTACTCCGATCCTGAATGAAAACAACTGCATTCCAGATCACCAATTTGGCTTTAGAAGTCAACATAGCACAATAGAACAAACTCACAGACTGGTGCAGGTTATAAGAAAAACTTTCGAGGAAAAAAAGTACTGCTCCGCGCTTTTTATAGATGTCTCTCAAGCTTTCGATAAAGTATGGCACGAAGGCCTGTTAAACAAACTAAAGCTAAACCTTCCAGCTAATATTTTCAACCTACTAGAAAAGTACATAACCGGTCGACAGTTTAAAATCAAAGAGGGAAACCAAATAAGTTCTTCTCAAACAATAGGGGCTGGTGTACCTCAAGGGAGTATACTAGGTCCAGTTCTGTACTTGCTTTACACAGCAGATATGCCAACCAATAGTTTTACACACACGTCGACATTTGCTGATGATACTGCTTTTCTTAGTATTCATAAAGACCCTAAAGAGGCTTCAAACCAATTGCAGCAACACGTAACCCAAGTTGAAAAATGGGCAAAGTTATGGGGAATAAAAATAAATGAACAAAAATGTACCCACGTAACTTTTACTTTACGCAAAGAAACGTGCTCTCCAATTCTTATTAACAACCATATGGTGCCTCAACGAACCGAGACAAAATATCTTGGTATTCACCTAGACCGCCGCCTCACATGGAAGCCTCATATAGATGCGAAGTTGACGCAAATGAAACTTAAAGCTACACAAATTCATTGGCTAATCGGCAGAAACTCTGTGCTTCGTCTTGATTGTAAACTTCTACTCTACAAATCGATTTTGAAACCAATTTGGTGCTACGGTATACAATTATGGGGCACTGCTTCCGCATCCAACATAGAAAAAATTCAACGCAGGCAAAACAAAATCCTAAGAATGATAACTGGTGCTCCTTGGTACGTTAAAAACAGCAACATCCACAAGGATCTACTAGTTCCACTAGTTAAATGCGAAATCCTGAACTATGTGGACAAGTATTTAAATAAGCTGGAAGCTCACCCAAATCCGCTCGCCCGAAACATCCTGCAACATAGTGGGCACACCCGCCTGAAAAGGAGGGATACTATTGCGCTTATATGAAGCTTGATAATTAATATGAGAACTTAAATTTTAGTCTGGCACTGGCTAGACTTATATTAACTACCTAGTTTTAAGATTTGAACATTTATTGTTAGTTCGCCACAGGCGAAGATTCAATAATAAATATATGAAACAAAAAAAAAAAAAAAAAAAAAAAATTGGATGCGACGGGCCTAAAAAATATGAGTACGTTTTTGGGTATTTTTGGAATAATTGGACTCTTAGGGGGAAAAAAGGTTAAAATTATGTTTTAGTACTTTTCGTAACTTTGAAACCAATGAAGGTAGAAACATCGTTTAAATTGCTTTCGTCAGGTTACCAAAAAATGTTAATATGTTAATAAGGGGCTAAGATTATATATAGAAATTTATAAATAAATTTTGCTTATTAAAGCTTTCTGAATATTTCCAAAGCTGTAAGCCTGGTAAATATCCAATTTTTATGTGCTAAGTAAATAGTATGGCTGACTTATTATTTATTGCAACTTATGTGGGGAAACCAATAAATTAAAAAATATATAAATTCTTTTGTTTACATATTTTAATAATTTTACTATGATTGGGGTAGCGAAGCACACCGGGGCTTAGCTAGTTTATATATAAAATGGACCTTAAACGTTTAAAATAATAAAAAGAAATATTTTTATTAATAATTTTGATGATTTGGGCCTCATGCTAGCCGAATTGGCATGAATGTAATATTAATATGCGAAATAACCATCAAAAGTTAAAAATTATGAAAAGAAATATTTTTGTTATTATTTATGATAATTTAGGGCTTTATTCTAGCTCAATTGAATTGATTTAATATTATTACCCTCAAAAGTTAAAAATTATAAAAATAATTATTTTTTTGTAAAAAACGTTGAAGATTTTGGACTTCAGCCTAGCCGAAATGGCGTGAATGTTATATTAATATGCGAAATAACCATTAAGAGTTAAAAACTATGAAAAGAAATATTTTTGCTATTATTTATGATGATTTTGGGAATTTTTTTCCTAGCTGAAATGGCATGCATTTAAATCCATATTATTGTTAATGTGCAAAATTACCCCTAAAAGTTAAAAATTATACAAATAGTTATTTTTGACAAAATGTTTTTTTGTTAATTTTTATTTATTGTTGAACTAATTGTTTTTAATACAAATTTTTGATTTTTAGTTTGGCTTTAGTTCATATAATTTCTTTTTATTAGAAGACATTATTATTTTCCGTTTTAATGTTGAAAGAAACTTTCAATTTGAAAAAAAAGCAGATTTTTCTACCGCTACTAGCCGAGTAGAATGCATTTTCGAAAGCA
Source organism: Melanophora roralis (assembly GCA_963583895.1). Classification (NCBI taxonomy): domain Eukaryota; kingdom Metazoa; phylum Arthropoda; class Insecta; order Diptera; family Rhinophoridae; genus Melanophora; species Melanophora roralis. Next base: position 60,016,703 of record OY757189.1, read on the forward strand.
GCTACGCAATTTCATCATCAGTACTCTTTGAACGGTAGTAGTGTATTTGGTTGTAAACATCACCTATTTAACTTACATGTAACAGAGAAAAGTATACGGTATCAGTGTTTTTTCTTCTATTTTTATTTGGTAAGTTAGGACGAAGTTTATTTTTCATATACACTATGCTTTTTTCCATTAAAAGTCTCTTTGGCAACACTTGACTAACGGACAAGCATTTATCCATCTCTCAGATGGAACGAAACGCTTTTTATTATTGTATATCATACAATAGGCGTAATCACTTTTTAATTTCTTTTTTTGTCAACGACAAATTGACAGAAATTATTAAAGATAATTTTGCACCGTGCCATGTGTGAGTTATATGTTAATTTTTATTTATTGTTGAACTAATTGTTTTTAATACAAATTTTTGATTTTTAGTTTGGCTTTAGTTCATATAATTTCTTTTTATTAGAAGAAATTATTATTTTCCGTTTTAATGTTGAAAGAAACTTTCAATTTGAAAAAAAGCAGATTTTTCTACTGCTACTAGCCGAGTAGAATGCATTTTCGAAAGCAGCTACGCAATTTCATCATCAGTACTCTTTGAACGGTAGTAGTGTATTTGGTTGTAAACATCACCTATTTAACTTACATGTAACAGAGAAAAGTATACGGTATCAGTGTTTTTTCTTCTATTTTTATTTGGTAAGTTAGGACGAAGTTTATTTTTCATATACACTATGCTTTTTTCCATTAAAAGTCTCTTTGGCAACACTTGACTAACGGACAAGCATTTATCCATCTCTCAGATGGAACGAAACCAGGATACACTTATCAGGTAGGAGCGGTTCTACAAAAACAACTAAAACCGTCATAAGAATGTCAGAGACAAATAACAAAAACTCACAAAATCTTTCTTCTTCCTTTTGAGCTTTTCTTACGATACTACAGTTGTTGTTTGTATAAAAGGAAGAAAATACATAAACATAAACAAAATTTGACATTAATATAACGAAATACCGTTACTCAGCTGTTTATCTGAGGCTACCTGATAAGTGTACCCTGGAACGAAACGCTTTTTATTATTGTATATCATACAATAGGGGTAATCACTTTTTAATTTCTTTTTTTGTCAACGACAAATTGACAGAAATTATTAAAGATAATTTTGCACCGTGCCATGTGTGAGTTATATGTTAATTTTTATTTATTGTTGAACTAATTGTTTTTAATACAAATTTTTGATTTTTAGTTTGGCTTTAGTTCATATAATTTCTTTTTATTAGAAGAAATTATTATTTTCCGTTTTAATGTTGAAAGAAACTTTCAATTTGAAAAAAAGCAGATTTTTCTACCGCTACTAGCCGAGTAGAATGCATTTTCGAAAGAAGCTACGCAATTTCATCATCAGTACTCTTTGAACGGTAGTAGTGTATTTGGTTGTAAGCATCACCTATTTAACTTACATGTAACAGAGAAAAGTATACGGTATCAGTGTTTTTTCTTCTATTTTTATTTGGTAAGTTAGGACGAAGTTTATTTTTCATATACACTATGCTTTTTCCCATTAAAAGTCTCTTTGGCAACACTTGACTAACGGACAAGCATTTATCCATCTCTCAGATGGAACGAAACGCTTTTTATTATTGTATATCATACAATAGGGGTAATCACTTTTTAATTTCTTTTTTTGTCAACGGCAAATTGACAGAAATTATTAAAGATAATTTTGCACCGTGCCATGTGTGAGTTATATGTTAGTTTTTATTTATTGTTGAACTAATTGTTTTTAATACAAATTTTTGATTTTTAGTTTGGCTTTAGTTCATATAATTTCTTTTTATTAGAAGAAATTATTATTTTCCGTTTTAATGTTGAAAGAAACTTTCAATTTGAAAAAAAGCAGATTTTTCTACCGCTACTAGCCGAGTAGAATGCATTTTCGAAAGCAGCTACGCAATTTCATCATCAGTACTCTTTGAACGGTAGTAGTGTATTTGGTTGTAAACATCACCTATTTAACTTACATGTAACAGAAAAGTATACGGTATCAGTGTTTTTTCTTCTATTTTTATTTGGTAAGTTAGGACGAAGTTTATTTTTCATATACACTATGCTTTTTTCCATTAAAAGTCTCTTTGGCAACACTTGACTAACGGACAAGCATTTATCCATCTCTCAGATGGAACGAAACGCTTTTTATTATTGTATATCATACAATAGGGGTAATCACTTTTTAATTTCTTTTTTTGTCAACGACAAATTGACAGAAATTATTAAAGATAATTTTGCACCGTGCCATGTGTGAGTTTTATGTTAATTTTTATTTATTGTTGAACTAATTCTTTCAACATTAAAACGGAAAATAATAATTTCTTCTAAGACTTTTCTTATAACCTGTTCCAATCTGTGGGTTTGTTCGATGGTACTATGTTGATTTCTAAATCCAAATTGGTGATCTGGAATGCAGTTGTTTTCCTTCAGGATCGGAGTCAGCTGTTTTTAAGCAATTTTTCAAACAATTTGGGCATAGTTGGTAACAGACTTTTATGCCTGTAAGACTCCACCTTTAAAGGATCTTTTCCCGGCTTAGGAATTATCTTTACCAAGGCAATTTTTCATACGAGCGGGAAATATTCAAGCCGTAAGTAATATGGCGTTAAAAATAAAATACAAATAGTATTTCCGTATTCAAATTTCAATTAAAACTTGTGTTAAATAGAAGATATTTACTACCAATGCTCAGTACCGAACAAAGAGCGCTGATGAGGAGTTGTAACGAGCTCTGAAAATGCATTCCACTCGACTAGTGTCGGGAAACTAAACTTTTTCCAAATATTTCTTCAATGAAAATCTTATCACAATAAATTTGAACCAATTAGCCTGATTAATTATAAAGAAAAGGAAATTTTAGAAATAAAAATTGTTCAAAAAATACGCTAAAAATATATAAGTATTAAAAATAACACTAGGCATGGTGTAAAAATATACGTCCGCAAAGTTAATGAAATATGTTCAACAACTCGCTGACGACTGATCGTCAGCAAATTAAGAAATTTTAAAACATAACAAAAGCGAGACAAAACTAATGCATGCAAAAGCATGCTGTCTTCATACTCATCTAAATAGAGATAAATAAGGCAAAAATTAAAGTGGTGAGATGAAGAATATATAAAAAAGAAAAGGTGTTGCCATGATATGAGAAAATGAATGGCAGGCCGTAAATTTCGTTCTAACCCAAGAATAAACAATTGTTAACGAGAGTATGTGTAAAATACAAATAGTATTTCCGTATTCAAATTTCAATTAAAACTTGGGTTAAATAGAAGATATTTACTACCAATGCTCAGTACCAAAAAAAGAGTGCTGATGAGGAGTTGTAGCGGGCTCTGAAAATGCATTCCACTCGGCTAGTGTCGGAAAACTAAACTTTTGCCAAATATTTCTTCAATGAAAATCTTATCACAATAAATTTGAACCAATTAGCCTGGTTTATTATAAAAAAAAGGAAATTTTAAAAAGAATTCTTTTTTTTGCTGTGCAAGGCATCTCCAAAAGCATTTTGTTGCTGATTTCATCAATGCCAGGAGCTTTTTTATCATTCAAATTATTGATATCCTCTACGATATCTGACAACTGAAAACGTATTTCCATAGGACATCTAGCAACAACAGGCGGTAATTTACTCATGGCAGTGCAAGTATTTGGATTGAAGACATTTGTTAAATGACTTGCGAGCAGATCACATTTTTCTTCTTGCCCAGGATCCTCTCAGATTACGTAGTGGTGGTTTCGCTATAACGGGTCGTTTAAGATATTTCGCTGATCGTCATAGTGAATAATTCGTCTGAGGTGGCGAAATAAATAAGCCATGGAAAAAATCATCAACGCAAACGTTTGTTGCTTGTATATAACATTCAGAGAGACCACCCATCCATTTAAGTTTGATTCTCGATTTGATTATTATAGCCGAGCCACCACATGATCTATCTCTAGGATCCTTTGAATCGTAAAAAGAATAGCCTCTAATTTTGAAATTACTTCTAGATGCCATATACGTGTCAGAAATCAATATGCCATCAATTTTTTGGTTAATAAAAAATATTCGAGTTCGTTTTTGTGTTGGCGGATGCCGTTAGCGTTCCAGAAATAAACCCTGAGGCCTGCAGAGGAGCAGATTGCATTTCTTGCATCATGCGCCATGATCTGCGTAAATTGTTTAACCTATTAATTCAACTAAAAACTTTATGAGGTCATTTCAGTTTTTCTCTCTCAAATATATTGAGAGAGGCTTAAATGACTTCGTTTCGGGTAATGGGGCATCATTTTCCTCCTGCAAAATGGCAAAACGGTTTTGCGATGAGGTCGGATTTTCTTCATCTTTCAAAATTTTTGCTGGGCTGGTAACCTCTGCCGATTTGGGGCTTCTTCCCCTCTTAAGAACTGTTATATAACGGTCCTTTCCTACCTGGACCTTTGGAGCAACTGTAGGTTCAATTTCTAAATTCAATAAGGAAGACCGCGATGAGGGTGGTACCTCGGTATTTTTTTTTAAATTTTTAAAAAGAGATTGTCCCTTGTTCAAAACACTTATTTAAATTTGGTGCACTTGCACTTAAATTGTTTGTATATATTTTTATTGTATTCAGGGTCTCTAAACAAAAATGTTGATGATTTTGGACTTTTACCTTGCCGTAATGGCATGAGTGTTATATTAATATGTAAAATTGCCCTCAAAAGTTGATAATAAAATAAATATATTTTTGTCGATAATTTTGATGATTTTTACTTTAGCCTATTTTGGCCATTTAAATTTAAATTTAATATTAATATACAAAATGACCCTTAAAGATGACAAATAATAAGAAAAAAATTATTTTTGTTAATAATTTTGATGATTTTGTGCTTCAACCTAGCCGAAATGGCATGAATGTTATATTAATATGCAAAATTGCCTTCAAAAGTTGATAATAAAATAAATATTTTTTGACAATAAATTTGATGATTATTGACTTTAACCTAGCCGAAATACAATAAATTCAATATTAATATATAAAATGACTCCCAAGGGTTATAATTAAAAGTTAAAATTAATGAAAAGAAATATTTTTGTTACTATTTATGATGATTATGGGCTTTGTCCTAGCTGAACTGGCAAGCATTTAATATTAATATGCAAAATTACCCTCAAAAGTTAAAAATTACTAAATAATTAATTTTGACAAAAATGTTGATAATTTTGGACTTCAACCTAGCCGAAATGGCATGAATGTTATATTAATATGCAAAATTGCCCTCAAAAGTTGATAATAAAATAAATATTTTTTTATCAATAAATTTGATCAGTTGCGGACGTGTGTACGCGAGTGTAATATTGTTAATAGGTGATATTAGTAATAAGTAGCAAACGAATTTATAAATATACATATAAAAGTGAGAAAAGAAAAACAAAAACAACAAACTAAATAAAAAAAAAACGAACTGTTAATGAGTAACAGTAATCGTAGTGACAGTGGGCCAGTTAGCCGAAATGCTTACATTGTGTTAAGCTCCACAAGTGTTAGCAATTAGAATATAAGAGACCTTGAATTTAATATAAATTATTTAAATGCAAGGCAAAAAATAATCACAAGCAATCTTAGTTCAAGTGCGCCTAATTTAAATAAATGTACTGAACAAGGGACTAATTTAGCCCAATCTCTATTTAATAATTATAAAAAAAATTCTGAGGTACCATCTTTGTCGCGGTCACCATTATCACCTTTATAGCCTGCAGCTGCTACAGCCGCATCAAGCTTAATTTCTGCACCGGCACCTAAGATCCAGGTAGGGATGGACCGCTTTTATAAGCCGAAAGTGGTTCCTGCCCCTCCCCAGCCTTTAAATATACCAACTACAAACATGCCTCCATTAGCACAACCAACTACAAGTCAAGTTTCCTATGCCAACGCATTAAAGTCTAACCAGCCCGATGAACGTAAGCCTTCCCAGCCCAATGTACGTAAGCCTACCCAGCCTACAACACAACAAGAGATGCCAACAAATGAACCAACCGAGTCCAGTTTTAGCCGCCTCGAAGCTGTAATTGACAATATAGTTAAACAATTTACGCAGTTCATGACAATGGCTGGCATGATGCAAGAAATGCAAAAAATGCAGTCTGCTCTTCTGCAGGCCATGCTTAAAAGACCATGAACTGCCTCAGGGTTTGTTTCTGGAACACAAACGGCATCCGCCAACACAAAAACGAGCTCGAGTAGTTCTTGATGAACCAAAAAATCGATGTTATGTTGATTTCTGAGACTGACATCTAGAAGCACTTTTAAAATTTGGATAGATCTTGTGGTGGCTCGGCTATTCTAATCAAATCAAGAATTAAACACCAATGGTTGGGTGGCCTCTCGGAATGTTATATCCAAGCTACGAACGTCTGCATTGATTAATTTTTCCATAACCTTGTTATTTCATCAGTTTACAACAACAGAAGGAACAACAGTTTCTACAAATCATTAGGTCCCCGCTTCATAGCTGTTGGAGACTATAATGCTAAGCACACATACTGGGGCTCCCGCCTTATTAGTCCCATAGGTCGTGTCTTGTATGATTCCGTGTCGGAAATGGAACTTTTCGTTAATGCTCTTAGAGCTACCTTTTACGGCAAAAAGAATTATTTCTTTTTATTTTTAACGCAATAATTCGGCTTGAACATTTCCCGCCTATATGAAAAATTGCCTTAGTAAAGATAATTCCTAAGCCTGGCAAAGATCCTTCGAAGGTAGAGTCTTATAGGCCTATAAGTTTGTTACCCACAATGTTAAAATTGTTCGAAAAATTGCTTAAGAACAAGCTGACTTCGATCCTGAATGAAAACAACTGCGTTTTAGATCACCAATTTGGATTTAGAAGTCAACATAGCACAATCGAAAAAACTCACAGACTAGTGCAGGTTATAAGAAAAACCTTTGAGGAAAAGAAGTACTGCTCCGCGATTTTCATTGATGTCTCTCAAGCTTTCGATAAAGTATGGCACGAAGGCCTGTTAAACAAACTAAAGCTCAATCTTCCATCTAATATTTTTAACCTATTATAAAAATACATAACCGGTCGACAATTTATGATTAAATAGGGAAACCAAATAAGTTCTTCTCAACCAATAGGGGCTGGTGTACCTCAAGGGAGTATACTAGGTCCAATTCTGTACTTGCTTTACACAGCAGATACGCCCACAAACAATCTTACTCATACGTCGACATTTGCTGATGATACCGCCTTTCTCAGTATTCATAAAGACACTAAAGAGGCCACAAAACAACTTCAACATCACGTATCCCAAGTTGAGAAATGGGCAAAGTTATGGGGTATTAAAATAAATGAACAAAAATGCGCCCACGTTACTTTTACGTTACGCAAGAAAACGTGCCCCCCAATTCTTATTAACAACCATACGGTGCCTCAACGAATTGAGACGAAATATCTTGGCATTCACCTGGATCGACGCCTCACATTGAAGCCCCATATAGATTCGAAGCTGACTCAAATGAAACTTAAAGCTGCTCAAATCCACTGCCTAATGGCTACGTTTGGATTGTAAATTTCTACTCTACAACTCGATATTAAAACCAATTTGGTGCTACGGTATACAATTATGGGGCACTGCTTCCGCCGCCAACATAGAAAAATACAACGTCGTCAAAATAAAATCCTAAGAATGATAACTGGTGCTCCTTGGTATGTTAAAAACAGTAACACCCACAAAGATCTGCAAGTTCCACTAGTTAAATGCGAAATTTTTAATTATGTGGACAAGTATTAAAACAAGCTGGAAATACATCCAAATTCGCTCGCTCGAAACATATTGCAAGATAGTGGACACACTCGTTTGAAAAGAAGGGATAATATTGCACTAAGGTGAAACTACTTAATTAATTTTATTATGAGAACTTGAATTTTAGTCTGGCACTGGCTGGTCTAATAAAAATTAAATAGTTTTAAGATTTGAATATTTGTTGTTAGTTCAATAATAAAAATATGAAAACAAAAAAAAAAAGGTTGATTTCTAAAACTTATATGACATCTAGAAACACTTTTAAAGTTATTTGCTATTCCGTTTACAATTCAAAGGATCCCAGGGATAGATCATGTGGTGGCTCGGCTATTCTAATCAAATTAAGAATTGAACACCAATGATTGGGTGGCCTCTCGGAAAGTTATATCCAAGCTACGAACGCCTACATTGATAATTTTTCCATAGCCTTGTTATTTCATCAGTTTTCTGTCCACCCAGATTCTCCACAACGAAGGATCAGAACATCAGTTTCTAGAAATCATTAAGTCCCCGCTTCAAGCTGCTGGAGACTATAACTCTAAGCACACATACTGGGGCTCCCACCTAATTAGTCCCAGAGGTCGTGTCTTGTATGATTCCGTGCCGGAAATGGGACTTTTCGTTATTTCAACTGGACAACCAACCTATTGGCCAACGGACCATAATAAAATTCCAGACATAATAGATTTTGGCGTAGCAAAAGGTATATCCCCGGAGCTTATTGAGGCCTTAGCCTACTTGGATTTATCTTCTGACCACTCACCCACAATAATCAATATTGTTTATTGAAAGCGTCCTTAAGAAAACATTAAAAAAGCCGTCTTCTACCTATCGTCAGGTCAGGTACAGTAAAATTTTTTCTGACGATGTGGGAAAACTTATCTGAAAAAAAGGAGAGTCCGAAGAGAATGGCAAAAGCATAAATCACCCCAACTTAAAACTCAGCTGAAGGAATGTACTATCAATTAAAAAGCTTGCTGGAAGTTCACAGAATGGCATGACTTAAAGAGTACCTCGAATGTCTAGACGTGACCCCTCAGACAAATTATTCTCTATGGCGATCAGCCAGACATCTTAGAAGACCCGTTATCGCAAAACCACCACTGCGTAATCTGAGAGGATCCTAAGCTAGAAATGACGAAGAAAAATGTGATCTGTTCGCAAATCATTTAAAAAAGGTGTTAACCCCTAATACATGCACAGACGTGAGGGAATTACCTGTTGTTGTCAGACGTCCTTTAGAAATACGTTTCCAATTTACAGATGTTGTAGAGGCTATCACTAACCTAAATGGTAAACAAACTCCTGGGGCCAAATTACGGCATCCGTGATCGAGTAAAATTGTTCGTTATATTTGCTTTTGAGATTACCGCATTCGTTATCGAGTAAGAGCTATCGTAATTTCTGATGATAACATTCGTTAACGAGTACGCTATCGAGTGCTGGCTAACGAAAAGTTGTTCGTGAGGTAAACAGCATTCGAAATTTATTTTATGTGCAACAATAGGCAGTGAAGGTAGACAAAATGTAAGTTTTTATACAAATTTCAATTAAAGCTATAAATAAATAAATAAAATGAACATTTTGGGACAATATTAACAAAATAAATGGAAAGCAAAAGAATATAATGGCTCAATTTATGGATGATCATCCTAACTTGGCCAAAAATAAATTACCAAACATATGTTAATTTTGAGAAGGTTTTTGCAACCCAAAATGAGTGCCGTCTATACAACCAATCACTAAGAAATAAAGTAAATGTTACATAAAGCAAGCATTATATTGCGATTTGATATTTACCGCCAGGGAGTTTAAATTTCTGCATGAACGCTTACGAGCATAAAGCAAACTGTTCTAGTAAAAATTTAATAAATTTTGCACACAGCTCATTATCTAATTCTTTCATCATTTTGTTAACCGTTTTGCAAACTCCGCTCTGACTTATTCCAATTAAATGGTCATTTCCAGTGGTATGTTGAAAAGATCCACTGGCTAAAAGTGATAATGTTAGGGCCAGCTGCAGCTTTAGTGGTAAGGCAGTAGACATATGTCCTTCAAAATTTAGCTCACAAAGAATAAAATTAAATGCCTCTTTTGAAACTCTAGAACGCTTAACAAACCTTAAATGATAAAGTTTTAAACGAAATTCAGTAGCTGACAATGACAGTGGATCACTTTAAACCCGTATTTGTGTTCTTATACGCATAGTATTAGATTCATCCTCTGAGTCAGAAGATAAATCCAACAAAACTAATGTAGTCATTTTTATTTTTCTTTTTTTTATTAATAACTTAAAAACAATATAACAGCAAAATTTTGTGTTTCCTTTTTTAACAATGTTGTAATTTTTTACTAAAACATGTTTTTATTCAATTACAATGCAAAAAAAATCTATTACATTCTATTTTAATTTCGATACGTGAGCTATCGAATGCGGTAATCCATTCATTCGATACGTGACGAAATTTCATTCGATACGAAAGTCTACTCGTTCACGAGTGCCGTAATTTGGCCCCTGGCGTTGATAAAATAAGCAACAAAATGCTCTTTTACATCCAAAAAAAATAATTCTTTTTATTTTTAACGCGATAATTCGGCTTGAACATTTCCCGTCTATATGGAAATATGCCTTAGTAAAGACGATTCCTAAGCCTGGAAAAGATCCTTCGAAGGTAGAGTCTTATAGGCATATAAGTTAGTTACCCACAATGTCAAAATTGTTTGAAAAATTGCTTAAAAACAAGCTGAATACGATCTTGAACGACAACAGCTGCATTTCAAATTACCAATTCGGCTTTAGAAGTCAACATAGTTCCATCGAACAAACTCACAGGTTGGTACACGTTATAAGAAAAGCCTTTGAGGAAAAAAAGTACTGCTTCGCGCTATTTATCGATGTTTCACAAGCTTTCGACACAGTATGGCATGAAGGTCTGTTAAACAAACTAAAGTTCAACTATCCAGCTAATATTTTCAATCTTGTAGAAAAATACATAGCCGGTCGACAATTTATGATCAAATAGGGAAACCAAATAAGTTCTTCTCAATCAATATGGGCTGGTGCACCTCAAGGGAGTATACTAGGTCCAATTCTGTACTTGCTTTACACAGCAGATATGCCCACAAACAATCTTACTCATACGTCGACATTTGCTGATGATACCGCCTTTCTTAGTATCCATAAAGGCACTAAGGAGGCCTCAAAACAACTTCAACATCACGTATCCCAAGTTGAAAAATGGGCAAAGTTATGGGGTATTAAAATAAATAAACAAAAATGCACCCACGTTACTTTTACGTTACGCAAGGAAACGTGCCCCCCAATTCTTATTAACAACCATACGGTGCCTCAACGAATTAAGACGAAATATCTTGGTATTCATCTGGATCGCCGTCTCATTTAGATACGAAGCAGACTCAAATGAAATCTGCTCGAATCCACTGGCTAATTGGTAGAAACTCTGTGCTACGTCTGGATCTAGAAGTTCCAATAATAAAAAGCGAAATCCTAAACTATGTGGACAATTATTTAAATAAGTTGGAAACACATCCAAATCCGCTCGCTCGAAGCATCCTGCAACATAGTGGACACACCTGCCTGAGAAGAAGGGATGATATTGCTCTTAGATGAAACTTTTAAAATTAGTTATCCTTATTGTGAGAACTTAAATTTTAGTCCGGTACTGGATGGACTAATATTAATTACTTAGTTTTAATATTTGAATACTTATTGTTAGTTCGCTTGAGCGAAGATTCAATAATAAAATATGTATATGAAAAAAAAAATAATAATAATTTTGATGATTATTGAATTTAACCTAGCCGAAATACCATGAATTTAATATTAATATACAAAATAATAAAATAAATTATTTATGTTATTAATTTTGATGATTTGGGCTTCAGCCTAGCCGAATTGGCATGAATGTAATACTAATATGCAAAATAACCATCAAGAGTAAAAAAAGAAGAACTATTTTTGTTATTATTTATGATGATTTTGGGCTTTACCCTCAAAAGTTAAACATTATTAAATAATTATTTTTGACAAAAATGTTGATGATTTTGGGCTTCAACCTAGCCGAATTGGCATGAATGTTATATTAATATAAAAAAATTGAACTCAAAAGTTGATAATAAAATAAATTAATTCTTTTCGATAATTTTGATGATTATTGACTTTAATCTAGCCGAAATACCATGAATTTAATATTAATATACACAATGACCCTCAAAGATTAAAAATAATAAAAATAAATTATTTTTCTTAATAATTTTGAGCCTAGCCGAATTGGCATGAATGTAATATTAATATGCGAAATAACCACCAAAAGTTAAAAATAATGAAAACAATTATTTTTGTTTTTATTTGTGATGATTTTGGGCTTTATCCTAGCTGAAATGGCATGCATTTATATGCATATTAATGTGCAAAATTACCCTTAAAAGTTAAAAATTATACAAATAATTATTTTGACAAAAATGTTGATGATTTTGGGCTTCAACCTAGCCGAAATGGCATGAATGTTATAAAAATATGCAAAATTACTTTCAAAACTTGAAAATAAAATATATATTTTTGTGTCAATAACTTTGATGATTATTGACTTTAACCTAGCCAAAATACCATGAATTTAATATTTAAATACAAAATGGCCCTTAAAGGTTTAAAATAATAAAAAAAAATTATTTTTGTAAATAATTTTGATTATTTGGACTTTATCCTAGCCGAAATGGCATGAATGTTATCATATGCAAAATTGCCCCCAAAAATTGATAATAAAATAAATATTTTTTTGACAATAATTTTGATGATTATTGACTTCAACCTAGCCGAAGTACAATGAATTTAATATTATTATTCAAAATGACCCTCAAAGGTTATAATCAAAAGTTAAAAATAATGAAAAGAAATATTTTCGTTATGATATATATGATGATTTTGGGCTTCATCCTAGCTGAAATGGCATGCATTTAATATTAATATGCAAAATTTCCCTCAAAAGCTAAAAATTATAAAAATAATTATTTTTGACAAAAAAGTTGATGATTTTGTACTTTAACCTAAATTGCCCCTAAAAGCTGATAATTAAATTAATATTTTTTTGTCGATAATTTTGATGATTATTGACTTTAGCCTATTCAAAACACCATGAATTTAATATTAATATACAAAATGACTCTCAAAGGTTATAATCAAAAGTTAAAAATAAGCAAAAGAAATATTTTTGTTATTACAGTCAAATCCCGTTAATTCGTACCCCGATAAATCGTAATTCCCGATAATTCGTAATAAACTGTCGGTCCCTTGAAAAAATCTCGTTAATTCGCAAAATTTCCATACATTTTGGTCCCCTCGCTAATTCGTAATTTTTTTTGAAAATAAATCCTTCTTTACCTCTTATAAATCGTAATTGTTTGCTAACTACCACTTATAATTCGTAATAAAAACAACAGAAACATGAAAAGAATGATTTTTTGTTTACCGCTATTTTTTTGCGTAGGTTTTTACTTTTGCTTGCGTGTGTGTTTATTTTCTTAAGATCAGTTTGTTACATCAGTGTTTTTTATGTTTTTTCATCGTTTTATTAAATAAATTGAAAAACCCCGTTAATTCGTATTTATTTTATTTTAATCCCGTTAAATCGAAATCCCGCTAAATCGAAAACCCCTATAATTCGTAAGAAATGGTCGGTCCCTTGCGATTACGAATTATCGGGATTTGACTGTATATATGATGATTTTAGGCTTTATCCTAGCTGAAATGGCATGCATTTAATATTAATATGCAAAATTACCTTCAAAAGTTAAAAATTATTAAATTATTACCTTTGTCAATAATTTTGATGATTATTGAATTTAACCTAGCCGAAATATCATGAGTTTAATATTAATATACAAAATGACTCAAACGTTAAAAATAATAAAAAAAAAATATTTATGTTATTCATTTTGATGATTTGGGCTTCAGCCTAGCCGAATTTGCATGCATGTAATATTAATATGCGAAATAACCATCAAGAGCTTAAAATTATGAAAATAAATATTTTTGTTATTACTTATGATGATTTTGGGATTTATCCTAGCTGAAATGGCATGCATTTAAATGCATATTAATATTAATGTGCAAAATTACCCTTGAAAGTTATACAAAAAATTACTTTTGACAAAAATGTTGATGATTTTGGGTTTCAGCCTAGCCGAAATGGAATGAATATTATATTAATATGCAAAGTTACCCTCAAAAGTTGATAATAAAATATATATTTTTGTGTCAATAACTTTGATAATTATTGACTTTAACCTAGCCGAAATACAATGAATTTAATATTAATAATTAATAAAATGACCCTCAAAGGCTTTAATCAAATGGTAAAAATAATAGAAATATTTTTGTTATTATTTATGTAATTTTGAGCTTTATCCTAGCTGAAATGGCATGCATTTAATATTAATATGCAAATTACCCTCAAAAGTTAAAAATTATAAAAATAAATATGTTTGACAAAAATGTTGATGATTATGTACTTCAACCTAGCCGAAAAGACGTAATGTTTTCTTAATATTTATGCAAAATTGCCTTCAAAAGTTGGTAATAAAAAAATATTTTTTTGTCGATAATTTTGACGATTATTGACTTTAGCCTAGCCAAAATACCATGAATTTAATGTTAATATACAAATGATCCTTAAGGATGAAAAATAATAAATAAAAATTATTTTTGTAATTATCTTGATGATTTTGTACTTCAACCTAGCCGAAATGGCATGCAAAATTGCCCTCAAAAGTTGTTAATCAAATAAATATTTTTTTGACAATAGTTTTTATAATTATTGACTTTATTAACTTAGCCGAAATATAAAAATAATTATTTCTTGCTCAATGACCCCATTGGTTACATAAATTTGATGCATACTTTGGGGCTCAGCTTTTAACATTTTCTATTATTAAATTAACCCATCTTGTACTACTACCTGAATTCCTTCACGGATCTGGAAATTTTTGCTACAAACTAATTGAAAAGTAATCCAAATAAAAATAATAAAATACAAAAAAGCATCCATTAAACTCATTGTATAACTTAAGAAAGAACAAAAAAATAAATTCAAGGTCGACTAAAAAAACAAAATCTAAGAACTCTGAACCCTTAAAGCCTAACTTACATACTGCTTTAAACAACATGGAAGCAAACTCACAGGAATTTTGTACTACAGCTGCCTCAACATTCAACAGCACGCAAAACTTTCGGCTTGGCATTTCGCGCTCATCTTATATGAACTCGCTTCTAAAAATTATGAACATCATGAATAAACGTTTTAAAAGACTTGCAGATAAAATTGAAAAGTTCAATGACAAAGCTTCATAAATACAGGAAAGAGCTCTTAAATGATCTCGATAAGAGACTCAACGGTATGGTGAACGAAATTGTTGTGATCAATGAAAGAGTGTCCGCATTAAAAAGAGTCGTAGTTGACGTAAAAGTTATACAAGAGGATATCGCGTCTCTAAGATCACAAGTAAAAACACAAGAAAATAACACTGAGATACGTCTGAATGAAATACCTTTTTATTTTTTTTTTTTATATATTTTATTATTGGATCTTCGCTTAAGCGAACTAACAATAAGAACTCAAATCTTAAGACTAAGTAATTAATATGAGCCCAGCCAGTGCCAGACTAAAATTTAAGTTCTCATAATAAAATAGTTATCTTCATCTAAGCGCAATAGTATCCCTCTTTTTCAGACGGGAGTGTCTACTATGTTGCAAGATACTTCGAGCGAGTGGATTTGGATGCGTTTCCAGCTTATTTAAATACTTGTCCACATATTTCAGGATTTCGCTTTTAACTAGTGGAACTTCTAGATCCTTATGGACGTTGCTGTTTTTCACATACCACGGAGCACCAGTTATCATTCTTAGGATTTTGTTTTGACGGCGTTGTATTTTTTCGATGTTAGAGGCGGAAGCAGTGCCCCATAATTGTATACCGTAGCACCAAATTGGTTTTAAAATCGAGTTGTAGATTAGAAGCTTACAATCAAGACGTAGCACAGAGTTTCTACCAATTATCCAGTGGATTTGAGCAGCTTTAAGTTTCATTTGCGTCAGCTTAGCATCTATATGAGGCTTCCATGTAAGGCGGCGATCTAGGTGAATACCAAAATATTTTGTCTCAGATCGTTGAGGCAAATTATGGTTGTTGATAGTGATTGGAGGGCACGCTTCTTTGCGTAAAGTAAAAGTTACGTGGGTACATTTTTGTTCATTTATCTTTATTCCCCATAACTTTGCCCATTTCTCGAATTGGGTTACGTGTTGTTGCAGCTGGTTCGACGCCTCTTTAGGGTCTTTGTGAATACTAAGAAAATCAGTGTCGTCAGCAAATGTCGACGTGTGTGTGAAACTATTGGTTGGCATATCTGCCGTGTAAAGCAAGTACAAAATTGGACCTAGTATACTTCCTTGAGGGACACCAGCCTCTATTGGTTGGGAACAACTTATTTGGTTTCCCTCTTTGATCATAAATTGTCGGCCTGTTATTTATTTTTCTAAAAGGTTGAAAATATTAGCTGGAAGGTTGAGCTTTAGTTTGTTTAGAAGGCCTTCATGCCATACTTTGTCGAAAGCTTGTGAGACATCGATAAAAAGCCCGGAGCAGTACTTCTTTTCCTCAAAGGCTTTTCTTATAACCTGTACCAACCTGTGAGTTTGTTCGATGGTACTATGTTGACTTCTAAAGCCGAATTGGTGATTTGGAATGCAGTTGTTGTCATTCAGGATCGGATTTAGCTTGTTTTTTAACAGTTTTTCGAACAATTTTGACATTGTGGGTAACAAACTTATGGGCCTATAAGATTCTACCTTCGAGGGATCTTTGACAGGCTTAGGAATCATCTTTACTAAGGCAACTTTCCATATAGGCGGAAAATGTTCAAGCCGAATTATCGCGTTAAAAATAAAAAGAATGATTCTTTTAGCAGTAAGAGGCAGCTCTATGAGCATTTTGTTGCTTATTTTGTCAACGCCAGGAGCTTTTTTACCGTTAAGGTTAGCGATAGCCTCTACAACATCTGCAAATCGGAAACGTATTTCTAAAGGACGTCTTGCAACAACAGGCGGTAATTCCCTCACGTCAGTGCATGTATTGTGAGTGAATACGTTTTTGAAGTGATTTGCGAACAGATCGCATTTTTCTACAACATTTCTAGCCCAGGATCCTGTCAGATTGCGCAGTGGTGGTTTTGCGATAACAGGTCTTTTAAGACGTCTGGCTGATCGCCATAAGGAATAATTTGTCTGAGGAGTCGCGTCTAGACCTTCCAGGTACTCTTTCAGTGATGCCATTCTGTGAGCCTCCAACAAGCTTTTTAGTTGGGTTGTACATTCTTTCAGCTTAGTTTTAAGTTGGGGCGATCTATGTTTTTGCCATTCCCTGCGGGCTTTTCTTTTTTCAGACACGAGCTTTTCCACATCTTCAGAGAAAATTTTGTTGTACCTAGCCTGGCGGTAGGTAGAAGACGCATGTTCAACGGCTTTTTTAATGTTTTCATTTAGGACGCTCAGACAATCATCTATGTCTCCGGGAGTTTTTAGCGATTGGTTCTCCGCGCAGTGCGTACTAATATATTTTTTATATTTCAACCAATTAATTCTTTTAGATAAGAAAAACTCACTAGCTGCTATTTGGTGAGGACTGCAAATAGTGATTATTGTGGGTGAGTGGTCAGAAGATAAATCCAAGGAGGCTTGAGCCGCAATGAGCTCCAAGGATATACCTTTTGCTTCGCCAAAATCAATTACGTCTGGAAGTTTATTGTGGTCTGTTGGCCAGTAGGTTGGTTGTCCAGTTGAAATAACGAAAAGTCCCATTTCCGACACGGAGTCATACAAGACACGACCTCTGGGACTAATTAGGTGGGAGCCCCAGTATGTGTGCTTAGCGTTATAGTCTCCAGTAGCTATGAAGCGGGGACCTAATGATTTGTAGAAATTGTTGTACTGATCCTTCGTTATGGAGAATCTGGGTGGACAGTAAACTGATGAAATAACAAGGTTATGGAAAAATTCATCAATGCAGATGTTTGTTGCTTGCATATAACATTCAGATAAGCCACCCATCCATTGGTGCTTAATTCTTGATTTGATTAAAATAGCAGAGCCACCACAGGATCTATCCCTGGGATCTTTTGAATCATAAAAATTGTATCCACTAATTTTAAAAGTGCTTCTAGATGACATATGAGTTTCGGAAATCAACATGACATCGATTTTTTGGTGTGTTAAAAAGTAGTCGAGCTCGTTTTTGTGTTGGCGGATGCCGTTTGCGTTCCAGAAACAAACCCTGAGGCAGTTCATGGCCTGCAGAAGAGCAGACTGAATCTTCTGCATCTCCTGCATCATGCTAGCCATTTGCGCCATTATATGCGTAAATTGTTTGACCATATTGTCAATTACGGCTTCCAGACGGCTAAAATTGGGACCAGTTGGTGCACTTGTTGGCACTTGTTGTTGTGTGGTTGGTTGGTTTGGCCTTTGCTCATTGGACTGGTTTGACTTTAGTGCGTTGGCGTAAGAAATTTGACTTGTAGTTGGCTGTGATAACTGGGGAATGTTTGTTGTTGGTATATTTAATGACAGGACAACCTCTGTAGTTAGCAGTGTGGTTTCCACCACAATTGCTGGACTTCTTCACCCCAGGGTCATCTTTTGGTTTGTCGCACTTGGTTGTAACATGCAGATCCCCGCATACAACACAAACAAAAGGCAACTTACAGTAAGTTTTTGTGTGGCCATATTCCTGACAATTTAAGCACTGTACAGGTCCAGATCGCTTATGCGGGACTTCCACTGTAACTCTACGGTGCATAATATATCTTAAACCATCATTGGAGTGAGTTTCGTTTTTTTTAATTTGGCATCACCAGGCTCAAGTTCAACTCGAAACAATGGTTGAGGGTATTTTTCCCTGTTTCTAATATTTGTCACAGTCCTTACCTTAAATCCTTCGCTGCACAAACTGGTCTTTATCTCCTTCGGGTCAACATTTGAGTCAATTCCTTTTATGACTACCTGGAGGCCTCTTGCGTTTTTTAGCTGGTAAGTGTAAAAGTTCTTTTTTAATTTCTCAAATTCCGACACCGTGGCGCGGTAAGCGTTATCGTGACTTACTTGAATTTTGGTCTCATATATATTACCACGTTTTATGTTCGACACATAAAAGTTCTTTTCGCCTATTAAAGCAACTAAAAATTTAATGAGGTCGTTCGAGTTTTTTTCTCTTAAATAAATTGGAGGAGGCTTACAATTTTTTTCCGTAACGGGGCCATCATTATCATCTGTTTGCAGAATGGCAAAGCGATTTTGCGATGTGGTTGGCCTCTCATCGTCTTTTAAAATTTTTGCAGGTTGACTTACTTCTGCCGACTTCGGACTTCTCCCCCTTTTAAGAACTGTTACGTACCTGTCCATCCCTACCTGGATCTTAGGAGCACACGCAGAAATTGGGCCTGGAGCGCCTTTAGCAGATGTAGGTGCGACACCAGAACTTGATAAAGAAGACCGCGATGAAGATGGCACCTCAGTATTTTTTTTATAATTTTTAAACAGAGATTGGGCTAAATTTGTCCCTTGTTCAATACATTTATTTAAATTTGGCACACTTGCACTTAAACTGTTTGTATGTTTTCGGTTTTGCACTTAAATAGTTTCTATTATATTCAGGGTCTCTAATATTTTCATTGCTAACGCTTTCTGAGCTTAACACAATGTAAGCATTTCGGCTATTAGGCCCACTGTCACTACGATTACTGTTACTCATTAACCGTTTGGTTTTTTTATTTTGTTTAGTTTGTTTTTATTTTCGATTCTTGCTTATGTCTTGTAGGTATGTATATTAACAAATTTTTTTTTTGTAACTTATTACAAATATCACCTATTACAAATATACACTCGCGTAGACACGTCCGTACACTACGAGATTAAGAGAGCAACGAGAATGAAAATCTGATTGATATCTTTAGTTCCATATGTAACACAATAAATACACCAGTTCCCGCCATTAAATCTGTTTATCGCTTACGAAACCATAATAATAAGCACAAGGCCGACTCTAAAGATGCTGTTATTATAGTCAAGCTGTGGTCACCTTACGATAAAAACTTCTTTTTTAAGTTCTGGCTAGCTTTAAAAAATCTAACAAGGAATTTACCTTTCGTCAATCTCACCTTGGCATTAACTCTGATAATAAATTCTATGTCAATGAGAATTTAACCAAGGCAAACTTTCAAATATTCCGTGCCGCTATTCGCCTAAGAAAGAAAAAACTTCTCCACAGTGCCTTACCATGCGTGGATTTGTATACATCGAAATGACTAGATGATAATCTCTTACGCATTGACGACATCAGAAACCTTTATGAGTTATTTTCTAACCCTGAAGGCCAGGATGTTGCTGATAACCGCTTTTTGGATGATTCCCCAACTCAACTTAACTCTAACACCAATCCTGTCTTAACTTTCATTACTTTTGCCATAGTTAGCCATCTTTATATATCTACTAGCTAAGCCCCGGTGTGCTTCGCAACCCCAATCATAGTAAAATTATTAAAATATGTAAACAAAAGAATTTATATATTTTTTAATTTATTGGTTTCCCCACATAAGTTGCAATAAATAATAAGTCAGCCATACTATTTACTTAGCACATAAAAATTGGATATTTACCAGGCTTACAGCTTTGGAAATATTCAGAAAGCTTTAATAAGCAAAATTTATTTATAAATTTCTATATATAATCTTAGCCCCTTATTAACATTTTTTGGTAACCTGACGAAAGCAATTTAAACGATGTTTCTACCTTCATTGGTTTCAAAGTTACGAAAAGTACTAAAACATAATTTTAACCTTTTTTCCCCCTAAGAGTCCAATTATTCCAAAAATACCCAAAAACGTACTCATATTTTTTAGGCCCGTCGCATCCAATTTGAATTATGTTTATATCTTCATTGGTTGAAAAGTAACAAACAACGCATAAAAAAATCAAAATATATTTTTAACCCTGTTTTCCCCTTTTGGGTCTAAAATTAAAAAGTACGAAACACGTAATAATATTTTTTTAAAACCTATCGAACGCAATTTGAATAATGTTTATATCTTTATTGGTTTAAAAGTAACAAAAAATACCAAAAAGTACCAAAAGATAATTTTAGCCCCTTTTTCCCCCATTTCTGACCAAAATGAAAAAAAAAACTCCAGATTGTTTTTATCTTATATATACATCAAAAGATAGTAGGCTACAGGTTTTTCCTTTTTTGTCCCCTTTTTATCCCTTTACGGGCCCAATTTCTAAAAATTCGTATGTATTTAAACAAACATGTATTTAGCTCTACGCGTTTGATCAGTATGGCTTTGGGTAATTTGGTTAGGCAATTCATAACCAGACCTTCCCACACAAATCGGCGTTGTGTGGGCGCGGCAGCAAAGATTTCCAAAAAAAACTTGCCAATTGTTTCTTCCAGACTTGAAGTAACTCGCTGTAAAAATTTCAAAAAAATCGATCCACTGGTGTGGACAGCTATAAATTACAAACATACATACATATGTACATACATACATATATACATACATACATACACACATACATACATACATACATACAGACATACATACATACATACATACATACATACATACATACATACATACATACATACATACATACATACATACATACATACATACATACATACATACATACATACATACATACATACATACATACATACATACATACATACATACATACATACATACATACATACATACATACAACCTTTCTTTATATAATACTAGCTAAGCCCCGGTGTGCTTCGCTACCCCAATCATAGTAAAATTATTAAAATATGTAAACAAAAGAATTTATATATTTTTTAATTTATTGGTTTCCCCACATAAGTTGCAATAAATAATAAGTCAGCCATACTATTTACTTAGCACATAAAAATTGGATATTTACCAGGCTTACAGCTTTGGAAATATTCAGAAAGCTTTAATAAGCAAAATTTATTTATAAATTTCTATATATAATCTTAGCCCCTTATTAACATTTTTTGGTAACCTGACGAAAGCAATTTAAACGATGTTTCTACCTTCATTGGTTTCAAAGTTACGAAAAGTACTAAAACATAATTTTAACCTTTTTTCCCCCTAAGAGTCCAATTATTCCAAAAATACCCAAAAACGTACTCATATTTTTTAGGCCCGTCGCATCCAATTTGAATTATGTTTATATCTTCATTGGTTGAAAAGTAACAAACAACGCATAAAAAAATCAAAATATATTTTTAACCCTGTTTTCCCCTTTTGGGTCTAAAATTAAAAAAGTACGAAACACGTAATAATATTTTTTTAAAACCTATCGAACGCAATTTGAATAATGTTTATATCTTTATTGGTTTAAAAGTAACAAAAAATACCAAAAAGTACCAAAAGATAATTTTAGCCCCTTTTTCCCCCATTTCGGACCAAAATGAAAAAAAAAACTCCAGATTGTTTTTATCTTATATATACATCAA
Organism: Melanophora roralis; assembly: GCA_963583895.1. Lineage (NCBI taxonomy): Eukaryota > Metazoa > Arthropoda > Insecta > Diptera > Rhinophoridae > Melanophora > Melanophora roralis. Next base: position 60,039,087 of record OY757189.1, read on the forward strand.
AAGATAGTAGGCTACAGGTTTTTCCTTTTTTGTCCCCTTTTTATCCCTTTACGGGCCCAATTTCTAAAAATTCGTATGTATTTAAACAAACATGTATTTAGCTCTACGCGTTTGATCAGTATGGCTTTGGGTAATTTGGTTAGGCAATTCATAACCAGACCTTCCCACACAAATCGGCGTTGTGTGGGCGCGGCAGCAAAGATTTCCAAAAAAAACTTGCCAATTGTTTCTTCCAGACCTTAAGTATCTCGCTGTAAAAATTTCAAAAAAATCGATCCACTGGTGTGGACAGCTATAAATTACAAACATACATACATACATACATACATACATACATACATACATACATACATACATACATACATACATACATACATACATACATACATACATACATACATACATACATACATACATACAACCTTTCTTTATATAATATAGATACAGGGATCACATATCAAATATTTTTCAAAAGAAGTTCAAACTTCTCTTATATTGTTATATCCAAATTTTATTATGCTCTTGTGCAAATTTTTGTACCTCACCAAAGAAAAAGGTCTGAGACCCACCTCCAATTATCACTTCCTGAGTCGATTAAAACCTATCAGTCGATCCGTCCGGCTAGGAGTTAGGCTGTATTCCAAAACGCAGTTTGCTTTGCATCACGAAATTTCAAGTTTTTCCTGAAAGCAAAGATAAATTTTTTGATAATATATTCTACTTTCAAATGAGTGCTTACAGCTATATTAATGTCCTGGAAGCAAAAAACGTTGTCCAAATTGTAAAGAGTGAATAAGGGAAGAAGTTGAAAATTTTTAATGCAAAGCAAACTGCGTTTTGGTATTCAGTCTTAATGTATTCTTGTAAACAAAGTAGATACCGCATTTTTGCAGATATTTCGATGAAATTTGGAACAGATAAGTTTTTTGGCATAAGAAAAAAGCATGTTGTTTGTGGTGATGATCAGGTTATTTTTCGACAGAGCTCCCATACAAATGTCCTCCCGGATTAAGCATTTTGGGCTATAACTGGCTAGAATATGGCCTTATCTTCACATAACTTTGCACGTTCGTCTACCTTTATGCCACCCATTTTTGTACCGAAAATAAATATTATCGGTCTATTTTTGAGCTTCATAAAAATCGCAACAATAGAAGAACCAATTTGAAAACTTACATTTTTGTGGGCGCTGCAATCCTCCATTTTTGTCCCTTAGAACTTCGGAATTAGAGGCCTTCTATATGTGTGCCAAATTTAAAAAATCAGTGCAATAAAAGTACCAGCATAAAAAGTTTAACTTTTATGGGTGTGACACCGCCCACCTATTTACCTTCAAAATTTTAACTTTAAAAGCCGTTTACGTGCGAACTAATTTCCAAAAATCGGTCTCGAAGAGGAATTGAAATTAAGTTTCTATCATAATTTATTTTAAAGTTACAAAAAGTACTAAAACATAATTTTAACCCTTTCTTCCCCTTAGGGTCTATAAAATTAAAAAGTATCTAAAAACGTACTCATATTTTTTAGGCCTGTTACACTTAATTTGAATAATATTTCTATCGTTATGGGTTTAAAACTTACAAAAAACGAATAAAAAAATCAAAATATATTTTTAGCCCTTTTCTCCCCTTTTGGGCCCAAAAATAAAAAAAAGTACGAAAAACGTAATCATATTTTTGTAAGACCTATCGAACGCAGTTTGAAAAATTTTTCTATCTTTATTGGTTTAAAAGTAACAAAAAGTACAAAAAAGTACCAAAATATAATTTAAACCCCTTTTTTCGGCCTTTCGGACCAAAATTTAAAAAAAAACTCCAAATACCAGTCTGTTAATTTCTTAAGGAAAACGCTAAACTTTTTAAATTTTGTTTCTATCTTATAGACATCAAGAGATAGTAGGTTACCAATTTTTCCCTTTTTGTCCCCTTTTTATCCCTTTACGGGCCCAATGTTTAAAAACTCATGTGCATTTAAACAAACATGTAAAGCTTAACACGTGTTGTAAATTTCAGGTATTTAGCTCTACGCGTTTGAGCAGTATGGCCCTGGGTAATTTTGTTACTTGACCTTCCCACACAAATGGGCGTAGTGTGGGCGTGGCAGCACTTATTTCCAAAAAAAAAGTAGCCTATTGTTCCTTTTAGACTTGAAGTAAGACTCTGTAAAAATTTCACAAAAATCGATCCACTGGTGTGGCCAGCTATAAAATACAAACATACATACATACACACACACCCCTTCTTTATATAATAGACTAGCTAAGCCCCGGTGTGCTTCGCTACCCCAATCATAGTAAAATTATTAAAATATGTAAACAAAAGAATTTATATATTTTTTAATTTATTGGTTTCCCCACATAAGTTGCAATAAATAATAAGTCAGCCATACTATTTACTTAGCACATAAAAATTGGATATTTACCAGGCTTACAGCTTTGGAAATATTCAGAAAGCTTTAATAAGCAAAATTTATTTATAAATTTCTATATATAATCTTAGCCCCTTATTAACATTTTTTGGTAACCTGACGAAAGCAATTTAAACGATGTTTCTACCTTCATTGGTTTCAAAGTTACGAAAAGTACTAAAACATAATTTTAACCTTTTTTCCCCCTAAGAGTCCAATTATTCCAAAAATACCCAAAAACGTACTCATATTTTTTAGGCCCGTCGCATCCAATTTGAATTATGTTTATATCTTCATTGGTTGAAAAGTAACAAACAACGCATAAAAAAATCAAAATATATTTTTAACCCTGTTTTCCCCTTTTGGGTCTAAAATTAAAAAAGTACGAAACACGTAATAATATTTTTTTAAAACCTATCGAACGCAATTTGAATAATGTTTATATCTTTATTGGTTTAAAAGTAACAAAAAATACCAAAAAGTACCAAAAGATAATTTTAGCCCCTTTTTCCCCCATTTCGGACCAAAATGAAAAAAAAAACTCCAGATTGTTTTTATCTTATATATACATCAAAAGATAGTAGGCTACAGGTTTTTCCTTTTTTGTCCCCTTTTTATCCCTTTACGGGCCCAATTTCTAAAAATTCGTATGTATTTAAACAAACATGTATTTAGCTCTACGCGTTTGATCAGTATGGCTTTGGGTAATTTGGTTAGGCAATTCATAACCAGACCTTCCCACACAAATCGGCGTTGTGTGGGCGCGGCAGCAAAGATTTCCAAAAAAAACTTGCCAATTGTTTCTTCCAGACCTTAAGTATCTCGCTGTAAAAATTTCAAAAAAATCGATCCACTGGTGTGGACAGCTATAAATTACAAACATACATACATACATACATACATACATACATACATACATACATACATACATACATACATACATACATACATACATACATACATACATACATACATACATACATACATACATACATACATACATACATACATACATACATACAACCTTTCTTTATATAATATAGATACAGGGATCACATATTAAATATTTTTCAAAAGAAGTTCAAACTTCTCTTATATTGTTATATCCAAATTTTATTATGCTCTTGTGCAAATTTTTGTACCTCACCAAAGAAAAAGGTCTGAGACCCACCTCCAATTATCACTTCCTGAGTCGATTAAAACCTATCAGTCGATCCGTCCGGCTAGGAGTTAGGCTGTATTCCAAAACGCAGTTTGCTTTGCATCACGAAATTTCAAGTTTTTCCTGAAAGCAAAGATAAATTTTTTGATAATATATTCTACTTTCAAATGAGTGCTTACAGCTATATTAATGTCTTGGAAAAAAAATCGTTGTCCAAATTGTAAAGAGTGAATAAGGGAAGAAGTTGAAAATTTTTAATGCAAAGCAAACTGCGTTTTGGTATTCAGTCTTAATGTATTCTTGTAAACAAAGTAGATACCGCATTTTTGCAGATATTTCGATGAAATTTGGAACAGATAAGTTTTTTGGCATAAGAAAAAAGCATGTTGTTTGTGGTGATGATCAGGTTATTTTTCGACAGAGCTCCCATACAAATGTCCTCCCGGATTAAGCGTTTTGGGCTATAACTGGCTAGAATATGGCCTTATCTTCACATAACTTTGCACGTTCGTCTACCTTTATGCCACCCATTTTTGTACCGAAAATAAATATTATCGGTCTATTTTTGAGCTTCATAAAAATCGCAACAATAGAAGAACCAATTTGAAAACTTACATTTTTGTGGGCGCTGCAATCCTCCATTTTTGTCCCTTAGAACTTCGGAATTAGAGGCCTTCTATATGTGTGCCAAATTTAAAAAATCAGTGCAATAAAAGTACCAGCATAAAAAGTTTAACTTTTATGGGTGTGACACCGCCCACCTATTTACCTTCAAAATTTTAACTTTAAAAGCCGTTTACGTGCGAACTAATTTCCAAAAATCGGTCTCGAAGAGGAATTGAAATTAAGTTTCTATCATAATTTATTTTAAAGTTACAAAAAGTACTAAAACATAATTTTAACCCTTTCTTCCCCTTAGGGTCTATAAAATTAAAAAGTATCTAAAAACGTACTCATATTTTTTAGGCCTGTTACACTTAATTTGAATAATATTTCTATCGTTATGGGTTTAAAACTTACAAAAAACGAATAAAAAAATCAAAATATATTTTTAGCCCTTTTCTCCCCTTTTGGGCCCAAAAATAAAAAAAAGTACGAAAAACGTAATCATATTTTTGTAAGACCTATCGAACGCAGTTTGAAAAATTTTTCTATCTTTATTGGTTTAAAAGTAACAAAAAGTACAAAAAAGTAACAAAATATAATTTAAACCCCTTTTTTCGGCCTTTCGGACCAAAATTTAAAAAAAAACTCCAAATACCAGTCTGTTAATTTCTTAAGGAAAACGCTAAACTTTTTAAATTTTGTTTCTATCTTATAGACATCAAGAGATAGTAGGTTACCAATTTTTCCCTTTTTGTCCCCTTTTTATCCCTTTACGGGCCCAATGTTTAAAAACTCATGTGCATTTAAACAAACATGTAAAGCTTAACACGTGTTGTAAATTTCAGGTATTTAGCTCTACGCGTTTGAGCAGTATGGCCCTGGGTAATTTTGTTACTTGACCTTCCCACACAAATGGGCGTAGTGTGGGCGTGGCAGCACTTATTTCCAAAAAAAAAGTAGCCTATTGTTCCTTTTAGACTTGAAGTAAGACTCTGTAAAAATTTCACAAAAATCGATCCACTGGTGTGGCCAGCTATAAAATACAAACATACATACATACACACACACCCCTTCTTTATATAATAGATCAAATGTAGTTTACTTTTAACTCTATCACTTAAGTTCTACTCCTTTATATTTTGTAATGTAGCTGATCATAATGTGTTAACCCGCTTCTTTTTTGCATGCGTTGCCAAATATTCACCTAAATATGTTCGACTCTAGTAGATATAATTCCAAAGACTGTGTGTATAACATGATTAGAGTTATCGCCAAACAGAAGACGGGTCTAAGAATAGTGCACTTAAATGCGCAGAGCCTGGGAAAAAAAGCAGACGAATTCCGCTACCTATTTTCTTCCTCTGGCATAGATATTATATGCGTTTCTGAAACTTGGTTTTCGCTAGATATTCATGACTCAGTTTACAGCCTACCTGGCTATCGACTTTTTCGTTCTGATAGGAGTATTATTATAGACGACGTTGAGACTCGGGCCAGAGGCAGGGGGGTTGTGGTCTATGTTCGCAATGGAACACAGTGTAGGGTGAAAGTAAAGAAAGTAAAGGTAGCGAAATAGAATACTTGTTTCTTGAAATTTCTACCTTAGATGGACGCAGGCTGCTGCTGGGCAGTGTGTACAGGGTCAGTTGCAATATGAATATAGATAGCTTTACTACTATTCTTGAGAATTTATCCATCCAATATGACGACATCATCATAGTTGGGGATTTTAATAATAACCTATTAGCAGATAACCCTTTGATTGAGCCAACACGTGATCTTGATTTTTACCCTGTTAACCTTCATACTCCTACTCACTTTTACACATCTTCTAATAGTTTATTTAATCTTATATTTGTAAATCTTGAATCTAGGGTACTCCTCTATGACCAATCATCGGCCTCAGTCTTCTCAAAACACGACATTATTTTTCTTACCTATGACTTGTCATTGCATAATGTTGATTCATGTATCTGCTATCGTATCTTCCATAACCTCGATTACTCAGCACTCATTCATGCTATGGATACTGTCCGCTGGGATCACATTTACACCCTTGAGAGTGCTGATGATCAACTTTCGTTAATTCAAAGTAACATTGAATACCTGTTTGACTTATTCGGCATTGCTAATCAGCCGCCTTGGTTTAATTCTGAAATTAAATCCTTAATAAGGACTCGTGACATTGCTAACATTCGATGGAAAAGGTTCAAAACCAGTGATCTCAAGGCTATCCATGCATCTGCTCGAAGAAATGTCACAAGACAAATTAAACATTCTAAATCCTTGTTCTATGAGAGAAAATTCTAATCTGCGATCGATAGCAAGTCTAAGTAGAGAGAAATTCGTAAGATTGGTATAGGACAGGGGAACTCACCCTTATGTGACCCTGATGTTGACGTAAATATTTTGAACCAAAAGTTTACAAATGTCAATGTTTCACCCCCCGCGAATAACGGCTATGTTTCTCTTTGCTACGTTTCAGTAGAAAATCCCTTCAGTTTTCGTTGCGTTGATCAGCTTGAAGTTGCTAGAAAGTTTCTCTGCGGTCAAGTCCAACGAAATTGGTATGGATGGTTTGAGCCCAATATTTTTGAAAATTTTAATTTATAAGCTTCTTCCATTTTTTTACACATTTGTTCAACACTATACTTACTAAATCCACTTTTCCTGAAAAATGGAAGCTGTCAAAGATTATTCCTATACCTAAAACCAACAACGAATTTCGTCCTATCGCTATTATATACGGAGTTCAGTGTTGACTGGGTATGTAACATGATAATTTTATAAGTTGTGGGGCATTGTTGGTGGTTGTTGTCTACGCTAAGAAGTTATTTCGAAGTTGTGGCTAAAAGCATAATGAATTAATTTAAATGTAACTGCCATCTTGTTCGTGAATTTTGTGGAAAATTCTAGGGTATTACCATCCACCATAAATAGTCGAGCAACAGGAATGCCACAATCAGTTTAAGTTTAACCGTTGAGTTGAATAAGTGAAATTGCTAAATAATAAAGGTGAATAACTTTAAGTGTTTTAAAGAAGATTGTAAATAAGTATACGACAGTGTGTTTAAGTAAATAAAGTTTTGGTACTGTTGAAATAAAGTTTCAAGTGTTTTTTATTATTAGTTTTGCAAAAGAACCCCGGTTTATTTAAAGGAAATAAACCAACGTTTATAAAAGGTATAAACGTAACAATATGTACGCCGTACAACTGTACAACTTCAGCAACATCGATGATATTGCTTCCTGTGTGGTTAGAATTAATGAGAATCTGAACTGAGTTAACTGCTGGGCTGATACCAATGGGTTATGCATCAACCCCTCGAAAACTAAATGTATTCTCCTTTCGAAATCTAAGGGACCTGTTGACTCCCCACAAGTTAGAATAAACGGCCATAATATTATATCTGCTGTCGTAGGTAGAGTTTTTGGTATGCTCCGTAATTTGTGGAGTGTAAAAGATTCCACACCATTTGACATACGTATTCTCTTGGCAAAAACGTTTCTTGTCCCATCACTTTTATATGGTTGTAAAATTTATAAATACTGTGATAACAATGATCAACGTAAACAGTTGTATATAATAACATTGCACGTTATGTTTTTCAGAAAGGTAGTCGTGACCATATTTCGGTGTTCTCTTATCAGATTTATCGAACTGACTTCGCTGATCTTCTTAAATGCAAGTGCATTATATTTCTGCATAGAATTATTACATCTCAGCGGCCCACATATTTATATAATAGAATTGTGTTCGCAAGATCTAACCGTGGAAGGAAAATACTTCAACAAAAATATGAAAGCTTATTATCCCATCGACACTTTCTGATCTTCACAGTAAGTCTTTGGAATAAGTTACCAAATTATATTCAGAGCTTAGGCAACGCTAACACCAGTGTGACCGCTGAGAATTTTGAAAAAGTGGCACAAATAGTCGTTTTAGGAAAAAAAGTCGCATAAAAAAGTCGCTTTTGGAAAAAAAAGTTGCACTCTTTTTTAAAGCCCTTATTCAACTTTCTATTAATGTTTTTACAACTAATAAAAACAAAAACAGATCAATAATTCAACAACACAAAAAAACTTGATCAAAATAAATTAAAAATAAGAAATGTATCAAAAAGAAAACATTCATTAAGAACGAATTTTTGTACGAAGACACATAAAAAGTAATACATTTGAAATTGCAAAAAAAGAACTTAATTTTTATATAGTTTTAATATTATGAAAAATCGAAAATTCTTTAAATATCGGAATATCGTTTTTTAAATTTGGTTGAAACAAGGACAGACAGACAACTAGTCTAAGTAAAAAACATATAGCACATTTAAACTACCCACTGGTTTTTTATCTCTAGGGATGTAATGTAATAATACACAAGTTCATATATTTAATTTTTTTCATATTATTTAAAAATTCGTTTCTGTACTTGTGTTTTAGTTCATCACCTGGAATACAGTCTTCTAGTTCAGTATTTAATTAATGTAAAGCTAACATCCTTGAATTACAGGTCGTAACTTTTAATTTGTTTTCATTTTAAACCAGCCCTGGGGCCAAATTACGGCATCCGTGATCGAGTAAAATTGTTCGTAATATTTGCTTTTGAGATTACCGCATTCGTTATCGAGTAAGAGCTATAGTAATTTCTGATGATAGCATTCGTTAACGAGTACGCTATCGAGTGCTGGCTAACGAAAAGTTGTTCGTGAGGTAAACAGCATTCGAAATTTATTTTATGTGCAACAATAGACAGTTAAGGTAGACAAAATATAAGTTTTTATACAAATTTTAGTTAAAGCTATAAATAAATAAATAAAATAAACATTTTAGGACCAATATTACTAAACCAAACATATGTTAATTTTGAGATGGTTTTTGAAACCCAAAATGAGTGCCGTCTATACAACCAATCACTAAGAAATCATGGAAATGTTACATAAAGCTAACATTATATTGCGATTTTATATTTACCGCCAGGGAGTTTAAATTTCTGCATGAACGCTTCCGAGCATAAAGCAAACTGTTCTGGTAAAAATTAATAAATTTTGCACACAGCTTATTATCTATTTCTTTCATCATTTTGTTAACCGTTTTGCAAACTCCGCTTCGACTTATTCCAATTAAATAGTCATTTCCAGTGGCATGTTGAAAAGATCCACTGGCTAAAAGCGATAATATTACGGCCAGCTGCAGCTTTGGTGGTAAGGCAGTAGACATATGTATGTCCTTCAAAATTTAGCTCACAAAGAATAAAATAAAATGCCTCTTTTGAAACTCTTAAACGCTTAACAAACCTTAAATAATTAAGTTTTAAACGAAATTCAGTAGCTGACAATGACAGTGGATCACTTTTAACCCGTATTTGTCTTCTTATACGCATAGAATTAGATTCATCCTCTGAGTCAGAAGATAAACACAACAAAACTAATGTAGTCATTTTTAATTTAATTTTTTTTTATTAATTACTTAAAAACAATATAACAGCAAAATTTTGTGTTTCCTTTTTTAATAAAGTTGTAATTTTTTACTAAAACATGTTTTCATTCAATTACAATGCAAAAAAATCTATTACATTCTATTTTAATTTCGATACGTGAGCTATCGAATGCGGTAATCCATTCATTCGATACGTGACGAAATTTCATTCGATACGAAAGTCTACTCGTTCACGAGTGCCGTAATTTGGCCTCTGACTTAGGAAAAATTCTTTCAGCACATGCGCTGCTGTGGGGTAATGTAAAAATATACGCAACTATTTTATTTAAATCATTTTTTTAACCAAAACTGTATGCCAAAAGCTTTCAGCATGTTTAATTAAAAAAAAAATATGGAATGCGATATTTGGGAATGCGCATATGCTAGAATTTGTGTAACTTTCGTAACAAAAAAGGGGCAAAAGTTGCAAAAATTTAAAAAAGTGGCAAAATAGTGTCAGCATAAAGAAGTCGCACAAAAAGTCGCAGGCCCTTAAAAAGGTTGCAAAATGCAACTTTAGTCGACGAGCGGTCACTCTGGCTAACACGTTTAAAAGGAAGTTGTTTAAACTGTTTATGTAAAATCGTATTTATCTCTTTATATTGCCACATACTGCCATAAATTATGTTTTTATTTTTTCCTTTTTCTCATTGTTACTTTTATGTATTTTTTGTTATCATATTACAGTTGCATTCTTAATCTCGTAGTGTACGGACGTTTCTACGCGAGTGTAATATTAGTATAATAGGTGATATAAGTAATAAGTGGCAAACGAATTTATTAATATACATACATATGTAAACATATTAGTGAGAAAAAAAAACAACAAACTAAATAATAAAAAAAGTGAACGGTTAATGAGTAACAGTAATCGTCGTGACAGTGGGCCTGGTAGCCGAAATGCTTACATTGTGTTAAAAAAAAAATTGTTAATATACATACCTACAAGACATAAGCAAGAATCGAAAATAAAAACAAACTAAACAAAATAAAAAAACCAAACGGTTAATGAGTAACAGTAATCGTAGTGACAGTGGGCCTAATAGCCGAAATGCTTACATTGTGTTAAGCTCAGAAAGCGTTAGCAATGAAAACATCAGAGACCCTGAATATAATAAAAACTATTTGAGTGCAAAACCGATAATAGTTAAAGACAATTTAAGTGCAAGTGCACCTAATTTAAATAAATGTACTGAGCAAGGGACAATTTTAGCCCAATCTCTTTTCAAAAATTATAAAAGAAATACCGAGGTACATAACTTATCATCTGCTAAAGGCGGTCCCAGCCCACTTTCTTCAGAAGCTTCAAAGGTCCAGGTAGGGATGGACCGCTATATTACAGTTCTTAAAAGGGGTAGAAGCCCGAAATCTGCAGAGGTTACCAAGCCAGCAAAATTTTCAAAAGATGAAGAAAAGCCTACTTCATCGCAAAATCGTTTCGCCATACTAGAAGAGGAGAACGATACCCCTGTCACCGAGAAGAAGACATTTAAACCTCCTCCAATTTATTTAAGAGAAAGAAACTCGAACGACCTTATTAGGTTCTTAGTCGGATTAATCGGGTAAAATAATTTGTATGTTTATAATATTAAGCGTGGTAACACACGCACACAACACGTGGAGACAAAAATCCAGGTAAATCACGAAAACGCTTACCGCACCACTGTTTCAAAATTTGAAAAACTAAATAAAAACTTCTACACTTACCATCTTAAAAACGCAAAAGGACTTCAGGTAGTTATAAAAGGTATAGACGCTAATGTCGACCCTGAAGAAATAAGGACGAGTTTGTGCAGCAAAGACTTTAAAGCTGAAACTGTATCAAACATTATAAATAGAGAAAGGTGTCCCCAACCATTATTTCGGGTGGAGCTTGAGCCTAGTGATGTAAAATTGAGAAAAGGCGAAACTCAACCTATTTATGAATTAAGATATATTTTGCATCGCAAAGTTGTTGTTGAAGCCCCACATAAACGATCTGGGCCAGAACAGTGCTTGAACTGCCAGGAATTCGGCCATACCAAAGCTTATTGTAAGTTGCCTTCTGTGTGTGTTGTGTGTGGGGACCTGCATGCGACGACCAAGTGCGACAAACCAAAAGATGACCCCAGGGTGAAGAAATGCAGCAATTGCGGCGGAAACCACACTGCCAACTATAGAGGTTGCCCTGTTTTTGATTAAGTAAAGCGTTCATCTAAGACTAAAATCGTTTCTGCTCCTCCACAGCAGTTAAATACAGCAACTACTACTATGCCTCCATTAACACAACCAACAACAAGTTAAGTTTCTTATGCCAACGCACTTAAGTCCAACCAGCCCAACGTCCGTAAGCCTAACCAGCAAACAACACAACAAGAGGTGCCAACAAATGAACCTACGGGCCCCAATTTTAGCCGCCTGGAAGCCGTAATAGACAATATGGTAAAACAGTTTACGCAGTTCATGGCGCAAATGGCTGGAATGATGCAAGAAATGCAGTCTGCTCTTTTGCAGGCCATGCTTAAAAGGCCATGAACTGCCTCAGGGTTTGTTTTTGGAACGCAAACGGCATCCGCCAACACAAAAACGAACTCGAATATTTTTTAACTCACCAAAAAATTGATGTCATGTTGATTTCCGAAACTCATATGACATCTAGAAGCACTTTTAAAGTAAGTGGCTACACTTTTTACGACGATCCCAGAGATAGGTCATGTGGTGGCTCAGCTATATTAATTAAATCAAGAATCAAACACCAATGGATAGGTGGTCTCTCCGAAAGTTATATACAAGCAACAAACGTCTGCATAGATGAATTTTGCCATAATCTCGTTATTTCGTCAGTTTATTGTCCACCCAGATTCTCCATAACGAAGGATCAGTATAACAGTTTTTACAAATCTTTAGGTCCTCACTTTATTGCTGCTGGTGACTATAACGCTAAACACGCGTACTGGGGCTCCCGCCTAATAAGTCCCAGAGGTCGTGTCTTGTATGATTCTGTATCGGAAATGAGACTTCACGTTATTTCAACTGGGCAACCAACATATTGGCCAACTGACCACAATCAAATACCAGACGTAATAGATTTTGGCGTAGCAAAAGGTATATCCCCTGAGCTTATTGAGGCTCAAGCCTCCTTGGATTTATCTTCTGACCACTCACCCACAATAATTACTATTTGCAGTCCTCACCAAATAGCAGCTAGTGATTTTTTCTTATCTAAAAGAATAAACTGGTTAAAATACACAAAATTTATCAGCACGCACTGTTCGGAACACCAATCTTTAAAAACTTTCGAAGAAATCGATGAGTGCCTGAGAAGCCTCAATGAAAATATTAAAAGAGCCGTTGAAAATGCTTCTTCTACCTTCCGTCAGGCCAGATACAACAAAATTTATTCTACCGATGTTGAAAAGCTTTTATCTGAAAAAAGGAGAGCCCGAAGAGAATGGCAAAGGTATAGATCGCCCCTACTTAAAAATAAGCTGAAGGAATGTACAAACCGATTAAAAAACTTCCTAGAAGTACATAGAATGTCATCAATGAAGGAATACCTGGAAGGTCTCGACGCGACTCCTCAAACAAACTATTCTCTATGGCGAACAGCCAGACGTCTTAAAAGACCCGTAATCGCAAAACCACCACTGCGTAACCTGAGAGGATCCTGGGCTAGAAATGACGAAGAAAAATGCGATCTGTTCGCAAGCCATTTAAGAAACGTCTTCACTCCCAATTCAGGCACTGACGTGAGAGAATTACCGCCTGTTGTTGCTCGACGTCCTGTAGAAATACGTTTCCGATTTTCAGATGTTATAGAGGCTATCGCTAACCTAAATGACAAACAAGCTCCTGGCGTTGATAAAATAAGCAACAAAATGCTTTTAGAGCTACCCTTTACAGGTAAAAGAATTATTCTTTTTGTTTTTAATGCCATAATTCGGCTTGAACACTTTCCGCCAATATGGAAAGTTGCCTTAATAAAGATGATTCCTAAGCCGGGAAAAGATCCTTTGAAGGTGGAGTCTTATAGGCCTATAAGTTTGTTACCAACTTTGGCGAAACTGTTCGAAAAGCTGCTTAAAAACAAGCTTACTCCGATCCTGAATGACAACAACTGCATTCCAGATCACCAATTTTGTTTTAGAAGTCAACATAGTACAATCGAACAAACTCACAGACTGGTGCAGGTTATTAGAAAAGCCTTTAAGGAAAAGATGTACTGCTCCGCGCTTTTTATCGATGTGTCTCAAGCATTCGATAAAGTATGGCACGAAGGCCTGTTAATCAAACTAAATCTCTATCTACCTGCTAATATTTCAAGCCTGCTAGAAAAATACTTAACCGGCAGACAGTTTATGATCAAAGAGGGAAACCAAATAAGTTGTTCCCAACCAATAGGGGCTGGTGTACCTCAAGGGAGTATACTAGGTCCAATTTTGTACTTGCTTTACACAGCAGATATGCCAACCAACTGTTTTACGCACACGTCTACATTTGCTGATGATACCGCTTTTCTCAGTATTCATAAAGACCCTAGAGAGGCTTCGAGTCAACTGCAGCAACACGTAAGCCAAGTTGAGAAATGGGCAAGGTTATGGGGAATAAAAATAAATGAACAAAAATGTACTCACATAACTTTTATCTTGCGCAAAGAAACGTGCCCTCCAATCACTATTAACAACCACTTGGTGCCTCAACGATCCGAGACAAAATATCTTGGTATTCACTTGGATCGCCGCCTCACATTGAAGACTCATATAGATGCAAAGTTGACGCAAATGAAACTTAAAGCTGCACAAATCCACTGGCTAATGGGTAGAAACTCTGTGCTTCACCTGGATTGTAAACTTCTACTATACAACTCAATTTTAAAATCAATTTGGTGCTACGGTATGCAATTATGGGGCACTGCTTCCGCCTCTAACATAGAAAGAATACAACGCCGTCAAAATAAAATCCTAAGAATGATAACTGGTGCTCCGTGGTATGTCAAAAACAGCAACATCCATAAGGATCTAGAAGTTCCACTTGTTAAATGCGAAATCCTGAAATATGTGGACAAGTATTTTAATAAGCTGGAAACACATCCAAACCCGCTCGCTCGAAGTATCTTGCAACATAGTAGACACTCCCGTCTGAAAAGGAGGGATACTATTGCGCTTAGATGAAGATAACTATTTCTATTATGAGAACTTTAATTTCTGTCTGGCACTGGCTGGACTAATATTATTTCATTAGTCTTAAGATTTGAAAACTTATTGTTAGTTCGCTTAAGCGAAGATTCAATAATAAAAAATATGCAAAAAAAAAAATATTACTTTTTCTTTGCACCTTTAATGTTTGATTCAAATCATTCCTTAATCTCAGTCTTAATTAGGTTATTTAACTATTCATTTATATATATACTAGCTAAGCCCTTCGCTACCCCAATCACAGTAAAATTATTAAAATATGTAAACAAAAAAATTTTTATATATTTTTTAATTTATTGGTTGCCCCACATAAGTTGCAAAAAATAATAAGTCAGCCCTAATATTTACTTAGCACATAAAAATTGGATATTTACCAGGCTTACAGTTTTGGAGATATTCAGAAAGCTTTAATAAGCAAAAATTATTTATAAATTTCTATGTGCATATAATCTTAGCCCCTTATCAGGGTTGGGCAGTATTTCAAATACTTGTGTTTGATATACGTATTTGAAATACAAATACGTATTTTGTATTTGTATTTAAAATACCACCTTCTAATGTATTTTGTATTTGAAATACCTAACACTGAAGTATTTTGTATTTGAAATACTTATGATGTCAAAATACATTTTTCAAAATACATTTTTTTGTTTGTTATAGGCACAAAAAGCTGTTATTAGCAAAATTGAAAAATTTTACAATTTCCAAAAAAAAAAAAAAAAAACAGAATGGAAACTTTGTCTTCATATTCATGCATGTCTTCGTCTTAGCAAGGCAAGTTCTTTTCCAGGGCTCACTCATTCAGGTAATATTAAGAGCTCAGCAAATATTTGGAAATTTGAATTTCAAAAAATTAAATTTTGTACAAAAATCAAAATTTTTTAACATTCACACTTTTAAACACAACAATTTAGATCGCTATATTTGTCTGTGTCGAATCTTATATACCCCGCACATTGGTATTTTAATATACCCAGCAGAGTTTTTTTGTACTGCAAATCCCTATATCTATTATATAAAGAAGGGGTGTATGTATGTATGTATGTATGTATGTTTGTATGTTTGTATTTTATAGCTGGCCACACCAGTGGATCGATTTTTGTGAAATTTTTACAGAGTGTTACTTCAAGTCTGAAAGGAACAATAGGCTACTTTTTTTTGGAAATTATTGCTGCCACGCCCACACTACGCCCATTTGTGTGGGAAGGTCAAGTAACAAAATTACCCAGAGCCATACTGCTCAAACGCGTAGAGCTAAATACCTGAAATTTACAACACGTGTTAAGGTTTACATGTTTGTTTAAAGGCACATGAGTTTTTAAACATTGGGCCCGTAAAGGGATAAAAAGGGGACAAAAAGGGAAAAATCGGTAACCTACTATCTCTTGATGTATATAAGATAGAAACAAAATTTAAAATGTTTAGCGTTTTCCTTAAAAAATAAACAGACAGGTATCTGGAGTTTTTTTTTAAAATTATGGTCCGAAAGGCCGAAAAAAGGGGTTAAAATTATATTTTGGTACTTTTTGTTACTTTTAAACCAATAAAGATAGAAAAATTTTTCAATTTGCGTTCGATAGGTCCTACAAAAATATGATTAAGTTTTTCGTACTTTTTTTTAATTTTGGGCCCAAAGGGAGAAAAAAGGGTCAAAAATATATTTTGATTTTTTTATTCGTTTTTTGTAACTTTTAAACCAATAACGATAGGAACATTATTCAAATTAAGTGTAACAGGCCTAAAAAATATGAGTACGTTTTTAGATAATTTTTAATTTTATAGACCCTAAGGGGAAGAAAGGGTTAAATTATGTTTTAATACTTTTTGTAACTTTAAAATAAATTATGATAGAAACATAATTTCAATTGCTTTTCGAGACCGATTTTTGGAAATTAGTTCGCACATAAACGGCTTTTAAAGTTAAAATTTTGAAGGTAAAAAAGTGGGCGGTGCCACGCCCGTAAAAGTTAAACTTTTTTACGGTCTCTACTTTGTTTACAAGAATACATTAAGACTGAATTCCAAAACGCAGTTTGCCTTGCATTAAAAATTTTCAACTTCTTCCCTTATTCACTTTTTACAACACGTGTTAAGCTTTACATGTTTGTTTAAATGCACATGAGTTTTTAAACATTGGGCCCGTAAAGGGATAAAAAGGGGACAAGAAGGGAAAAATCGGTAACCTACTATCTCTTGATGTATATAAGATAGAAACAAAATTTAAAATGTTTAGCGTTTTCCTTAAAAAATAAACAGACAGGTATCTGGAGTTTTTTTTTTTAAATTATGGTCCGAAAGGCCGAAAAAAGGGGTTAAAATTATATTCTTTTTGGTACTTTTTGTTACTTTTAAACCAATAAAGATAGAAAAATTTTTCATATTGCGTTCGATAGGTCTTACAAACATATGATTACGTTTTTCGTACTTTTTTTTAATTTTGGGCCCAAGGGGGGAAAAAAGGGTCAAAAAAATATTTTGATTTTTTTATTCGTTTTTTGTAACTTTTAAACCAATAACGATAGGAACATTATTCAAATTAAGTGTAACAGCCCTAAAAAATATGAGTACGTTTGTGGATACTTTTTTCATTTTATAGACCCTAAGGGGAAGAAAGGGTTAAAATTATGTTTTAGTACTTTTTGTAACTTTAAAATCAATTATGATAGAAACATAATTTCAATTGCTCTTCGAGGCCGATTTTTGGAAATTAGTTCGCACGTAAACGGCTTTTAAAGTTAAAATTTTGAAGGTAAAAAAGTGGGCGGTGCCACGCCCATAAAAGTTAAACTTTTTATGCTGGTACTTTTATTGCACTGATTTTTTAAAATTGGCACACATATAGAAGGCCTCTAATTCCGAAGTTCTAAAGGACAAAAATGGAGGATTGCAGCGCCCACAAAAATGTAAGTTTTCAAACTGGTTCTTCTATTGTTGCGATTTTTATGAAGCTCAAAAATAGACCGATAATGTTTATTTTCGGTACAAAAATGGATGGCATAAAGATAGACAAACGTGCAAAATTATGTGAAGATAAGGCCATATTCTAGCCAGTTATAGCCCAAAACGCTTAATCCGGGAGGACATTTGTATGGGAGCTCTGTCGAAAAATAACCTGATCATCACCACAAACAACATGCTTTTTTCTTATGCCAAAAAACTTATCTGTTCCAAATTTCATCGAAATATCTGCAAAAATGCGGTCTCTACTTTGTTTACAAGAATACATTAAGCCTGAATTCCAAAACGCAGTTTGCCTTGCATTAAAAATTTTCAACTTCTTCCCTTATTCACTCTTTAAAATTTGGGCAACGTTTTTTGCTTCCAGGACATTAATATAGCTGTAAGAACTCATTTGGAAGTAGAAGATATTATCAAAAACATAATCTTTGCTTTCAGGAAAAACTTGAAATTTCGTGATGCAAAGCAAACTTCGTTTTGGAATTCAGCCTAACTCCTAGCCGGACGGAAGGACTGACAGGTTTTAATCGACTCAGGAAGTGATTCTGTGTCAATCGGTTAAATTGGAGGTGGGTCTCAGACATTTTTCTTTGGTGAGGTACAAAAATTTGCACAAAAGCATAATAAAATTTGGATATAACAATATAAGAGAAGTTTGAACTTCTTTTGAAAAATATTTGATATGTGATCCCTGTATCTATCTATTATATAAAGAAGGGGTGTATGTATGTATGTATGTATGTATGTTTGTATGTTTGTATTTTATAGCTGGCCACACCAGTGGATCGATTTTTGTGAAATTTTTACAGAGTGTTACTTCAAGTCTGAAAGGAACAATAGGCTACTTTTTTTTTGGAAATTATTGCTGCCACGCCCACACTACGCCCATTTGTGTGGGAAGGTCAATTAACAAAATTACCCAGAGCCATACTGCTCAAACGCGTAGAGCTAAATACCTGAAATTTACAACACGTGTTAAGCTTTACATGTTTGTTTAAATGCACATGAGTTTTTAAACATTGGGCCCGTAAAGGGATAAAAAGGGGACAAAAAGGGAAAAATCGGTAACCTACTATCTCTTGATGTCTATAAGATAGAAACAAAATTAAAAAAGTTTAGCGTTTTCCTTAAAAAATAAACAGACTGGTATTTGAATTTTTTTTTTTAAATTTTGGTCCGAAAGGCCGAAAAAAGGGGTTTAAATTATATTTTGGTACTTTTTGGTACTTTTTGTTACTTTTGAACCAAAAAAGATAGAAAAATTTTTCAAATTGCGTTCGATAAGTCTTACAAAAATATGATTACGTTTTTCGTACTTTTTTTTAATTTTGGGTCCAAAAGGGGAAAAAAGGGCTAAAAATATATTTTGATTTTTTTATTCGTTTTTTGTAACTTTTAAATCCATAACGATAGAGACATTATTCAAATTAAGTGTAACAGGCCTAAAAAATATGAGTACGTTTTAAGATACTTTTTTAATTTTATAGACCCTAAGGGGAAGAAAGGGTTAAAATTATGTTTTAGTACTTTTTGTAACTTTAAAATAAATTATGATAGAAACATAATTTCAATTCCTCTTCGAGACCGATTTTTGGAAATTAGTTCTCACCTAAACGACTTTTAAAGTTAAAATTATGAAGGTAAAAAAGTGGGCGGTGCCACGCCCATAAAAGTTAAACTTTTTATGCTGGTACTTTTATTGCACTGATTTTTTTAAATTGGCACACATATAGAAGGCCTCTAATTCCGAAGTTCTAAAGGACAAAAATGGAGGATTGCAGCGCCCACAAAAATGTAAGTTTTCAAATTGGTTCTTCTATTGTTGCGATATTTATGAAGCTCAAAAATAGACCGATAATATTTATTTTCGGTACAAAAATGGGTGGCATAAAGATAGACGAACGTGCAAAATTATGTAAAGATAAGGCCATATTCTAGCCAGTTATAGCCCAAAATGCTTAATCCGGGAGGACATTTGTATGGGAGCTCTGTCGAAAAATAACCTGATCATCACCACAAACAACATGCTTTTTTCTTATGCCAAAAAACGTATCTGTTCCAAATTTCATCGAAATATCTGCAAAAATGCGGTCTCTACTTTGTTTACAAGAATACATTAAGACTGAATTCCAAAACGCAGTTTGCTTTGCGTTAAAAATTTTCAACTTCTTCCCTTATTCACTCTTTACAATTTGGACAACGTTTTTTGCTTCCAGGACATTAATATAGCTGTAAGCACTCATTTGGAAGTAGAAGATATTATCAAAAACATCATCTTTGCTTTCAGGAAAAACTTGAAATTTCGTGATGCAAAGCAAGCTGCGTTTTGGAATACAGCCTAACTCCTAGCCGGACGGATGGACTGACAGGTTTTAATCGACTCAGGAAGTGATTCTGTGTCAATCGGTATAATTGGAGGTGGGTCTCAGACCTTTTTCTTTGGTGAGGTACAAAAACTTGCACAAAAGCATAATAAAATTTGGATATAACAATATAAGAAAAGTTTGAACTTCTTTTGAAAAATATTTGATATGTGATCCCTGTATCTATATTATACTAGCTAAGCCCCGGTGTGCTTCGCTACCCCAATCATAGTAAAATTATTAAAATATGTAAACAAAAGAATTTATATATTTTTTAATTTACTGGTTGCCCCACATAAGTTGCAATAAATAATAAGTCAGCCCTACTATTTACTTAGCACATAAAAATTGGATATTTACCAGGCTTACAGTTTTGGAGATATTCAGAAAGCTTTAATAAGCAAAAACTATTTATAAATTTCTATATATAATCTTAGCCCCTTATTAACATATTAACATTTTTTGGTAACCTGACGAATGCAATTTAAACTATGTTTCTACCTTCATTGGTTTCAAAGTTACGAAAAGTACTAAAACATAATCTTAACCTTTTTTCCCCCTAAGAGTCCAATTATTCCAAAAAGACCCAAAAACGTACTCATATTTTTTAGGCCCGTCGCATCCAATTTGAATTACGTTTCTATCTTTATTGGTTGAAAAGTAACAAACAACGCATAAAAAAATCAAAATATATTTTTAACCCTGTTTTCCCCTTTTGGGTCCAAAATTAAAAATGTTCGAAAAACGTAATAATATTTTTTTAAGACCTATCGAACGCAATTTGAATAATGTTTATATCTTTATTGGTTTAAAAGTATCAAAAAATACCAAAAGATAATTTAGCCCCTTTTTCCCCCATTTCGAACCAAAATGAAAAAAAAACTCGAGATACCTGTCTGTTTGTTTCTTAAGGAAAACGCAAAACTTTTTAAATTTTGTTTTTATCTTATATACATCAAAAGATAGTAGGCTACAGGTTTTTCCTTTTTTGTCCCCTTTTTATTCCTTTACGGGCCCAATTTCTAAAAATTCGTATTTATTTAAACAAACATGTATTTAGCTCTACGCGTTTGATCAGTATGGCTTTGGGTAATTTGGTTAGGCAATTCATAACCAGACCTTCCCACACAAATGGGCGTAGTGTGGGCGCGGCAGCAAAGATTTCCAAAAAAAACTTGCCAATTGTTTCTTCCAGACTTTAAGTAACTCGCTGTAAAAATTTCAAAAAAATCGATCCACTGGTGTGGACAGCTATAAATTACAAACATACATACATATGTACATACATACATACATACATACATGCATACATACATACATACATACATACAAACATACATACATACATACATACATACATACATACATACATACATACATACATACATACATACATACATACATACATACATACATACATACAAACATACATACATACATACATACATACATACATACATACATACATACATACATACATACACCCCTTCTTTATATAATAGATAGATACAGGGATCACATATCAAATATTTTTCAAAAGATGTTCAAACTTCTCTTATATTGTTATATCCAAATTTTATTATGCTTTTGTGCAAATTTTTGTACCTCACCAAAGAAAAAGGTCTGAGACCCACCTCCAATTATACCGATTGACACAGAATCACTTCCTGAGTCGATTAAAACCTGTCAGTCCATCCGTCCGGCTAGGAGTTAGGCTGTATTACAAAACGCAGTTTGCCTTGCATCACAAAATTTCAAGTTTTTCCTGAAAACAAAGATGATGTTTTTGATAATATCTTCTACTTCCAAATGAGTGCTTACAGCTATATTAATGTCCTGGAAGCAAAAAACGTTGTCCAAATTGTAAAGAGTGAATAAGGGAAGAAGTTGAAAATTTTTAATGCAAAGCAAACTGCGTTTTGGAATTCAGTCTTAATGTATTCTTGTAAACAAAGTAGAGACCGCATTTTTGCAGATATTTCGATGAAATTTGGAACAGATACGTTTTTTGGCATAAGAAAAAAGCATGTTGTTTGTGGTGATGATCAGGTTATTTTTCGACAGAGCTCCCATACAAATGTCCTCCCGGATTAAGCATTTTGGGCTATAACTGGCTAGAATATGGCCTTATCTTCACATAATTTTGCACGTTCGTCTATCTTTATGCCACCCATTTTTGTACCGAAAATAAATATTATCGGTCTATTTTTGAGCTTCATAAAAATCGCAACAATAGAAGAACCAATTTGAAAACTTACATTTTTGTGGGCGCTGCAATCCTCCATTTTTGTCCTTTAGAACTTCGGAATTAGAGGCCTTCTATATGTGTGCCAATTTAAAAAAATCAGTGCAATAAAAGTACCAGCATAAAAAGTTTAACTTTTATGGGCGTGGCACCGCCCACTTTTTTACCTTCAAAATTTTAACTTTAAAAGTCGTTTACGTGAGAACTAATTTCCAAAAATCGGTCTCGAAGAGGAATTGAAATTATGTTTCTATCATAATTTATTTTAAAGTTACAAAAAGTACTAAAACATAATTTTAACCCTTTCTTCCCCTTAGGGTCTATAAAAATTAAAAAAGTATCTAAAAACGTACTCATATTTTTTAGGCCTGTTACACTTAATTTGAATAATGTCTCTATCGTTATGGGTTTAAAAGTTATAAAAAACGAATAAAAAAATCAAAATATATTTTTAGCCCTTTTTTTCCCTTTTGGACCCAAAATTAAAAAAAAGTACAAAAAACGTAATCATATTTTTGTAAGACCTATCGAACGCAATTTGAAAAATTTTTCTATCTTTATTGGTTTAAAAGTAACAAAAAGTACCAAAATAAAATTTAAACCCCTTTTTTCGGCCTTTCGGACCAAAATTTAAAAAAAAAATCCAAATACCAGTCTGTTTATTTCTTAAGGAAAACGCTAAACTTTTTAAATTTTGTTTCTATCTTATAGACATCAAGAGATAGTAGGTTACCGATTTTTCCCTTTTTGTCCCCTTTTTATCCCTTTACGGGCCCAATGTTTAAAAACTCATGTGCATTTAAACAAACATGTAAAGCTTAACACGTGTTGTAAATTTCAGGTATTTAGCTTTACGCGTTTGAGCAGTATGGCTCTGGGTAATTTTGATAATTGACCTTCCCACACAAATGGGCGTAGTGTGGGCGTGGCAGCAATAATTTCCAAAAAAAAAGTAGCCTATTGTTCCTTTCAGACCTGAAGTAACACTCTGTAAAAATTTCACAAAAATCGATCCACTGGTGTGGCCAGCTATAAAATACAAACATACAAACATACATACATACATACATACATACATACTAGACATCTGCATGACTATATTCATTTGATTGCATACACAGAAAAAACTGAGTTGTAGAATCAGTAACAAATTTCAGAGAATCAGTAAATATTTTGTCTGGCTGAGGACCTACAACGAAAGTTGTAAATTTAGACAAACAATTTTGCAAGAATTTTAGAGTCTGTTAAAAAATTTTGCTGTCTAGGCGAAAATTTTGTTTGATTTAAAAATCAAATAAAAATATTATTAGAGACTATTAAATAAATTGACTAAAAAAATAAATTATTTTGAACAAGAATTTGTTTGAAAAATTTTTTTTGTAGTTTTTTGTGTGTATACACAACAAAAACAATACTCATTCAAACATTTTTCATTCTATGGGAGATAAATAAAGTTAAACCAGTAACAACACAAGAAAGAATGTATTGTGTGTTACACTCAATGATACAAGAAGAACACATTCATTTTACAGTTTTCGTTTTGAATGTGTATAAAACTCACTTAAAAATACAAAAACATAGCAAAGTCTCATTACAGTTAGACTTTTTATAAAAACATTCAGGTTTTTTTTCGAATTAATGAATGTTTTAACAACAACAATAACGACAAATTTGCAAACACAAATGAATGCGCTCAATAATAATTTTTTACACCAATCATACAACAATATTTACACATTTTATTCAGTATTTATTTATATGAATGTATGGGTAATATTTTGTTTTCGGTTGGAGTTGTTTTTTATTTGCTTTCTCTTGTGGGTTCATTCATTTTGTTTGTTTAACATTGAATGAAAAACACTATGTGGTTGAAAAACAAACGAATGTATTTAAACGGCTTTTAAGTGTAGTCACGCAGACGTCTAATACATACACCCCTTCTTTATATAATAGATAAAGAAAGGTTGTATGTAAGTATGTATGTATGTATGTATGTATGTATGTATGTATGTTTGTATGTATGTATGTATGTATGTATGTATGTTTGTATGTATGTATGTATGTATGTATGTATGTATGTATGTATGTATGTATGTATGTATGTATGTATGTATGTATGTATGTATGTATGTATGTATGTATGTATGTATGTATGTATGTATGTATGTATGTATGTATGTATGTATGTATGTATGTATGTATGTATGTATGTATGTATGTATGTATGCATGTATGTATGTATGTATGTACATATGTATGTATGTTTGTAATTTATAGCTGTCCACACCAGTGGATCGATTTTTTTGAAATTTTTACAGCGAGTTACTTAAAGTCTGGAAGAAACAATTGGCAAGTTTTTTTTGGAAATCTTTGCTGCCGCGCCCACACTACGCCCATTTGTGTGGGAAGGTCTGGTTATGAATTGCCTAACCAAATTACCCAAAGCCATACTGATCAAACGCGTAGAGCTAAATACATGTTTGTTTAAATAAATACGAATTTTTAGAAATTGGGCCCGTAAAGGAATAAAAAGGGGACAAAAAAGGAAAAACCTGTAGCCTACTATCTTTTGATGTATATAAGATAAAAACAAAATTTAAAAAGTTTTGCGTTTTCCTTAAGAAACAAACAGACAGGTATCTCGAGTTTTTTTTTTCATTTTGGTTCGAAATGGGGGAAAAAGGGGCTAAATTATCTTTTGGTATTTTTTGTTACTTTTAAACCAATAAAGATATAAACATTATTCAAATTGCGTTCGATAGGTCTTAAAAAATATTATTACGTTTTTCGAACATTTTTAATTTTGGACCCAAAAGGGGAAAACAGGGTTAAAAATATATTTTGATTTTTTTATGCGTTGTTTGTTACTTTTCAACCAATAAAGATAGAAACGTAATTCAAATTGGATGCGACGGGCCTAAAAAATATGAGTACGTTTTTGGGTCTTTTTGGAATAATTGGACTCTTAGGGGGAAAAAAGGTTAAGATTATGTTTTAGTACTTTTCGTAACTTTGAAACCAATGAAGGTAGAAACATAGTTTAAATTGCATTCGTCAGGTTACCAAAAAATGTTAATATGTTAATAAGGGGCTAAGATTATATATAGAAATTTATAAATAGTTTTTGCTTATTAAAGCTTTCTGAATATCTCCAAAACTGTAAGCCTGGTAAATATCCAATTTTTATGTGCTAAGTAAATAGTAGGGCTGACTTATTATTTATTGCAACTTATGTGGGGCAACCAGTAAATTAAAAAATATATAAATTCTTTTGTTTACATATTTTAATAATTTTACTATGATTGGGGTAGCGAAGCACACCGGGGCTTAGCTAGTCTATTATATAAAGAAGGGGTGTATGTATGTATGTTTGTATTTTATAGCTGGCCACACCAGTGGATCGATTTTTGTGAAATTTTTACAGAGTGTTACTTCAAGTCTGAAAGGAACTTTTTTTTGGAAATTATTGCTGCCACGCCCACACTACGCCCATTTGTGTGGGAAGGTCAAGTAACAAAATTACCCAGAGCCATACTGCTCAAACGCGTAGAGCTAAATACCTGAAATTTACAACACGTGTTAAACTTTACATGTTTGTTTAAAGGCACATGAGTTTTTAAACATTGGGCCCGTAAAGGGATAAAAAAGGGACAAAAAGGGAAAAATCGGTAACCTACTATCTCTTGATGTATATAAGATAGAAACAAAATTTAAAATGTTTAGCGTTTTCCTTAAAAAATAAACAGACAGGTATCTGAAGTTTTTTTTTAAATTATGGTCCGAAAGGCCGAAAAAGGGGTTAAAATTATATTTTGGTACTTTTTATTACTTTTAAACCAATAAAGATAGAAAAATTTTTCAAATTGCGTTCGATAGGTCTTACAAAAATATGATTAAGTTTTTCGTACTTTTTTTAATTTTGGGCCCAAAGGGGGAAAAAAGGGTCAAAAATATATTTTGATTTTTTTATTCGTTTTTTGTAACTTTTAAACCAATAACGATAGGAACATTATTCAAATTAAGTGTAACAGGCCTAAAAAATATGAGTACGTTTTTAGATACTTTTTTAATTTTATAGACCCTAAGGGGAAAAAAGGGTTAAAATTATGTTTTAATACTTTTTGTAACTTTAAAATCAATTATGATAGAAACATAATTTCAATTGCTTTTCGAGACCGATTTTTGGAAATTAGTTCGCACATAAACGGCTTTTAAAGTTAAAGCTTTGAAGGTAAAAAAGTGGGCGGTGCCACGCCCGTAAAAGTTAAACTTTTTATGTTGGTACTTTTATTGCACTGATTTTTTTAAATTGGCACACATATAGAAGGCCTCTAATTCCGAAGTTCTAAGGGACAAAAATAGAGGATTACAGCGCCCACAAAAATGTAAGTTTTCAAACTGGTTCTTCTTCTGTTGCGATTTTTATGAAGCTCAAAAATATACCGATAATGTTTATTTTCGGTACAAAAACGGATGGCATAAAGATAGACAAACGTGCAAAATTATGTAAAGATAAGGCCATATTCTAGCCAGTTATAGCCTAAAACGCTTAATCCGGGAGGACATTTGTATGGGAGCTCTGTCAAAAAAATAACTGATCATCACCACAAACAACATGCTTTTTTCTTATGCCAAAAAACTTATCTGTTCCAAATTTCATCGAAATGTCTGCAAAAATGCGGTTTCTACTTTGTTTACAAGAATACATTAATAAGGCTGAATTCCAAAACGCAATTTGCTTTGTATTAAAAATTTTCAACTTCTTCACTCTTTACAATTTGGACAACGGTTTTTGCTTCCAGGACATTAATATATCTGTAGGCACTCATTTGGAAGTAGAAGATATTACTAGAAACATCATATTTGCTTTCAGGAAAAACTTGAAATTTCGTGATGCAAAGCAATCTGCGTTTTGGAATTCAACCTAACTTCCAGCCGGACGGATGGACTGACAGGTTTTAATCGGCTCAGGAAGTGATTCTGTGTCGATCGGTATAATTGGAGGTGGGTCTCAGACCTGTTTCTTTGGTGAGTTACAAAAATTTGCACAAAAGCATAATAAAATTTGAATATTACAATATAAGAGAAGTTTGAACTTCTTTTGAAAAATATTTGAAATGTGATCCCTGTATCTATATTATATAAAAAAAGGTTGTATGTATTTTTGTATGTATGTATGTATGTATGTATGTATGTATGTATGTATGTATGTATGTATGTATGTATGTATGTATGTATGTATGTATGTATGTATGTATGTGTGTATGTATGTATGTATATATGTATGTATGTACATATGTATGTATGTTTGTAATTTATAGCTGTCCACACCAGTGGATCGATTTTTTTGAAATTTTTACAGCGAGTTACTTCAAGTCTGGAAGAAACAATTGGCAAGTTTTTTTTTGAAAATCTTTGCTGCCGCGCCCACACTACGCCCATTTGTGTGGAAAGGTCTGATTATGAATTGCCTAACCAAATTACCGAAAGCCATACTGATCAAACGCGTAGAGCTAAATACATGTTTGTTTAAATACATACGAATTTTTAGAAATTGGGCCCGTGAAGGGATAAAAAGGGGACAAAAAAGGAAAAACATGTAGCCTACTATCTCTTGATGTATATAAGATAGAAACAAAATTTAAAAAGTTTTGCGTTTTCCTTAAGAAACAAACAGACAGGTATCTCGAGTTTTTTTTTTCATTTTTGTCCGAAATGGGGGAAAGATGGGCTAAAATTATATTTTGGTACTTTTTGGTATTTTTTGTTACTTTTAAACCAATAAAGATATAAACATTATTCAAATTGCGTTCGATAGGTCTTAAAAAAATATTATTACGTTTCCGTACTTTTTTAATTTTGGACCCAAAAGGGTTAAAAATATATTTTGATTTCCTTTTTTTTATATTTTATCAGGCTAATTGGTTCAAATTTTATTGTGATAATATTTTTGTTGAAGAAATAATTTGAAAAATTAGCCTGATAAAATATAAAAAAAAGGAAATTTTAGAAATAAAAATTGTTCAAAATACGCTAAAAAATATATATATTTTGATTTTTTTATGCGTTTTTTGTTGCTTTTCAACCAATAAAGATAGAAACATAATTCAAATTGGGTCTTTTTTGAATAAT
This sequence comes from Melanophora roralis, assembly GCA_963583895.1. Classification (NCBI taxonomy): domain Eukaryota; kingdom Metazoa; phylum Arthropoda; class Insecta; order Diptera; family Rhinophoridae; genus Melanophora; species Melanophora roralis. The sequence continues at coordinate 60,067,608 of OY757189.1, forward strand.
TGGACTCTTAGGGGGAAAAAAGGTTAAAATTATGTTTTAGTACTTTTCGTAACTTTAAAACCAATGAAGGTAGAAACAACATTTAAATTGCATTCGTCAGGTTACCAAAAAATGTTAATATGTTAATAAGGGGCTGAGATTATATATAGAAGTTTATAAATAATTTTTGCTTATTAAAGCTTTCTGAATATCTTCAAAACTGTAAGTCTGGTAAATTTCCAATTTTTATGTGCTTAGTAAATAGTAGGGCTGACTTATTATTATTAATTGCAACTTATGTGGGGCAACTAATAAATTAAAACATATGTAAATTCTTTTGTTTACATATTTTAATACTTTTACTATGATTGGGGTAGCGAAGCACACCGGGGCTTAGCTAGTCTATTATATAAAGAAGGGGAGTATGTATGTATGTATGTATGTATGTATGTTTGTATTTTATAGCTGGCCACACCAGTGGACCGATTTTTTTGAAATTTTTCAGGGAGTTATCTCAAGTCTGGAAGGAACAATAGGCTACTTTTTTTTTAAAAACTATTGCTGCCACGCCCACAATACGCCCATTTGTGTGGGAAGGTTAGGTTATGAATGGCCTAACAAAATTACCCAAGGCCATATTGATCAAACGCGTAAAACTAAATACATGAAATTTATAACACGTGTTAAGCTCTACATGTTTGTTTAAATGCACATGAATTTTTAAACATTGGGCCCGTAAAGAGATAAAAAGGGGACAAAAAGGGAAAAATCTGTAACCTACTATCTTTTGATGTACATATATAAGATAGAAACAAAATTTAAAAAGTTTAGCGTTTTCCTTAAGAAACAAACAGACAGGTATCTGGAGTTTTTTTTTAAATGTTGGTCCGAAAGGGCGAAAAAAGGGGTTAAAATTTTATTTTGGTACTTTTTTGTAACTTTTAAACCAATAAAGATAGAAAAATTTTTCAAATTGCGTTCGATAGGTTTTACAAAAATATGATTACGCTGTTCGTACTTTTTTCAAATTTTGGGCCTAAAGGGTAAAAAAGGGTTAAAAATATATTTTGATTTTTTTATTCGTTTTTTGTAACTTTTAAACCAATAACGATAGGAACATTATTCAAATTAAGTGTAACAGGTTTAAAAAATATGAGTACGTTTTTAGATACTTTTTTAATTATTAAATCCTAAGGGCAAGAAAGGGTTAAAATTAGGTTTTAGTACTTTTTGTAACTTTAAAATCAAATAAGATAGAAACATAATTTAAATTCCTCTTCCAGACCGATTTTTGGAAATTAGTTCGCACATAAGCGGCTTTTAAAGTTAAAATTTTGAAGGTAAAAAAGTGGGCGGTGCCACGCCTATAAAAGTTAAACTTATTATGCTGGTAGTTTTATTGCACTGATTTTTTAAAATTGGCACACATATAGAAGGCCTCTAATTCCGAAATTTTAAAGGACAAAAATGGAGGATTGCAGCGCCCACAAAAATGTAAGTTTTCATACTGGTTCTTCTATTGTTGCAATTTTTTTGAAGCTCAAAAATAGACCGATAATATTTATTTTCGGTACAAAAATGGGTGGCATAAAGATAGACAAACGTGCAAAATAATGTGAAGATAAGGCCATATTTGAGCCAGTTATAGCCCAAAACGCTTAATCCGGGAGGACATTTGTATGGGAGCTCTGTCGAAAAATTAACTGATCATTACCACAAACAACATGCTTTTTTCTTATGCCAAAAAACTTATCTGTTCCAAATTTCATCGAAATATCTGCAAAAATGCGGTCTCTACTTTATTTACAAGAATACATTAATAATAGAGTTGTGTCGGTCATGAACGAACTAGTTCAATTGAACGATTCTGTAAAAGGAAAGATGAGAAATAGTTCATAATCTTTCCTTCAAACCTTTCTTCGTTCATCTTTCACCTTTCATGTTTCACACAGTGTTGCGTCGGTTATGAAAGAACTATTTCAATTGAACGGTAGTCTGTCACTGTGGCCGAAAATAAAAACAGTTTTTCATTTGGCACACACAGTTGTTATATAGTTATTTTCTTTATTAGATTAATAGTTTTATCAATAATGAAATAACTATTTTAATTACAGACATCTCTTGTATTTCATGCCCCACACATTTATTTTTTTTTTTATTATTAACATATTTTTTACTTATTTATCACTAAAAATTTCCTATTTTTGTTTATCAATTAACACTCAATATTACCATTTTCGTTAAATAAGAAGAAAAACCTGTCAACAATTCTTGTTTCAGTCGGTCATTCATATTTCCCACAGAACATCTTTCACACAAAACATCTTTCATAAAAGAAAGATGAACGAAAAGAACGAACTATTTCCCTTAACCTTTCTGAACGATTGTGAACGATTTCCTGAAAAGAAAGATTAAGCCCAACACTAATTAATAAGGCTGAATTCCAAAACGCAGTTTGCCTTGCATTAAATATTTTCAACTTCTTCCCTTATTCACTCTTTACAATTTGGACAACGTTTTTTGCTTCCAGGACATTAATATAACTGTAAGCACTCATTTGGAAGTAGAAGATAGAACCAGAAACATCATCTTTGCTTTCAGGAAAAACTTGAAATTTCGTGATTCAAAGCAAACTGCGTTTTGGAATACAACCTAACTCCCAGCCGGACGGATGGACTGACAGGTTTTAATCGACTCAGAAAGTGATTCTGTGTCGATCGGTATAATTGGAGGTGGGTATCAGACCTTTTTCTTTAGTGAGGCACAAAAATTTGCACAAAAGCATAAAAAAAATTTGAATTAAACAATATAAGAGAAGTTTGAACATCTTTTGAAAAATATTTGATATGTGATCCCTGTATCTATCTATTATATAAAGAAGGGGTGTATGTATGTATGTATGTATGTATGTATGTATGTATGTATGTATGTATGTATGTATGTATGTATGTATGTATGTATGTATGTATGTATGTATGTATGTATGTATGTATGTATGTATGTATGTATGTATGTATGTATGTATGTATGTATGTATGTATGTATGCATGTATGTATGTATGTATGTATGTATGTATGTAAATACATATGTATGTATGTATGTTTGTAATTTATAGCTGTCAATACCAGTGGATCGATTTTTTTGAAATTTTTACAGCGAGTTACTTAAAGTCTGGAAGTAAGGGGCTAAGATTATATATAGAAGTTTGTAAATAATTTTTGCTTATTAAAACTTTCTGAATATCCAAAACTGTAAGCCTGGTAAATTTCGAATTTTTATGAGCTAAGTAAATAGTAGGGCTGACTTATTATTTATTGCAACTTATGTGGGGCAACCAATAAATTAAAAAATATATAAACTCTTTTGTTTACATATTTTAATAATTTTACTATAATTGGGGTAGCGAAGCACACCGGGGCTTAGCTAATCTATTATATAAAGAAGGGGTGTATGTATGTACGTATGTATGTATGTATGTATGTATGTATGTATGTATGTATGTATGTATGTATGTATGTATGTATGTATGTATGTATGTATGTATGTATGTATGTATGTATGTATGTATGTATGTATGTATGTATGTATGTATGTATGTGTGTATGTATGTATGTATATATGTATGTATGTACATATGTATGTATGTTTGTAATTTATAGCTGTCCACACCAGTGGATCGATTTTTTTGAAATTTTTACAGCGAGTTACTTCAAGTCTGGAAGAAACAATTGGCAAGTTTTTTTTTGAAAATCTTTGCTGCCGCGCCCACACTACGCCCATTTGTGTGGAAAGGTCTGATTATGAATTGCCTAACCAAATTACCAAAGCCATACTGATCAAACTCGTAGAGCTAAATACATGTTTGTTTAAATACATACGAATTTTTAGAAATTGGGCCCGTGAAGGGATAAAAAGGGGACAAAAAAGGAAAAACATATAGCCTACTATCTCTTGATGTATATAAGATAGAAACAAAATTTAAAAAGTTTTGCGTTTTCCTTAAGAAACAAACAGACAGGTATCTCGATTTTTTTTTTCATTTTGGTCCGAAATGGGGGAAAAATGGGCTAAAATTATATTTTGGTACTTTTTGGTATTTTTTGTTACTTTTAAACCAATAAAGATATAAACATTATTCAAATTGCGTTCGATAGGTCTTAAAAAAATATTATTACGTTTCCGTACTTTTTTAATTTTGGACCCAAAAGGGTTAAAAATATATTTTGATTTTTTTTATGCGTTGTTGCTTTTCAACCAATAAAGATAGAAACATAATTCAAATTGGGTCTTTTTTGAATAATTGGACTCTTAGGGGGAAAAAAAGGTAAAAATTATGTTTTAGTACTTTTCGTAACTTTGAAACCAATGAAGGTAGAAACATAATTTAAATTGCATTCGTCAGGTTACCAAAAAATGTTAATATGTTAATAAGGGGCTGAGACTATATATAGAAGTTTATAAATAATTTTTGCTTATTAAAGCTTTCTGAATATCTCCAAAACTGTAAGTCTGGTAAATTTCCAATTTTTATGTGCTTAGTAAATAGTAGGGCTGAGTTATTATTATTAATTGCAACTTATGTGGGGCAACTGATAAACTAAAACATATGTAAATTCTTTTGTTTACATATTTTAATAATTTTACTATGATTGGGGTAGCGAAGCACACCGGGGCTTAGCTAGTATATTATAAATCAAGGTGTAAGTTATTTTGTTTGTTTGTTTGTCACGCCTAAGCGGCTGGACCGATTTTCATGAAATTTGGAATGTAAATACCTTGAAGCCCTGGGTGTGTGATAGGCTTTTGGAAAAAGGGGAGGTGCCACGCTCACAGCACTTCAAATCTAACTGTACTTCTACTGCAAAAAACTAACTTTTAATACTGGTGCATATGTTGCACCGATTTTTTCAAAATTTTGTTCACATTTATAAGGCCTCTAACGGAAAAAAATGTTAAGGAAAAAAATAGGCGGGACCACGCCCCCTAAAACAAAAATTATATGATAGGCACTTATTCTAGACCGATTTTTTTGAAATTAGTTTGCATATAAACGGCTTCTAAAGTTAAAATTTTGGAGGTAAAAAAGTGGGCGGTGCCACACCCGCAAAAATTAAACTTTTTTTGCTGTTGCTTTTATTGCACCGATTTTTTTTTCAAACTTGGCACACATATAGAAGGCCCTTAATTCTGAAATTCTAAAGGACACAAGCTAGGGGTTGTTGCGCCCACAAAAATTACATTAACTCCAAGCCGGACGGACGGACCGACATGTTTTAATCGACTCAGAAAGTGATTCTGTGTCGATCGGTATAATGTTTTAATCGACTCAGAAAGTGATTCTGTGTCGATCGGTATAGTTACAGGTAGGTCTGAGACCTTAACTTTTGTAGGGTATAAATATTTGTACAAAAACATAATCAAATTTGGGTATAAAAATATAAGAGAACTTTAAACTCCTTTTGAAAAACACTTGAAATGTAATTATACTATAAATTAAGAACGATTGATATATACAGGGTGTCCCCCGGCAAGGTATACTAATTTATTTTACCGGCATTTTGGTAAACGTTAGTCTTGACAGTTCGTATTTTGCAGTCGTGAAGTAGAGACATGGCAAATTTATTATGAAAACATATTCAGTAACCCAACGTGTTTTCAATAAAACATGACAACCCCGATTTTTATGAAAAAATAATAATGAGTGCCGAGGCACATTTTCATTTGAGCGGATATGTCAATTACCAGAATAGTCGGTTCTGGGTAATAAAAACCCCTAAAATTATCCATCAGTCACTTTTGCATCCATTAAAAGTGGAAGTCTGGTGTGCAGTTTGGTCAGGAGGAATCATTGGAGCTTAATTTTTTAAAACTGAAAACGGCGTAATGGGAAGCGATATCCTGATATGATTGAAAACTTTTTAATTTGCAATTTGGTCAGGAGGAATCATTGGAGCTTACTTTTTTAAAACTGAAAACGGCGTAACGGGAAGCGATATCCTGATATGATTGAAAACTTTTAATTTAATTTAAGAAATGGTGATGATGATTGGCCTGATTTGACTGCTCCGGACTTCTTTTTGTGGGGATATCTGAGCAGCAAGGTTTATGCATATAAACCAACTTTCCGGCGGACACCCTGTGTATGGCAATATTATTGGAGCAACAATACCAACAGGGTAATTCTAAGGGGAAGATATTTTTAAACTCCATATACCAAGTAATCCAAAATGTTTGCCTTCCAATTTTTAACGCTTGCAGTTTTCAAACAAACTAGCCTTTGCTTTAACAATTAAATAATCCCAGGTTGCTGGTTTGCACTTGGAACTCCCCTCGCTTCTCTCATGGCATGTTGTATGTCGCCTGTGTTAGGGTACTAAGTGGATAAAATTTACACATTTTTGCACTAAATGGAAAAACTCCTAACAGAGTGGAAAATAGCGTTTTATGAAGTATCTAACGACCCATCATTTTTTTATAAGCTACAAACTTAACTATTAATATTTGTATAGTAATTTAAAACTTAATAATCCAGATTTGTTTTGTTAGGTTTTGATTGCATAATTTCACACAATATGGGTTTAATGTTTATGTAAAAGTTTTATTAACAATACTTAAGGGTAATTCGCGTAAAAATTCACATACTAAAAGCATAGACATCTCATCAAAACGATTAAGATTTCGAGTTAAATAGAATGCCGTAATTTTCCCCCAGTTTTATATGAACTTTTTTAAGTTAAAAATTTGCTTCCAAACTTTACCTTTTAAGATTATTCCCGCGCAACGCCGGGTAGGGTAAGCTAGTACATAATATAATAAAAATACCTTGTGCGAGTTTAAAGTCCATAGAAAAACTTTACAAAATTTTAACGTCAGTATAGATGATAGAAATAGATGAAGAAGGTTTGAGGTCCAGAGTTATAAAAGTTTTCGACATTATTCGTATTAAAAGGTTAATAAAAGTTGTTGATTTTTATAGGATCTTCTAGTCCCCCTGCTCCTCTCCAACTTTTTTTTTCAAAATGTAGGTCTTATCATCGAAATACTTTTTGTAGAATACTAGAAGTCAGCAGCTGTTATAGTTTCCGAGATATAGCGTATCAAATATTTTTTAAAAATTGTTAATTCGTATGGAAGCTACCTGTCACAGCCCAAATTTTTTTTCTCCAAAGTGTAGGCCTTATTGTCCAATTACTTTTTGCAGACCATTTGAAGTCGATTTCTCTTAAAGTTTTCGCGATATAGCGTATCGAAAATTTCATAAAAATTGTTACTATGTATAGCCCCTTACCCTGCCCCTACCCAAATTTTTTCCCAAAATGTAGGTAGAACACTAGAAGTCGATAGCTGTTATAGTTTCCGAGATAGAGCGTATCGAAAATTGCATAAAAATTGTTAATTTATATGGGAGCTACCCCTTCTCCTGCCCCCAACCAAAATTTTGTGGCAATAATGACTATATTTACTGAGATATATAGGGATATATGCACGGATTTTGTCCTAAAAATTAGTTATTTTGAGTTTTCGTTTATATCTCTGTCAATAGTAAACCGATAATAACTGGTCCGTATCACTTCATTTGACTCCGAAAACTTGATTTCAACAGACTGACGGGGACTTGTATATATCAACTTCCCTATCTATATATGTATTCTGGATACATATACTTTATGGGGTCGCAAATGAATAATAAATAAATTACAAACGGAATGATAAACTGATATATACCCTTATCACTATGTGAAAGATATACAAAAGAAATGCAGAGGGCCTTGATATTACTTTACTTTTAATTCAATTTGTTTTTCACATACAGAGAACCAAGGAACATTCAACCAGGTAATATTAAGAGCCCAGCTGATTAAAGTCAATTTGATATTTTCACGTTATAAAAATTTATTTTATATGAAATTTAAATTTTTCTGACATTCTACCGTTCAAGCAAAAAAAGGAAATGAGGAAGAGGGCGAATTTTTTTAATTCGCCTTGGGTTTATCTTGTTGAATGTGCCTTGCAGAGAGCTGTTTTCATAAAATTTAACACCAGTCTGTGTTCATCAGAACCTGTAGAAAGATTCTTTTCTTTAGCAGGATTTATATATTTTCTAACAAGAGGCTGCTTATCTGAATAAAATTTTAAAAAATCTTGTGTTCATGATTAATGGTTATAAATGTATTTCGTATTTCAAATAAAAGATACTAAAATACTGTATTTTGTATTTGAAATACTCGACTTAAAAGTATTTTGTATTTGAAATACAACCGGAAGAAGTATTTTGTATTTCAAATACAGCAAGGCATGTATTTTGCCCAACTCTGCCCCTTATTAACATATTAACATTTTTTGGTAACCTGACGAATGCAATTTAAACTATGTTTCTACCTTCATTGGTTTCAAAATTACGAAAAGTACTAAAACATAATTTTAACCTTTTTTCCCCCTAAGAGTCCAGTTATTCCAAAAAGACCCAAAAACGTACTCATATTTTTAAGGTCTGTCGCATCCAATATTATGTTTCTATCTTTATTGGTTGAAAAGTAACAGACAACACATAAAAAAATCAAAACATATTTTTAACCCTGTTTTCCCCTTTTATGTCCAAAATTAAAAAAGTACGAAAAACGTAATAATATTTTTTTAAGACCTATCGAACGCAATTTGAATAATGTTTATATCTTTATTGGTTTAAAAGTAACAAAAAATACCAAAAAGTACCAAAATATAATTTTAGCCCATTTTTCCCCCATTTCGGACCAAAATGAAAAAAAAAATCGAGATACCTGTCTGTTTGTTTCTTAAGGAAAACGCAAAACTTTTTAAATTTTGTTTCTATCTTATATACATCAAGAGATAGTAGGCTACATGTTTTTCCTTTTTGTCCCCTTTTTATCCCTTTACGGGCCCAATTTCTAAAAATTCGTATGTATTTAAACAAACATGTATTTAGCTCTACGCGTTTGATCAGTATGGCTTTGGGTAATTTGGTTAGGCAAATTATAACCAGACCTTCCCACACAAATGGGCGTAGTGTGTGCGCGGCAGCAAAGATTTCCAAAAAAAACTTGCCAATTGTTTCTTCCAGACTTTAAGTAACTCGCTGTAAAATTTTCAAAAAAATCAATCCACTGGTGTGGACAGCTATAAATTACAAACATACATACATATGTACATACATACATGCATACATACATGCATACACACATGCATACATACATACTTACATACATACATACATACATACATACATACATACATACATACATACATACATACATACATACATACATACATACATACATACATACATACATACATACATACATACATACATACATACATACATACATACATACATACATACATACATACATACATACATACATACACTCCTTCTTTATATAATAGACTAGCTAAGCCCCGGTGTGCTTCGCTACCCCAATCATAGTAAAATTATTAAAATATGTAAACAAAAGAATTTATATATTTTTTAATTTACTGGTTGCCCCACATAAGTTGCAATAAATAATAAGTCAGCCCTACTATTTACTTAGCACATAAAAATTGGATATTTACCAGGCTTACAGTTTTGGAGATATTCAGAAAGCTTTAATAAGCAAAAACTATTTATAAATTTCTATATATAATCTTAGCCCCTTATTAACATATTAACATTTTTTGGTAACCTGACGAATGCAATTTAAACTATGTTTCTACCTTCATTGGTTTCAAAGTTACGAAAAGTACTAAAACATAATCTTAACCTTTTTTCCCCCTAAGAGTCCAATTATTCCAAAAAGACCCAAAAACGTACTCATATTTTTTAGGCCCGTCGCATCCAATTTGAATTACGTTTCTATCTTTATTGGTTGAAAAGTAACAAACAACGCATAAAAAAATCAAAATATATTTTTAACCCTGTTTTCCCCTTTTGGGTCCAAAATTAAAAATGTTCGAAAAACGTAATAATATTTTTTTAAGACCTATCGAACGCAATTTGAATAATGTTTATATCTTTATTGGTTTAAAAGTAACAAAAAATACCAAAAGATAATTTAGCCCCTTTTTCCCCCATTTCGAACCAAAATGAAAAAAAAAACTCGAGATACCTGTCTGTTTGTTTCTTAAGGAAAACGCAAAACTTTTTAAATTTTGTTTTTATCTTATATACATCAAAAGATAGTAGGCTACAGGTTTTTCCTTTTTTGTCCCCTTTTTATTCCTTTACGGGCCCAATTTCTAAAAATTCGTATTTATTTAAACAAACATGTATTTAGCTCTACGCGTTTGATCAGTATGGCTTTGGGTAATTTGGTTAGGCAATTCATAACCAGACCTTCCCACACAAATGGGCGTAGTGTGGGCGCGGCAGCAAAGATTTCCAAAAAAAACTTGCCAATTGTTTCTTCCAGACTTTAAGTAACTCGCTGTAAAAATTTCAAAAAAATCGATCCACTGGTGTGGACAGCTATAAATTACAAACATACATACATATGTACATACATACATACATACATGCATACATACATACATACATACATACATACATACATACATACATACATACATACATACATACATACATACATACATACATACATACATACATACATACATACATACATACATACATACATACATACATACATACATACATACATACATACATACATACATACATACATACATACATACATACATACATACATACGTACATACATACATACATACATACATACATACATACAAACATACATACATACATACATACATACATACATACAAACATACATACATACATACATACATACATACATACATACATACTTACATACAACCTTTCTTTATCTATTATATAAAGAAGGGGTGTATGTATTAGACGTCTGCGTGACTACACTTAAAAGCCGTTTAAATACATTCGTTTGTTTTTCAACCACATAGTGTTTTTCATTCAATGTTAAACAAACAAAATGAATGAACCCACAAGAGAAAGCAAATAAAAAACAACTCCAACCGAAAACAAAATATTACCCATACATTCATATAAATAAATACTGAATAAAATGTGTAAATATTGTTGTATGATTGGTGTAAAAAATTATTATTGAGCGCATTCATTTGTGTTTGCAAATTTGTCGTTATTGTTGTTGTTAAAACATTCATTAATTCGAAAAAAAACCTGAATGTTTTTATAAAAAGTCTAACTGTAATGAGACTTTGCTATGTTTTTGTATTTTTAAGTGAGTTTTATACACATTCAAAACGAAAACTGTAAAATGAATGTGTTCTTCTTGTATCATTGAGTGTAACACACAATACATTCTTTCTTGTGTTGTTACTGGTTTAACTTTATTTATCTCCCATAGAATGAAAAATGTTTGAATGAGTATTGTTTTTGTTGTGTATACACACAAAAAACTACAAAAAAAATTTTTCAAACAAATTCTTGTTCAAAATAATTTATTTTTTTAGTCAATTTATTTAATAGTCTCTAATAATATTTTTATTTGATTTTTAAATCAAACAAAATTTTCGCCTAGACAGCAAAATTTTTTAACAGACTCTAAAATTCTTGCAAAATTGTTTGTCTAAATTTACAACTTTCGTTGTAGGTCCTCAGCCAGACAAAATATTTACTGATTCTCTGAAATTTGTTACTGATTCTACAACTCAGTTTTTTCTGTGTATGCAATCAAATGAATATAGTCATGCAGATGTCTAGTATGTATGTATGTATGTATGTATGTATGTATGTTTGTATGTTTGTATTTTATAGCTGGCCACACCAGTGGATCGATTTTTGTGAAATTTTTACAGAGTGTTACTTCAGGTCTGAAAGGAACAATAGGCTACTTTTTTTTTGGAAATTATTGCTGCCACGCCCACACTACGCCCATTTGTGTGGGAAGGTCAATTATCAAAATTACCCAGAGCCATACTGCTCAAACGCGTAAAGCTAAATACCTGAAATTTACAACACGTGTTAAGCTTTACATGTTTGTTTAAATGCACATGAGTTTTTAAACATTGGGCCCGTAAAGGGATAAAAAGGGGACAAAAAGGGAAAAATCGGTAACCTACTATCTCTTGATGTCTATAAGATAGAAACAAAATTTAAAAAGTTTAGCGTTTTCCTTAAGAAATAAACAGACTGGTATTTGGATTTTTTTTTTAAATTTTGGTCCGAAAGGCCGAAAAAAGGGGTTTAAATTTTATTTTGGTACTTTTTGTTACTTTTAAACCAATAAAGATAGAAAAATTTTTCAAATTGCGTTCGATAGGTCTTACAAAAATATGATTACGTTTTTTGTACTTTTTTTTAATTTTGGGTCCAAAAGGGAAAAAAAGGGCTAAAAATATATTTTGATTTTTTTATTCGTTTTTTATAACTTTTAAACCCATAACGATAGAGACATTATTCAAATTAAGTGTAACAGGCCTAAAAAATATGAGTACGTTTTTAGATACTTTTTTAATTTTTATAGACCCTAAGGGGAAGAAAGGGTTAAAATTATGTTTTAGTACTTTTTGTAACTTTAAAATAAATTATGATAGAAACATAATTTCAATTCCTCTTCGAGACCGATTTTTGGAAATTAGTTCTCACGTAAACGACTTTTAAAGTTAAAATTTTGAAGGTAAAAAAGTGGGCGGTGCCACGCCCATAAAAGTTAAACTTTTTATGCTGGTACTTTTATTGCACTGATTTTTTTAAATTGGCACACATATAGAAGGCCTCTAATTCCGAAGTTCTAAAGGACAAAAATGGAGGATTGCAGCGCCCACAAAAATGTAAGTTTTCAAATTGGTTCTTCTATTGTTGCGATTTTTATGAAGCTCAAAAATAGACCGATAATATTTATTTTCGGTACAAAAATGGGTGGCATAAAGATAGACGAACGTGCAAAATTATGTGAAGATAAGGCCATATTCTAGCCAGTTATAGCCCAAAATGCTTAATCCGGGAGGACATTTGTATGGGAGCTCTGTCGAAAAATAACCTGATCATCACCACAAACAACATGCTTTTTTCTTATGCCAAAAAACGTATCTGTTCCAAATTTCATCGAAATATCTGCAAAAATGCGGTCTCTACTTTGTTTACAAGAATACATTAAGACTGAATTCCAAAACGCAGTTTGCTTTGCATTAAAAATTTTCAACTTCTTCCCTTATTCACTCTTTACAATTTGGACAACGTTTTTTGCTTCCAGGACATTAATATAGCTGTAAGCACTCATTTGGAAGTAGAAGATATTATCAAAAACATCATCTTTGCTTTCAGGAAAAACTTGAAATTTCGTGATGCAAGGCAAACTGCGTTTTGTAATACAGCCTAACTCCTAGCCGGACGGATGGACTGACAGGTTTTAATCGACTCAGGAAGTGATTCTGTGTCAATCGGTATAATTGGAGGTGGGTCTCAGACCTTTTTCTTTGGTGAGGTACAAAAATTTGCACAAAAGCATAATAAAATTTGGATATAACAATATAAGAGAAGTTTGAACATCTTTTGAAAAATATTTGATATGTGATCCCTGTATCTATCTATTATATAAAGAAGGGGTGTATGTATGTATGTATGTATGTATGTATGTATGTATGTATGTATGTATGTATGTATGTATGTATGTATGTTTGTATGTATGTATGTATGTATGTATGTATGTATGTATGTATGTATGTATGTATGTATGTATGTATGTATGTATGTATGTATGTATGTATGTATGTATGTATGTATGTATGTTTGTATGTATGTATGTATGTATGTATGCATGTATGTATGTATGTATGTACATATGTATGTATGTTTGTAATTTATAGCTGTCCACACCAGTGGATCGATTTTTTTGAAATTTTTACAGCGAGTTACTTAAAGTCTGGAAGAAACAATTGGCAAGTTTTTTTTGGAAATCTTTGCTGCCGCGCCCACACTACGCCCATTTGTGTGGGAAGGTCTGGTTATGAATTGCCTAACCAAATTACCCAAAGCCATACTGATCAAACGCGTAGAGCTAAATACATGTTTGTTTAAATAAATACGAATTTTTAGAAATTGGGCCCGTAAAGGAATAAAAAGGGGACAAAAAAGGAAAAACCTGTAGCCTACTATCTTTTGATGTATATAAGATAAAAACAAAATTTAAAAAGTTTTGCGTTTTCCTTAAGAAACAAACAGACAGGTATCTCGAGTTTTTTTTTTTCATTTTGGTTCGAAATGGGGGAAAAAGGGGCTAAATTATCTTTTGGTATTTTTTGTTACTTTTAAACCAATAAAGATATAAACATTATTCAAATTGCGTTCGATAGGTCTTAAAAAAATATTATTACGTTTTTCGAACATTTTTAATTTTGGACCCAAAAGGGGAAAACAGGGTTAAAAATATATTTTGATTTTTTTATGCGTTGTTTGTTACTTTTCAACCAATAAAGATAGAAACGTAATTCAAATTGGATGCGACGGGCCTAAAAAATATGAGTACGTTTTTGGGTCTTTTTGGAATAATTGGACTCTTAGGGGGAAAAAAGGTTAAGATTATGTTTTAGTACTTTTCGTAACTTTGAAACCAATGAAGGTAGAAACATAGTTTAAATTGCATTCGTCAGGTTACCAAAAAATGTTAATATGTTAATAAGGGGCTAAGATTATATATAGAAATTTATAAATAGTTTTTGCTTATTAAAGCTTTCTGAATATCTCCAAAACTGTAAGCCTGGTAAATATCCAATTTTTATGTGCTAAGTAAATAGTAGGGCTGACTTATTATTTATTGCAACTTATGTGGGGCAACCAGTAAATTAAAAAATATATAAATTCTTTTGTTTACATATTTTAATAATTTTACTATGATTGGGGTAGCGAAGCACACCGGGGCTTAGCTAGTATAATATAGATACAGGGATCACATATCAAATATTTTTCAAAAGAAGTTCAAACTTTTCTTATATTGTTATATCCAAATTTTATTATGCTTTTGTGCAAGTTTTTGTACCTCACCAAAGAAAAAGGTCTGAGACCCACCTCCAATTATACCGATTGACACAGAATCACTTCCTGAGTCGATTAAAACCTGTCAGTCCATCCGTCCGGCTAGGAGTTAGGCTGTATTCCAAAACGCAGCTTGCTTTGCATCACGAAATTTCAAGTTTTTCCTGAAAGCAAAGATGATGTTTTTGATAATATCTTCTACTTCCAAATGAGTGCTTACAGCTATATTAATGTCCTGGAAGCAAAAAACGTTGTCCAAATTGTAAAGAGTGAATAAGGGAAGAAGTTGAAAATTTTTAACGCAAAGCAAACTGCGTTTTGGAATTCAGTCTTAATGTATTCTTGTAAACAAAGTAGAGACCGCATTTTTGCAGATATTTCGATGAAATTTGGAACAGATACGTTTTTTGGCATAAGAAAAAAGCATGTTGTTTGTGGTGATGATCAGGTTATTTTTCGACAGAGCTCCCATACAAATGTCCTCCCGGATTAAGCATTTTGGGCTATAACTGGCTAGAATATGGCCTTATCTTTACATAATTTTGCACGTTCGTCTATCTTTATGCCACCCATTTTTGTACCGAAAATAAATATTATCGGTCTATTTTTGAGCTTCATAAAAATCGCAACAATAGAAGAACCAATTTGAAAACTTACATTTTTGTGGGCGCTGCAATCCTCCATTTTTGTCCTTTAGAACTTCGGAATTAGAGGCCTTCTATATGTGTGCCAATTTAAAAAAATCAGTGCAATAAAAGTACCAGCATAAAAAGTTTAACTTTTATGGGCGTGGCACCGCCCACTTTTTTACCTTCATAATTTTAACTTTAAAAGTCGTTTAGGTGAGAACTAATTTCCAAAAATCGGTCTCGAAGAGGAATTGAAATTATGTTTCTATCATAATTTATTTTAAAGTTACAAAAAGTACTAAAACATAATTTTAACCCTTTCTTCCCCTTAGGGTCTATAAAATTAAAAAAGTATCTTAAAACGTACTCATATTTTTTAGGCCTGTTACACTTAATTTGAATAATGTCTCTATCGTTATGGATTTAAAAGTTACAAAAAACGAATAAAAAAATCAAAATATATTTTTAGCCCTTTTTTCCCCTTTTGGACCCAAAATTAAAAAAAAGTACGAAAAACGTAATCATATTTTTGTAAGACTTATCGAACGCAATTTGAAAAATTTTTCTATCTTTTTTGGTTCAAAAGTAACAAAAAGTACCAAAAAGTACCAAAATATAATTTAAACCCCTTTTTTCGGCCTTTCGGACCAAAATTTAAAAAAAAAATTCAAATACCAGTCTGTTTATTTTTTAAGGAAAACGCTAAACTTTTTTAATTTTGTTTCTATCTTATAGACATCAAGAGATAGTAGGTTACCGATTTTTCCCTTTTTGTCCCCTTTTTATCCCTTTACGGGCCCAATGTTTAAAAACTCATGTGCATTTAAACAAACATGTAAAGCTTAACACGTGTTGTAAATTTCAGGTATTTAGCTCTACGCGTTTGAGCAGTATGGCTCTGGGTAATTTTGTTAATTGACCTTCCCACACAAATGGGCGTAGTGTGGGCGTGGCAGCAATAATTTCCAAAAAAAAAGTAGCCTATTGTTCCTTTCAGACTTGAAGTAACACTCTGTAAAAATTTCACAAAAATCGATCCACTGGTGTGGCCAGCTATAAAATACAAACATACAAACATACATACATACATACATACATACACCCCTTCTTTATATAATAGATATAAAGAAGGGGTGTATGTATTAGACGTCTGCGTGACTACACTTAAAAGCCGTTTAAATACATTCGTTTGTTTTTCAACCACATAGTGTTTTTCATTCAATGTTAAACAAACAAAATGAATGAACCCACAAGAGAAAGCAAATAAAAAACAACTCCAACCGAAAACAAAATATTACCCATACATTCATATAAATAAATACTGAATAAAATGTGTAAATATTGTTGTATGATTGGTGTAAAAAATTATTATTGAGCGCATTCATTTGTGTTTGCAAATTTGTCGTTATTGTTGTTGTTAAAACATTCATTAATTCGAAAAAAAACCTGAATGTTTTTATAAAAAGTCTAACTGTAATGAGACTTTGCTATGTTTTTGTATTTTTAAGTGAGTTTTATACACATTCAAAACGAAAACTGTAAAATGAATGTGTTCTTCTTGTATCATTGAGTGTAACACACAATACATTCTTTCTTGTGTTGTTACTGGTTTAACTTTATTTATCTCCCATAGAATGAAAAATGTTTGAATGAGTATTGTTTTTGTTGTGTATACACACAAAAAACTACAAAAAAAATTTTTCAAACAAATTCTTGTTCAAAATAATTTATTTTTTTAGTCAATTTATTTAATAGTCTCTAATAATATTTTTATTTGATTTTTAAATCAAACAAAATTTTCGCCTAGACAAATAAAATATTTAACCAGCTCAGCAAAATTTTTTAACAGACTCTAAAATTCTTGCAAAATTGTTTGTCTAAATTTACAACTTTCGTTGTAGGTCCTCAGCCAGACAAAATATTTACTGATTCTCTGAAATTTGTTACTGATTCTACAACTCAGTTTTTTCTGTGTATGCAATCAAATGAATATAGTCATGCAGATGTCTAGTATGTATGTATGTATGTATGTATGTATGTATGTTTGTATGTTTGTATTTTATAGCTGGCCACACCAGTGGATCGATTTTTGTGAAATTTTTACAGAGTGTTACTTCAGGTCTGAAAGGAACAATAGGCTACTTTTTTTTTGGAAATTATTGCTGCCACGCCCACACTACGCCCATTTGTGTGGGAAGGTCAATTATCAAAATTACCCAGAGCCATACTGCTCAAACGCGTAAAGCTAAATAGCTGAAATTTACAACACGTGTTAAGCTTTACATGTTTGTTTAAATGCACATGAGTTTTTAAACATTGGGCCCGTAAAGGGATAAAAAGGGGACAAAAAGGGAAAAATCGGTAACCTACTATCTCTTGATGTCTATAAGATAGAAACAAAATTTAAAAAGTTTAGCGTTTTCCTTAAGAAATAAACAGACTGGTATTTGGATTTTTTTTTTAAATTTTGGTCCGAAAGGCCGAAAAAAGGGGTTTAAATTTTATTTTGGTACTTTTTGTTACTTTTAAACCAATAAAGATAGAAAAATTTTTCAAATTGCGTTCGATAGGTCTTACAAAAATATGATTACGTTTTTTGTACTTTTTTTTAATTTTGGGTCCAAAAGGGAAAAAAAGGGCTAAAAATATATTTTGATTTTTTTATTCGTTTTTATAACTTTTAAACCCATAACGATAGAGACATTATTCAAATTAAGTGTAACAGGCCTAAAAAATATGAGTACGTTTTTAGATACTTTTTTAATTTTTATAGACCCTAAGGGGAAGAAAGGGTTAAAATTATGTTTTAGTACTTTTTGTAACTTTAAAATAAATTATGATAGAAACATAATTTCAATTCCTCTTCGAGACCGATTTTTGGAAATTAGTTCTGACGTAAACGACTTTTAAAGTTAAAATTTTGAAGGTAAAAAAGTGGGCGGTGCCACGCCCATAAAAGTTAAACTTTTTATGCTGGTACTTTTATTGCACTGATTTTTTTAAATTGGCACACATATAGAAGGCCTCTAATTCCGAAGTTCTAAAGGACAAAAATGGAGGATTGCAGCGCCCACAAAAATGTAAGTTTTCAAATTGGTTCTTCTATTGTTGCGATTTTTATGAAGCTCAAAAATAGACCGATAATATTTATTTTCGGTACAAAAATGGGTGGCATAAAGATAGACGAACGTGCAAAATTATGTGAAGATAAGGCCATATTCTAGCCAGTTATAGC
This sequence comes from Melanophora roralis, assembly GCA_963583895.1. Lineage (NCBI taxonomy): Eukaryota > Metazoa > Arthropoda > Insecta > Diptera > Rhinophoridae > Melanophora > Melanophora roralis. Next base: position 60,086,438 of record OY757189.1, read on the forward strand.
CCAAAATGCTTAATCCGGGAGGACATTTGTATGGGAGCTCTGTCGAAAAATAACCTGATCATCACCACAAACAACATGCTTTTTTCTTATGCCAAAAAACGTATCTGTTCCAAATTTCATCGAAATATCTGCAAAAATGCGGTCTCTACTTTGTTTACAAGAATACATTAAGACTGAATTCCAAAACGCAGTTTGCTTTGCATTAAAAATTTTCAACTTCTTCCCTTATTCACTCTTTACAATTTGGACAACGTTTTTTGCTTCCAGGACATTAATATAGCTGTAAGCACTCATTTGGAAGTAGAAGATATTATCAAAAACATCATCTTTGCTTTCAGGAAAAACTTGAAATTTCGTGATGCAAGGCAAACTGCGTTTTGTAATACAGCCTAACTCCTAGCCGGACGGATGGACTGACAGGTTTTAATCGACTCAGGAAGTGATTCTGTGTCAATCGGTATAATTGGAGGTGGGTCTCAGACCTTTTTCTTTGGTGAGGTACAAAAATTTGCACAAAAGCATAATAAAATTTGGATATAACAATATAAGAGAAGTTTGAACATCTTTTGAAAAATATTTGATATGTGATCCCTGTATCTATCTATTATATAAAGAAGGGGTGTATGTATGTATGTATGTATGTATGTATGTATGTATGTTTGTATGTATGTATGTATGTATGTATGTATGTATGCATGTATGTATGTATGTATGTACATATGTATGTATGTTTGTAATTTATAGCTGTCCACACCAGTGGATCGATTTTTTTGAAATTTTTACAGCGAGTTACTTAAAGTCTGGAAGAAACAATTGGCAAGTTTTTTTTGGAAATCTTTGCTGCCGCGCCCACACTACGCCCATTTGTGTGGGAAGGTCTGGTTATGAATTGCCTAACCAAATTACCCAAAGCCATACTGATCAAACGCGTAGAGCTAAATACATGTTTGTTTAAATAAATACGAATTTTTAGAAATTGGGCCCGTAAAGGAATAAAAAGGGGACAAAAAAGGAAAAACCTGTAGCCTACTATCTTTTGATGTATATAAGATAAAAACAAAATTTAAAAAGTTTTGCGTTTTCCTTAAGAAACAAACAGACAGGTATCTCGAGTTTTTTTTTTCATTTTGGTTCGAAATGGGGGAAAAAGGGGCTAAATTATCTTTTGGTATTTTTTGTTACTTTTAAACCAATAAAGATATAAACATTATTCAAATTGCGTTCGATAGGTCTTAAAAAAATATTATTACGTTTTTCGAACATTTTTAATTTTGGACCCAAAGGGGGAAAACAGGGTTAAAAATATATTTTGATTTTTTTATACGTTGTTTGTTACTTTTCAACCAATAAAGATAGAAACGTAATTCAAATTGGATGCGACGGGCCTAAAAAATATGAGTACGTTTTTGGGTCTTTTTGGAATAATTGGACTCTTAGGGGGAAAAAAGGTTAAGATTATGTTTTAGTACTTTTCGTAACTTTGAAACCAATGAAGGTAGAAACATAGTTTAAATTGCATTCGTCAGGTTACCAAAAAATGTTAATATGTTAATAAGGGGCTAAGATTATATATAGAAATTTATAAATAGTTTTTGCTTATTAAAGCTTTCTGAATATCTCCAAAACTGTAAGCCTGGTAAATATCCAATTTTTATGTGCTAAGTAAATAGTAGGGCTGACTTATTATTTATTGCAACTTATGTGGGGCAACCAGTAAATTAAAAAATATATAAATTCTTTTGTTTACATATTTTAATAATTTTACTATGATTGGGGTAGCGAAGCACACCGGGGCTTAGCTAGTATAATATAGATACAGGGATCACATATCAAATATTTTTCAAAAGAAGTTCAAACTTTTCTTATATTGTTATATCCAAATTTTATTATGCTGTTGTGCAAGTTTTTGTACCTCACCAAAGAAAAAGGTCTGAGACCCACCTCCAATTATACCGATTGACACAGAATCACTTCCTGAGTCGATTAAAACCTGTCAGTCCATCCGTCCGGCTAGGAGTTAGGCTGTATTCCAAAACGCAGCTTGCTTTGCATCACGAAATTTCAAGTTTTTCCTGAAAGCAAAGATGATGTTTTTGATAATATCTTCTACTTCCAAATGAGTGCTTACAGCTATATTAATGTCCTGGAAGCAAAAAACGTTGTCCAAATTGTAAAGAGTGAATAAGGGAAGAAGTTGAAAATTTTTAACGCAAAGCAAACTGCGTTTTGGAATTCAGTCTTAATGTATTCTTGTAAACAAAGTAGAGACCGCATTTTTGCAGATATTTCGATGAAATTTGGAACAGATACGTTTTTTGGCATAACAAAAAAGCATGTTGTTTGTGGTGATGATCAGGTTATTTTTCGACAGAGCTCCCATACAAATGTCCTCCCGGATTAAGCATTTTGGGCTATAACTGGCTAGAATATGGCCTTATCTTTACATAATTTTGCACGTTCGTCTATCTTTATGCCACCCATTTTTGTACCGAAAATAAATATTATCGGTCTATTTTTGAGCTTCATAAAAATCGCAACAATAGAAGAACCAATTTGAAAACTTACATTTTTGTGGGCGCTGCAATCCTCCATTTTTGTCCTTTAGAACTTCGGAATTAGAGGCCTTCTATATGTGTGCCAATTTAAAAAAATCAGTGCAATAAAAGTACCAGCATAAAAAGTTTAACTTTTATGGGCGTGGCACCGCCCACTTTTTTACCTTCATAATTTTAACTTTAAAAGTCGTTTAGGTGAGAACTAATTTCCAAAAATCGGTCTCGAAGAGGAATTGAAATTATGTTTCTATCATAATTTATTTTAAGGTTACAAAAAGTACTAAAACATAATTTTAACCCTTTCTTCCCCTTAGGGTCTATAAAATTAAAAAAGTATCTAAAAACGTACTCATATTTTTTAGGCCTGTTACACTTAATTTGAATAATGTCTCTATCGTTATGGATTTAAAAGTTACAAAAAACGAATAAAAAAATCAAAATATATTTTTAGCCCTTTTTTCCCCTTTTGGACCCAAAATTAAAAAAAAGTACGAAAAACGTAATCATATTTTTGTAAGACTTATCGAACGCAATTTGAAAAATTTTTCTATCTTTTTTGGTTCAAAAGTAACAAAAAGTACCAAAAAGTACCAAAATATAATTTAAACCCCTTTTTTCGGCCTTTCGGACCAAAATTTAAAAAAAAAATTCAAATACCAGTCTGTTTATTTTTTAAGGAAAACGCTAAACTTTTTTAATTTTGTTTCTATCTTATAGACATCAAGAGATAGTAGGTTACCGATTTTTCCCTTTTTGTCCCCTTTTTATCCCTTTACGGGCCCAATGTTTAAAAACTCATGTGCATTTAAACAAACATGTAAAGCTTAACACGTGTTGTAAATTTCAGGTATTTAGCTCTACGCGTTTGAGCAGTATGGCTCTGGGTAATTTTGTTAATTGACCTTCCCACACAAATGGGCGTAGTGTGGGCGTGGCAGCAATAATTTCCAAAAAAAAAGTAGCCTATTGTTCCTTTCAGACTTGAAGTAACACTCTGTAAAAATTTCACAAAAATCGATCCACTGGTGTGGCCAGCTATAAAATACAAACATACAAACATACATACATACATACATACATACACCCCTTCTTTATATAATAGATAGATACAGGGATCACATATCAAATATTTTTCAAAAGAAGTTCAAACTTCTCTTATATTGTTATATCCAAATTTTATTATGCTTTTGTGCAAATTTTTGTACCTCACCAAAGAAAAATGTCTGAGACCCACCTCCAATTTAACCGATTGACACAGAATCACTTCCTGAGTCGATTAAAACCTGTCAGTCCATCCGTCCGGCTAGGAGTTAGGCTGAATTCCAAAACGAAGTTTGCTTTGCATCACGAAATTTCAAGTTTTTCCTGAAAGCAAAGATTATGTTTTTGATAATATCTTCTACTTCCAAATGAGTTCTTACAGCTATATTAATGTCCTGGAAGCAAAAAACGTTGCCCAAATTTTAAAGAGTGAATAAGGGAAGAAGTTGAAAATTTTTAATGCAAGGCAAACTGCGTTTTGGAATTCAGTCTTAATGTATTCTTGTAAACAAAGTAGAGACCGCATTTTTGCAGATATTTCGATGAAATTTGGAACAGATAAGTTTTTTGGCATAAGAAAAAAGCATGTTGTTTGTGGTGATGATCAGGTTATTTTTCGACAGAGCTCCCATACAAATGTCCTCCCGGATTAAGCGTTTTGGGCTATAACTGGCTAGAATATGGCCTTATCTTCACATAATTTTGCACGTTTGTCTATCTTTATGCCATCCATTTTTGTACCGAAAATAAACATTATCGGTCTATTTTTGAGCTTCATAAAAATCGCAACAATAGAAGAACCAGTTTGAAAACTTACATTTTTGTGGGCGCTGCAATCCTCCATTTTTGTCCTTTAGAACTTCGGAATTAGAGGCCTTCTATATGTGTGCCAATTTTAAAAAATCAGTGCAATAAAAGTACCAGCATAAAAAGTTTAACTTTTATGGGCGTGGCACCGCCCACTTTTTTACCTTCAAAATTTTAACTTTAAAAGCCGTTTACGTGCGAACTAATTTCCAAAAATCGGCCTCGAAGAGCAATTGAAATTATGTTTCTATCATAATTGATTTTAAAGTTACAAAAAGTACTAAAACATAATTTTAACCCTTTCTTCCCCTTAGGGTCTATAAAATGAAAAAAGTATCCACAAACGTACTCATATTTTTTAGGGCTGTTACACTTAATTTGAATAATGTTCCTATCGTTATTGGTTTAAAAGTTACAAAAAACGAATAAAAAAATCAAAATATTTTTTTGACCCTTTTTTCCCCCCTTGGGCCCAAAATTAAAAAAAAGTACGAAAAACGTAATCATATGTTTGTAAGACCTATCGAACGCAATATGAAAAATTTTTCTATCTTTATTGGTTTAAAAGTAACAAAAAGTACCAAAATATAATTTTAACCCCTTTTTTCGGCCTTTCGGACCATAATTTTAAAAAAAAACTCCAGATACCTGTCTGTTTATTTTTTAAGGAAAACGCTAAACATTTTAAATTTTGTTTCTATCTTATATACATCAAGAGATAGTAGGTTACCGATTTTTCCCTTCTTGTCCCCTTTTTATCCCTTTACGGGCCCAATGTTTAAAAACTCATGTGCATTTAAACAAACATGTAAAGCTTAACACGTGTTGTAAAAAGTGAATAAGGGAAGAAGTTGAAAATTTTTAATGCAAGGCAAACTGCGTTTTGGAATTCAGTCTTAATGTATTCTTGTAAACAAAGTAGAGACCGTAAAAAAGTTTAACTTTTACGGGCGTGGCACCGCCCACTTTTTTACCTTCAAAATTTTAACTTTAAAAGCCGTTTATGTGCGAACTAATTTCCAAAAATCGGTCTCGAAAAGCAATTGAAATTATGTTTCTATCATAATTGATTTTAAAGTTACAAAAAGTATTAAAACATAATTTAACCCTTTCTTCCCCTTAGGGTCTATAAAATTAAAAATTATCTAAAAACGTACTCATATTTTTTAGGCCTGTTACACTTAATTTGAATAATGTTCCTATCGTTATTGGTTTAAAAGTTACAAAAAACGAATAAAAAAATCAAAATATATTTTTGACCCTTTTTTCTCCCTTTGGGCCCAAAATTAAAAAAAAGTACGAAAAACTTAATCATATTTTTGTAGGACCTATCGAACGCAAATTGAAAAATTTTTCTATCTTTATTGGTTTAAAAGTAACAAAAAGTACCAAAATATAATTTTAACCCCTTTTTTCGGCCTTTCGGACCATAATTTTAAAAAAAAACTCCAGATACCTGTCTGTTTATTTTTTAAGGAAAACGCTAAACATTTTAAATTTTGTTTCTATCTTATATACATCAAGAGATAGTAGGTTACCGATTTTTCCCTTTTTGTCCCCTTTTTATCCCTTTACGGGCCCAATGTTTAAAAACTCATGTGCCTTTGAACAAACATGTAAAGCTTAACACGTGTTGTAAATTTCAGGTATTTAGCTCTACGCGTTTGAGCAGTATGGCTCTGGGTATTTTTGTTACTTGACCTTCCCACACAAATGGGCGTAGTGTGGGCGTGGCAGCAATAATTTCCAAAAAAAAAGTAGCCTATTGTTCCTTTCAGACTTGAAGTAACACTCTGTAAAAATTTCACAAAAATCGATCCACTGGTGTGGCCAGCTATAAAATACAAACATACAAACATACAAACATACATACATACATACATACATACACCCCTTCTTTATATAATAGATAGATACAGGGATCACATATCAAATATTTTTCAAAAGAAGTTCAAACTTCTCTTATATTGTTATATCCAAATTTTATTATGCTTTTGTGCAAATTTTTGTACCTCACCAAAGAAAAATGTCTGAGACCCACCTCCAATTTAACCGATTGACACAGAATCACTTCCTGAGTCGATTAAAACCTGTCAGTCCATCCGTCCGGCTAGGAGTTAGGCTGAATTCCAAAACGAAGTTTGCTTTGCATCACGAAATTTCAAGTTTTTCCTGAAAGCAAAGATTATGTTTCTAGTAATATCTTCTACTTCCAAATGAGTGCCTACAGATATATTAATGTCCTGGAAGCAAAAACCGTTGTCCAAATTGTAAAGAGTGAAGAAGTTGAAAATTTTTAATACAAAGCAAATTGCGTTTTGGAATTCAGCCTTATTAATGTATTCTTGTAAACAAAGTAGAGACCGCATTTTTGCAGACATTTCGATGAAATTTGGAACAGATAAGTTTTTTGGCATAAGAAAAAAGCATGTTGTTTGTGGTGATGATCAGTTAATTTTCTGACAGAGCTCCCATACAAATGTCCTCCCGGATTAAGCGTTTAAGGCTATAACTGGCTAGAATATGGCCTTATCTTCACATAATTTTGCACGTTTGTCTATCTTTATGCCATCCGTTTTTGTACCGAAAATAAAGATTATCGGTATATTTTTGAGCTTCATAAAAATCGCAACAATAGAAGAACCAATTTGAAAACTTACATTTTTTTGGGCGCTGCAATCCTCCATTTTTGTCCTTTAGAACTTCGGAATGAGAGGCCTTCTACATATGTGCCAATTTTAAAAAATCAGTGCAATAAAAGTACCAGCATAAAAAGTTTAACTTTTACGGGCGTGGCACCGCCCACTTTTTTACCTTCAAAATTTTAACTTTAAAAGCCGTTTATGTGCGAACTAATTTCCAAAAATCGGTCTCGAAAAGCAATTGAAATTATGTTTCTATCATAATTGATTCTAAAGTTACAAAAAGTATTAAAACATAATTTTAACCCTTTCTTCCCCTTAGGGTCTATAAAATTAAAAAAGTATCTAAAAACGTACTCATATTTTTTAGGCCTGTTACACTTAATTTGAATAATGTTCCTATCGTTATTGGTTTAAAAGTTACAAAAAACTAATAAAAAAATCAAAATATATTTTTGACCCTTTTTTCCCCCTTTGGGCCCAAAATTAAAAAAAAGTACGAAAAACTTAATCATATTTTTGTAAGACCTATCGAACGCAATTTGAATAATTTTTCTATCTTTATTGGTTTAAAAGTAACAAAAAGTACCAAAATATAATTTTAACTCCTTTTTTCGGCCTTTCAGACCATAATTTAAAAAAAAACTCCAGATACCTGTCTGTTTATTTTTTAAGGAAAACGCTAAACATTTTAAATTTTGTTTCTATCTTATATACATCAAGAGATAGTAGGAAAACGCTACACATTTTAAATTTTGTTTCTATCTTATATACATCAAGAGATAGTAAGTTACCGATTTTTCCCTTTTTGTCCCCTTTTTATCCCTTTACGGGCCCAATGTTTAAAAACTCATGTGCCTTTAAACAAACATGTAAAGCTTAACACGTGTTGTAAATTTCAGGTATTTAGCTCTACGCGTTTGAGCAGTATGGCTCTGGGTAATTTTGTTACTTGACCTTCCCACACAAATGGGCGTAGTGTGGGCGTGGCAGCAATAATTTCCAAAAAAAAGTATCCTATTGTTCCTTTCAGAGTTGAAGTAACACTCTGTAAAAATTTCACAAAAATCGATCCACTGGTGTGGCCAGCTATAAAATACAAACATACATACATACATACATACATACATACATACATACATACATACACCCCTTCTTTATATAATAGATTTATATTATTATTATTGTTGCTATAAATTAATTTGATTTATGTATTAAAAGGATCCCACCTTTAAATAAATAAATTGTCAAATAAAACAAAAATTTTTTGCCAAAGTTACCCTCAAGGATGAAAAAAAATTAATTTTGTTAATAAATTTTTTGATTTTGGGCCTTAACCTTTCCGAAATGGTATGAATGTGAAATTCTTTAAATATTATTCTGAAGGTTGTTTTCCCAAAATTCTATTCATAACTATTTCAAATTAAATATTATAATTATATGTTAATTTTTATTTATTGTTGAACTAATTGTTTTTAATAAAAATTTTTGATTTTTAGTTTGGCTTTAGTTCATATAATTTCTTTTTATTAGAAGAAATTATTATTTTCCGTTAATGTTGAAAGAAACTTTCAATTTGAAAAAAAAAGCTGATTTTTCTACCGCTACTAGCCGAGTAGAATGCATTTTTGAAAGCAGCTACGCAATTTCATCATAGTACTCTTTGAACGGTAGTAGTGTATTTGGTTGTAAACATCACCTATTTAACTTACATGTAACAGAGAAAAGTATACGGTATCAGTGTTTTCCTTCTGTTTTTATTTTGTAAGTTAGTTTCTTTCAACATTAACGGAAAATAATAATTTCTTCTAATAACAAGTAAGAGCGCTATATTCGGCTGTGCCGAATCTTATATACCCTTCACATTGACCTTTCGCAATCCCAAACTTTTTTTATTTTTAACCATTTTTTTTACTTATGAAATATTTCTAATTTTTAAATAGGCTCTAAGGCCAACTCTAAAGAAGTTGTGGGCATTTTCATATCATTTTTGTAAATTTTGTATGGCAACCCCCTTAGGGCGTGGAGATAGGGGGTAAGTATGTTCTAGGAATATGTTTGGAAGGGCAAACTAATAGGGGTCGGTCGTACACTTTATTGCTCTAAGGCCAACTCTGAAGAAGTTGTGGGCATTTTTTCATTTTTGTAAATTTTGTATGGCAACCCCATTAGGACGTGGAGATAGAGGGTAAGTATATTCTAGGAATATGTTTGGGAGGGCAAACTAATGGGGGTCGGTCGTACACTTTATTGCTCTAAGTCCAACTATGAGGAAGTTGTGGGCATTTTATAATTTTTGTAAATTTTGTATGGCAACCCCCTTAGGGCGTGGAGATAGGGGGTAAGTATGTTCAAAGAATATGTTTGGGAGGGCAAACTAATGGGGGTCGGTCGTACACTTTATTGCTCTAAGGCCAACCCTGAAGAAGTTGTGGGCATTTTATCAATTTTTTAAATTTTGTATGGCAACCCCATTAGGGCGTGGAGATAGGGGGTAAGTATATTCAAGAAATATGTTTGGGAGGGCAAACTAATAGGGGTCGGTCGGACACTTTATTGCTCTAAGGCCAATTCTAAAGAAGTTGTGAGCATTTTTACATAATTTTTGTAAATTTTGTATGGCAACCCCCTTAGGGCGTAGAGATAGGGGGTAAGTATGTTCAAGGAATCTGTTTGGGAGGGCAAACTAAAGGGGGTCGGTCGTACACTTTATTGCTCTAAGGGCAACTCTGAAGAAGTTGTGGGCATTTTATCATTTTTGTAAATTTTGTATGGCAACCCCCTTAGGGCGTAGAGATAGGGGGTAAGTAAGTTTTAGGAATATGTTTGGGAGGGCAAACTAATAGGGGTCGGTCGGACACTTTTTTGCTCTAAGGCCAACTCTAAAAAAGTTGTGGGCATTTTTACATAATTTTTGTAAATTTTGTATGGCAACCCCCTTAGGGCGTGGAGATAGGGGGTAAGTATGTTCTAGGAATATGTTTGGGAGGGCAAACTAATGGGGGTCGGTCGTACACTTTATTGCTCTAAGGCCAACTCTGAAGAAGTTGTGGGCATTTTATCATTTTTGTAAATTTTGTATGGCAACCCCATTAGGGCGTGGAGATAGGGGGTAAGTATGTTCTAGGAATATATTTGGGAGGGCAAACTAATAGGGGTCGGTCGTACACTTTATTGCTCTAAGACCAACTCTGAAGAAGTTGTGGGCATTTTTACATAATTTTTGTAAATTTTGTATGGCAACCCCCTTAGGGCGTAGAGATAGGGGGTAAGTATGTTCTAGGAATATGTTTGGGAGGGCAAACTAATGGGGGTCGGTCGTACACTTTATTGCTCTAAGGCCAACTCTGAAGAAGTTGTGGGCATTTTATCATTTTTGTAATTTTTTTATGGCAACCCCATTAGGGCGTGGAGATAGGGGGTAAGTATGTTCTAGGAATATATTTTGGAGTAGAAATTAATGGGGGTCTGTGATACATTTTTTTCCTCTACGGGCAAGTCCGGGGAAGTTATAGCGGTTTTTACCTTATTTTTTAAAATTTTGTATGGCAACCATGTCAGGGGCTAGAGATAGAGGGTAAGTATGTTCCACAAAAATGTTTGGATGGAAAAAATAATTCGGGTCGGTCTTACATTTTACCTTTGTAGGAGAACCCTGGAAGCCGTAGGAGCGATTTTAAAAATGTTTAAATTAAGCTTTGTATGGCAACGCTGTTATATGTATGAACACTAATACAAATAAAATTTTTGTTTTGGGTGTGTTTCAATAATATAGACATGACTGATTCTGTTTTTTTCTTTTTTTGTTGTTTTTTTGTTGTTTTTACATGTAAAAGTATGTTCTTTGTTGTTGTTGTAGACTTAAAAAACCGAGGTAGTCGTGGTTTTTTGCTTATATCTCGGTTATTTATCGGGCGATTTTGCTGAATTTCAATACCGATGTTCTCGCGACTATCTGTGACAGTTTGATACCACATTCGGGTCTATGCGATATCGGGGGGCTTCAGAAAGTTGATTTCAACCATAACACGGACAGACGGTCAGACGGACAGACGGACATCGCTAAATCGGTTTCCCTATCTATAAGGATCCAGAATATATATACTTTATGGGGTCCCAAATGGATAATAAAGGAATTACAAACGGAATGACAAACTTATATATACCCTTATCACTTATGTGAAGGGTATAAAAAGAAATTATATGAACTAAAGCCAAACTAAAAATCAAAAATTTGTATTAAAAACAATTAGTTCAACAATAAATAAAAATTAACATATAACTCACACATGGCACGGTGCAACAATGATCTTTAATAATTTCTGTCAATTTGTCGTTGACAAAAAAAGAAATTAAAAAGTGATTACCCCTATTGTATGATATACAATAATAAAAAGCGTTTCGTTCCATCTGAGAGATGGATAAATGCTTGTCCGTTAGTCAAGTGTTGCCAAAGAGACTTTTATGGAAAAAAGCATAGTGTATATGAAAAGTAAACTTCGTCCTAACTTACAAAATAAAAACAGAAGGAAAACACTGATACCGTATACTTTTCTCTGTTACATGTAAGTTAAATAGGTGATGTTTACAACCAAAAACACTATTACCGTTTAAAGAGTACTGATGATGAAATTGCGTAGCTGCTTTCGAAAATGCATTCTACTCGGCTAGTAGCGGTAGAAAAATCAGCTTTTTTCAAATTGAAAGTTTCTTTCAACATTAACGGAAAATAATTTCTTCTAATAAAAAGAAATTATATGAACTAAAGCCAAATTAAAAATCAAAAATTTGTATTAAGAACAATTAGTTCAACAATAAATAAAAATTAACATATAATTATAATTTTTCATTTGAAATAGTTATGAATAGAATTTTGGGAAAACAATCTTCAGAATAATATTAAAAGAATTTAACATTCATACCACTTCGGAAAGGTTAAGGCCCAAAATCAAAAAATTTATTAACAAAATTAATTTTTTTTCATTCTTGAGTGTAACTTTGGCAATTAATTTTTGTTTTATTTGACAATTTATTTATTTAAAGGTGGGATCCTAGCACCACAAGATAAAATATCTTATAAATGAAAGGTTCTAGTTAATAAATCAAATTAATTTATAGCAACAATAATAATAATATCTATATATATATATAAATGAATAGTTAAATAACCTAATTAAGACTGAGATTAAGGTATGATTTGAATCAATCATTAAAGGTGCAAAGAAAAAGTAATATGATGACAAAAAATACATAAAAGTAACAATGAGAAAAAGGAAAAAAATAAAAACATATTTTATGGCAGTATGTGGCAATATAAAGAGATAAATACGATTTTACATCAACAGTTTATAAACAGTAATAAATAAAAATTAACATATAACTCACACATGGCACGGTGCAAAAATGATCTTTAATAATTTCTGTCAGTTTGTCGTTGACAAAAAAAGAAATTAAAAAGTGATTACCCCTATTGTATGATATACAATAATAAAAAGCGTTTCGTTCCATCTGAGAGATGGATTAATGCTTGTCCGTTAGTCAAGTGTTGCCAAAGAGACCTTTAATGGAAAAAAGCATAGTGTATATGAAAAGTAAACTTCGTCCTAACTTACAAAATAAAAACAGAAGGAAAACTCTGATACCGTATACTTTTCTTTGTTACATGTAAGTTAAATAGGTGATGTTTACAACCAAATACACTACTACCGTTCAAAGAGTACTGATGATGAAATTGCGTAGCTGCTTTCGAAAATGCATTCTACTCGGCTAGTAGCGGTAGAAAAATCAGCTTTTTTCAAATTGAAAGTTTCTTTCACCATTAACGGAAACTAATAATTTCTTCTAATAAAAAGAAATTATATGAACTAAAGCCAAAGTAAAAATCAAAAATTTGTATTAAAAACAATTAGTTCAACAATAAATAATAATTAACATATAACCAAAGAATATGAATAACTAGAAGCTGCATCTCAACACAAAAATTTTTGTATAGCGGGCTGTAACATTACAACCCGCTCTCTGGTTTTTATTTTTAATCTCTCTACTATTGCTTTTAACACTCTTTGAAAAGACAATATTTGAGACATACATACATTCATGCCAAGAATAATAAATAACAAGGTTACGACATCCCAAATTGAAAACTTGCATTTTCTGCGCATGTGGTCAAATGACGTCACGAAACAGTCTCTCATTTAAAAATAATGTAAACATAACAGTGGGACAATTTCCTAACTTTTGGAGAAAATGTTTTCTAATTTGTTTTTTGTTAATCGTGTTATAAAAAAGTTAAATGTTCAAAGAATTTATAATATTAAATAACATTTAGAAAAAAAAAATTAAAACATTTAAAATTAGTTTATTGTTTTACTAAATTTTCGTTTTTGGTTATTTGTGTTTTGCTTGATTTCCGCATTAAGCGATCTTATTCTAAGGTTAATCCACACAAACCAAAATACTTCTAGCTTACCCATTTCATATTTTAAATTTTATTTCAAAATCTTCCTGTTTTAAATGTAATAAGCAAATTCTCTCCCTATATATTTTATTCGGTGTGACCAGATTTTCAAGTAAAGTTAACAAACAAAAACTTAAGGCCAAAAAATAAATCTAATTTTTTAATGCGTTTTTAAAAAATTTCTTCGTTATTAAGATATTTTTCATAATATGGACGAAACGTTTGTGTGCTAAAAATATTTAAAAAGAAAATTTGTTTCAAAAATTTTGATTTTATTTACAAAAACTTAGTAACCCGTACCTTAGGTAAGAAAAAAAATAATATGTGTTCATATACAAGAGATTTTTAAAAAAGTTTTTAGCAGCAGGTGTTAATTTGCTGCCTGTTTTGGTAAAAAAAAATTTGTAAGATCCCTGCAGGAAATGTCAATAGAGAATCACTAGAAACTCACTACTGACATTGCCACCAGTACTACTGTTAAGCTATACCTCAGGCAATGCTCTTTGCTATTAACAAAAAATCAACTGCTGACATTGGTACTATTGACAAGGTGGTTCTTTTGGGGTCATATGTACACATTGAAACCAGCGATTAACTAGTACCTTTTAGCAATTTTAGTATACAGTACTACTGATAAGCTAAACCATTGTCAATGTGTTTTTGAAATAGACATTTAACATGCATCGGTCATTGAAAACAAGTATGATTTGTGTATATAAATCACTTTTATAGCACAGCAGAAAAAATAAAAAAGGCCATTATGTTGCTGATACATTTTTGCATTTGACGGCAAACTGAAGCATTAATTTGCCGCTGACAGTTTTCTTTTCTTCTTATCAAAGCTTAATATAAAACTGTAGACGTACTGTTGACAATGTCGCCAAAAAGGCAACATAATAGTCGATAAAAGTGTTGATATGGGGACACTTGTTCCCAAGTTTCTTACAGGGATATTTATAAAAAAACAAACATTTGTTTTTGTTTTAAATATAAACACTCACACACTATTCGTTAATTTTTTTACAAAAACACGTTAAATTTAGTAGTTTATTTGTAAACTTTTTTCATATAGACAAACACATGAAACCAATAAAAAATCGAAACTATAAGATTACATTTACATGATGCAATTTTTTTAATATTCCTTCAATAAAATTTTTGTTTGTTGACAAAACGAGTTGAAGTGACTACTTTTCTACACAGTTCGTTAAAAACCGAAAATTTTCATTCAAGTTCATACTTACATGCATATATCATGAAAAATGCCTTCATTTAAATTTTGTTCAAGAAAAGAAAAAAAGATAATCTTTAATGTAAAAAGTTACATTGTAAGAAAGCATTTATAAAGGTATTTTTATTTTTACATGTGTGCCTCAAAAGTATTTCGTCACAGAAAATGCAAAACTCCCTATCTAACAAACAATTTAAAATTGACTTTTTATAAATTATAGCCTTCAAATATGTACGTCATCTCGCAAAACCCTTTTTTTTCAGCAGAAATAAATTTGTTGATCCTTTTTAACTAACATATATGGCAAAAATTTGTGTTAATTGTAAATATATTTTTCATTTACACAAAAATGCTTGCTCCTTCTAAAAAATTTTAAATGTTAGATAGGGCGTTTTGCATTTTCTGTGACGATTTAAAACCAATGACTGTTAAAATGAAAAAATGAAAATCAAAAAATAAAAAATATTTTTTTAAACTTATCTATAAAAATAATAATTATCGTTGTTACCCGTTTTTATCAAAATTAACCCTGCATGCTTAATGTTATTTTTTATTCGTTATGACTAATGTTAGTCGATTCGACTAACATGCCCGAAATATGAACTCTGGTGAACGGGTAGTGCTTATAATCCATAAAAGTTGCTGAAAAACTAAAATACTATACCTTATGTTATATAAAAGCAAAAAACATTTTCATTTGTTTTGTTTTTTATTTTATTTATAATGAAATAAATTACTGTTCTTCATCAGTATAAGGTACATCACATGTAAAAATTGAAAATAAAAAATTTATTAAAAAAATTTAAAAACTCAAAAAAGGCTTCTTGCCATTATAGAGCTAAGGCTTTGTCTTAAATACCTAAACTAAAAAAAATTTGTACTTTAATTATTTTCACAAGAGGCGCAAAGTTCAACTTTGTGCTCGCCACACATATTTTTTTTGCATATCTTCCGAAAAACATGAATGCATTATTTCCTCCGATAAACTAGGCGCACATTCACTTTCGGAATCACTAATATCATCCTCATCATCATCGCACATCGCCAATATTTTTTCAATTTCATCGTCGGTTATTTTCTTTGCAGTCACTTTGTTTACTAAAAAAAAAATTGCAATAAAACCAATGTTAGTCGTTACGACTAAGTAGTTTTTGCAAACCAGTATATAACATTTAAATGAGTCACGCAACAGATCAGTACTAATCGGCAATAGCTTTGTAACTAAATCAGCTCATTTAACACTAAAAATAGGAATAATCAAAAAAGAGAAAAAAAAGTTATGAAGAGAAAAAGTAACAGTGTTAGTCGAAACGACTAACATTAAGGATGCAGGGTTAAAAAAATGACCGTCCTACTAAAAAAACAAAATTTACAGAAAACATGATATTCAACAAATATAGTTTAATACTATCAAAATGGAGAGCTTTACTTGACCCTACGATGTTTCATTGTTCCTCCTTTTTTCTTGAAAAATTATTTCGGTCCTGTTGGATTTGATTTTTTGAAAAAAATACACTTTAAAATTCTTATTAAATAAAAATATAAATATAATAATTTGTTTCAACGAAAGACATAAGTGTTTTTACATTTTTGAGCAATATATTAAAATATTTTTTAATATAACCAAAAAAATTTTTTATTACTGTCAGGCCGATTGCAAAATTTTATCCAAAGCTTTTTTTGTTGTTCATGGTTTTTTGGGAAAGAGTAAAAGGACACAGCTAAAATAAGATTTGTTAAAAACACGCTCACAATTAGTTTTAGCACAATTTCTCACTTGAATTTTTCTGATCGTTTTGCATGCATTGCCCCACTGCATACTTCATGTTTACGATTTGCTTCGAAATTTTAAATAAGTTTTTTTTGCTCTTATAGCTTTTAAATACACTTCGCACACAATTTTTATAATAACTATTATTTTTTTGCACTATATTTAATAAATTTAAATTAAAAATTCTTTTTAATTAACGAAATTCGACAAATTAATTTTTTGGAGAAATGTCAAAGTGATTTTAGTGCAGGGTTGTCAAATCTCACATAACATATAAATCTTTTCCGGCAAAATTACGAATTAATCTCAAGCAATAATAATTTCAATTTTAATGTCAAACTCCATACAAAAAAAGCAAAGAGTAAGAGAATGACTGTCTAATTTTTTAGGGATGTTGCACCTAATGAGAATGACAGACAAAAATTGGCGCCATGCTCATGGTTTAACGTTAGGTGACGTAGTTGTTTCTCTTTGACTTTGCCAGCCGTGTATATCAAAGGCTTGCTATAGTTCTTGTCATATTTCTTGTTTGGCACTAAAGGTTTCAAAAACAGTGCTAAGTGCTGGTTTTCTTGTGGCTATAAATGCTTAAATAATTGTGTTAAAATTGATTCAGCATTATGCATAATTAACAGAAAGTTAATATTATTTTAAACGTTTATAGATACAAAAAAACAAAATTGTAGTGTGATTAAGTTGTTTTTCAAATATCTAGCGCTTTGTTTTTAAGCAATTAGAAACTTTGTAATATCAACTTATGACAACACTGATATAGCTTTGACAAAAGTATTCACACACTGAATAAATTCACAATGAATAAATTCATGCATTGACCAAACGAAGATAATTTTATTCGAGGCAGATTTTTGTTCAACTCACTTAAATCGCTTAAGAATTTAACACCAGATAAAATCAAGAGTAAACCTAATTATGCTATTCTCTGGTACGTAAACATACTACTACGCCATTTTTCATTGTTAATGACAAAATTACAAACGAAAACAAAAAAAAAAAATTTTATATTAAAACAAGATTTGTTTTTAGACAATGCCTTCTGCCACCACCGCATTCAACTAATTTTTAAAACGCTTCACCCACGCGTTAAAAATAAAGCGCATTCTTGCAGTGCTTAATTTATTAAAATTATATGGTTGGAGAAAAAAACAATGTTTAGGCAAAGATAAATGTACCACACGTCAATCTTCTCCAATGTGGGAGAGCAAAGGCTCGCTAGTTAGAAGAAATTAAAACGCGTGTTATTACCACAGATTGCATATCACAACATTAAGTTAGTTTAATTTGGATCTGGAAGATAGGCCAGAATATATCCCTGCTACATATTTAATAAAAATGCCTGCATAGATTTGTATTTACCTTCCCATATTTTTATTTATGTTGCGTTATGAATGTATTTATGTTGTACGTATTTTATGTACGTTCATACTAATTTTAAAAAAAATTTTATTTGGAATTTTCTCATTTCCAATTGAAATATTCTCAATTTCAAATGAAAATTCTCAATATAAATTTTCTCATTTACAGCAAAAAATGAACAAAACTATTAAATCGAACATTTGTTTTGGCTTTCAAAAGGGCTTTTTATAAATTCAATATTGAGTAAGTAGCCAGGTTGACACCGGCTTCGGAAATGTGTTATCTTAATTTCTGGGGTATCTTCAGCTTAATATATTGTTGATTGGTTCCAAATATATTATATCCATTATAACTATACAGAAATGCATGCATACATCCTTATTTCATAAAAATTAACGCATTACAAATTATTACGCTCATTTTCATATTTTAAATTTAAAATATTCTCATTTGGACCATTAATATTAGTCATGCAAATTTAAGTTTTCGATACAAACAAAGCCCTAAATGATTTAAAAATACAAAGAATAGGCACACCTTGCATGGGTTAAACTACGTCATCAGAGAGGCAAACATGCGCAAGTCGCAATCTCTTTGTCTATCATTCTTGCATTCATGCATGCATACATTACATAAACTCTAACATGTCTCTACATTTATTTTTTTTCTGTTTTAAACCAGCCACAGTTTGTGTGTGTGTATGATTTTAAGGAAACAATAATGAAGTAAAATATCATTAAAATAAGCATTGATTTCAAACAATTTTTGTGCAAATAACAATCGCTAGAACGTGTGTAAATTGTAGGGTAAGAATATGCATTTTGTTATTGTACAATTGAATTTTTATTGACTCACACCGAATCACATTGTCATTATTTTAGAAAATTCAAACATATACCTATAATGCGTAAATTATGCACATCTTACATACTAAACGAAAAAGAAATTAGTATTTTTAAGGTTTATTGTAATATAAAATTTTTTGAGGGTTTAATTTTTTTTTTATTATGTTAGTTAAAGTAAAGTATATACTCATATAAAACATTTATGTATGAGTTTGAAAGAAATTAATTATTATTTGAAAAAGTTTGTTTTTTTTTCTAAAATTTTATTTTTAAATTTTTTCTTAATGAGAATGAAATAAAATTAAAGTAAAAAAATATTTGGGAAAACTCGTTTACTTTTCTAAGATTTCATTTAGTTAGGTTTTATTTTTTATTATATTTTAAATATGTATTTTATTTTTTAATATAATTTTAATACGTCTAAAGTGAAATAAAATTAAAGCAAAAGTAAAAACTTCTTCAGTTGAATAATTAAAATAATACTTTAAGGAGTATTAAGAAAAGGTTAAGTACCTATTCTGTATTGAAATAAAAAAGGAAATATAAGTGCAATACTTCCCTTGCTGAGGTAATAAACATATGTCACAAATTATGGTTGCTAAAAACTCTTTTTCTTATTTTGGGACTACTTTTTTTATAGCCTAAACGCAATGCTTTCGAAGTAACATCAACTAAAGAAAGGCTTATATTATTAGTTTAATACAAAAACAAATATTGATAAACAACTCTGGAGTCAACTGGAAAGATTAAAAAATCCTTTTGAAGGTGTGAAACGAATGTCATTGTTATTTGTAAACAAAACGTTTAAATTTTAGAAATTCAAACAAAATCAATCTTAATAAAATTTTATTTTTATTTGAATATCAAAAAATCAAATAAATAATATGTTTAATTTACATTCAAGAAAACCCCGAGAAAATACAATTTTGTAATTGAAAAAACCTGAGTGGAGAAATATTCAAACGAAAATTCAAAGAAAAAAATTAGTATGTATTATTATTGTTATTTTAAAATTGATTCCAAAAATACCGAAAGCTGATTTTGAAATCATAATAACGATTATTTTTCTTTAATAAAAACTTCCTGATAATGCCCCACAACAGAATGGCGAAATATTTAAAAAAAATGTAAAAAAAAAAATATATAAAAAGACCTTAAGTTTTAGAAAATAAACTTATGCTAGACTTACACGATGAAATTTTTTATAAATAAATTTAATTAAAAATTTAATTGTGTAAGTTTGGTATTATTAATTCAAACGTACATATGTTCAAAAATATATATGAACATATATGTATGTATGTATGTATGTCACAATATTGAAACCAGAAAATTATTTGAATAATTTTTTTAACAAAATGCATTACGCTCGTATTCATAAAAATTAAAGTAGGCTTCCTAAGAGCTTATTTGACAATTATGCTATAGACATCTGCGAAATAAGCCCTTATTAAGCCTACTTCAATTATTATGAATATGGGGGTTAGTCTGTAGTAAAATAACTTTACCACCGCTTTCAGAGTTGAAAAATTGGATTGATTTTTTATTTCCAACATTTTATCCGAAACAAACCTATCTCTTATATTTAATTCCAATGGGAGTTCCCATACAAAAAAACTTTTTTAAACAAGTCTTTATTACCGCTTCCAGAGTGATCCAATTAGGCTGATATGTATGACCAGCTACCATTAGTTTTTTTATTCCTATTTTTCTTCCCATTCTCCCATTCAAAATCAAACTTCCTATGAAATCAAAAATCTTTCCACCGCTTCCAGCGTGATCCTAGAGGGCTGAAATGTATAATGGGCTACTATTAATTTTTTACTTTACTTCTTAGGTTTTTCCAAAATAAACCAACTTTGCTTTTGCAATTTATAGATCTTAACGTGCATGTATATACATAGATACATACTTAGGTTTGGGTGTATTTATTAAAAAAAATTATTAATGTTCATATTATTTTTTTTTTTCTTTTAAAAACTGAAATATATGAAGAAAGCCGACCAAGTCATCGCATTCGTTTTGAATCGAAATTAAAAAGTTTTTGTTAGAATTTCTACGCTTAAAGCACTGACAACGCGATCTATCGAGTGAAATTTAGATTCGAATCGAATGTCACGATTTAGCCTCAGAATTAAAATATTTAAACAGCTTTTTTTAATAATAATATCAAAATTTAAAAAATGTTTGTTAAATACAAAATATTGAAAAATTATTTGTTGAAAAAAATTTATTTCATATACATAGGTTTTTATATTAAACAAAATCCAAATAATTAAAGAAGGCTTAATGAGGGCTAATTAGACAATTATGCCACAAACATCTGTTAAATAAACACTTAAAAGCCTACTTTAATTGAATATGGCGGTGAAAGTGTTTTGTTCAAAAGTATTGCAAATGAATACATGTATTTGCCGTAGACTGAAATAAAGTAGTATATATAAAAAAAATTTTCTTTTAATAAAATGTTTAAAATTTTTAATGATTTAGTTGGTAATTTATTTGAAAAATGTAAAAATTATTACAACTTACAGCTATGGTAAAAAACAGTTAAATAAATATTTTTTGTTAATCCTAAAACAATAATTTTGTCCAAAAAGCAAACTTTATAAATTAAAAACTTTGCAAAAAACCTATGTAAGGTTTTCTTTTATATAATCAAAAATTTATGACTTAAAATGTTAAAAGGCAGTTAAAGGTATCATTTAAATTCGTTGGTTATTGACAAAATTTAATTTTTACAACAATAAAATGTGTATATTCACCCTATAACTAGACTTTGTTGGTTATTTGCACATAATCTGTATTGAAACAACACTTCTGTAGTTTATGTATGTGCTGTTTATCGAAGCCAATTAAGTGATTGCCTATGACGATTTATTTGTATTCTTTAATTGTAAACAAAAACAGAATATACATGTAAATGTCATTTAAGTGCTTCGAAAAACTGCATATAAATTCTTCCAATATAGAAAAATATGTATATTTATAGTATAAGCGTATGTATGTATATATACATATATGGTTGTATGTATATACATACATACATGTTCGTATGCACATGTTTGTTTTTTAAAATTGGTGGTTTTGTTACGCTCTTCTGTTTTTCCACCACTTCCATCTTCCCGCCCGCATCCAAAACGATTTTGAAAACAAATTTCTTTTTTGTATGAGATGCGCGTTCTATATATGAATATTCTTTGATATAACTCACACATGGCACGGTGCAAAAATGATCTTTAATAATTTCTGTCAATTTGTCGTTGACAAAAAAAGAAATTAAAAAGTGATTACCCCTATTGTATGATATACAATAATAAAAAGCGTTTCGTTCCATCTGAGAGATGGATTAATGCTTGTCCGTTAGTCAAGTGTTGCCAAAGAGACTTTGAGTGGAAAAAAGCATAGTGTATATGAAAAGTAAACTTCGTCCTAACTTACAAAATAAAAACAGAAGGAAAACACTGATACCGTATACTTTTCTCCGTTACATGTAAGTTAAATAGGTGATGTTTACAACCAAATACACTACTACTGTTCAAAGAGTACTGATGATGAAATTGCGTAGCTGCTTTCGAAAATGCATCCTACTCGGCTAGTAGCGGTAGAAAAATCAGCTTTTTTCAAATTGAAAGTTTCTTTCAACATTCCTCGCCACAGGCTACCGAACACAACCAGTTAAAAATAGAATACACGTGTGCTTATGAAAATAATTTTTTAATTGCTACAATGTAACACAACTACGGGTTGCTGTCAATGCTAATTTTGTGGCGTGGTCGAAATTAAACTAATTTCTATTTTTATACGCGACGGTTAACAGATTAGTGCTGCCAATACGGTAAGATGCAAAAAATATAGCTTAAACAATACAAAAAGACTTTAGGTGGCACCACTGAAAGTCATATTGCTCATATGTTTATCTTGTAGTGGTAGTCTAGTAAATATTTCAGTAGCAGCCAGTCGGACACAAATTTAGCAAGGAACTTTTGTGTTCGTGTGTTCCTGTGTTCTTGTAGCTTGAATGTGTTTAATGCATTAACGGAAAATAATATTTTCTTCTTATAAAAAGAAATTATATGAACTAAAGCCAAACTAAAAATCAAAAATTTGTATTAAAAACAATTAGTTCAACAATAAATAAAAATTAACATATAACTCACACATGGCACGGTGCAAAAATGATCTTTAATAATTTCTGTCAATTTGTCGTTGACAAAAAAAGAAATTAAAAAGTGATTACCCCTATTGTATGATATACAATAATAAAAAGCGTTTCGTTCCATCTGAGAGATGGATTAATTCTTGTCCGTTTGTCAAGGTGATGTTTGCAACCAAATACACTACTACCGTTCAAAGAGTACTGATGATGAAATTGCGTAGCTGCTTTCGAAAATGCATTCTACTCGGCTAGTAGCGGTAGAAAAATCAGCTTTTGAAAGTTTCCCTCAACATTAACGGAAAGTAAAAATTTCTTCTAATAAAAAGAAATTATATTAACTAAAGCCAAACTAAAAATCAAAAATTTGTATTATAATTATATTCAATCAATAATATTAAAGCTAGCTCAAACATAATTCAGTAAAATATATAGTTGATCATAAAATATATATCCACACGGCCAATCCTGACTTCTATCGGTCCCCCCCCCCGATTGGATATTTCACAATTTCATAAGATCGCAGGAAGTTGAAGTCGTATTGGGCCCTTCTCCACTTCCAACTCTCTTTACTTCATATCTATCACTTTGTTTACCTTTTGTAACTTCAAATTATTTCCAAATTGCCTTCTTTAAATAGCAACCATATCCCTAACTTTATATTTATATGAAGCTTTTCTTGCTTTATCATGTTGTTTTCTTTGTTCTTCTTGTGCTTTATATATATTATTTCGAATTAATTTACGCTGATCTTGACGTTTCTCACAGAATATTTCTACAAGTTCTTCTTGAATTATCTCATTTATTCTCATGTCATATTCTGTTCTCATTGGCACTCTTGTAAGAACTTCATGTAGTGATTTTTTAACTACTCTATGATATGTAGAGTTTATACATCTCTGGACTTTGTCTACATACTTATACCATTTGCTTGGATCGTCAATAGTAAGTTTTGACAACACGGAGATTATAACTGTATTAAAGCGTTCAACCTGCCCATTTCCTTTGGGTACTCCAGTAGTTGTTGTTAAATGCTGTATGTTCTTAGAACACCAAAACCGTTGAAAATCATGTGACGCAAACGCTGCTCCTTTATCAGTAGCAATTTTTTGTGGAAAACCGAAGGTCTTAGCAAGTATTTCGAACCGATCTTTAACTAAAGAAGTCTTTACAGGGTAAATCCATGTAAACTTTGAAAACCCATATACCATTACTAATAAATATTTATATCCTTAATTTGTTATATTCATTGGACCTAAATGGTCTATGTGTAACGTAACTAATAGTAAATCATCCTTGGTCTACCACGTTTACGATTCATTAGTATACAGTGTGTATACACTGTTGTATAACATTGAATTGTTTTCTCTACTTCCGCCCTTAACTTAACTATATAGTATTCCTGTTGTAAAATATTCATAGTTTTTTGAATACTAAAATGACCATTTTCATGAGCTTTTGTGATAATTTCCCTTTCTAAAGACTCTGGAACTACAAAAACATCTCTGCCATTTTAGGTTTTCATTAGAATTTCATCGCATATATACGGTTTCTTCTCTAAAATTTTCTTTAATGCTACAATCTTTTCATCATCACATGGTTTTTTTATAAATGCTCTTAAAGTTGATTCAATAATATTGACAGCATTCCGACTTAGAGCATCAACATATCTCATTCGTTCGCCTTTTCTTTGCTCAATTTTATAATCATATTCCTCTATATAAAGGGTCCATCTGTTGTTATTTTAAATCGAATTCCGAGTAAATATGGTCTTAGTTTTTTTAAAGCTTCTTCAATTGCTAACACCTCTAACTCGTAGGAATGATAGTTTTTCTAAGCATCTGATGTAACCTTGCTATAAAAGTAAACCGGATGAAAATCTTCGCCGTATTGTCGTTGTAGTAGTATATTTTATTATCCCAAGTGCGTTAAAATGTTGGCTATCAAATACTATTTTTATTTTATCTGTTTTTAATAGTTTTGTTAAAGGAGAAACAATAATTCTGTAATTCATTAAAAACTTTCTAAAGTTACCTGTTGTTTTTCTGTTGTTATATAGGCAGATTTTTCACAGCTTTAATTTTGACTTCTGAATGGTAAACATGTGAATCCGTTACAATATATCCAAAAAATCCTACTTTTGTTTTGAAATACTAACATTTCTTCCAATTTATTTCCAAACCATTATTAGCCACTTCTAAAACGCATTTCAACCGCATTTCAATCGTAATTTTTTGATAGAATAATAATTTCGTCCACATACTGAATGACTTTTGTTTGTTTTATTAGATCCGAAAAAAAACATTGGACTTAAACCTGTCGAAACTTTATGGAGAATTAAACAACCCAAATGAAGTTTTCCCAAACATATATTGACCATCAGCCGATAAAACGTGAAAGAATCTGTTTTTAAGGTCGATCGTTGAAAATATCCTTGCATTTACAAGCTTATCAATTTTATCGTCTATTCTTTGCATAGGAAATCTATCTTTTTGTATAACCCTGTTTAACTTACGAAAGTCCACACATACACGATAACCCCAATCTTTGTTCCTTGCAATAACAGCTGGGCTGGAAAACTGTGATTCACAGAGACTAATGACGCCATTTTTATCCATTCTTCAATTTGATCTGACACAACCCTGGCTCCTCGGTCGTTGGTTAATTGGCATTTAGTTGCGTAAATTAGGTGCGTTTTAATTGAAGAGTCAACATGTTTTTTTTTGGACAATAACTATTACACATATCGTAGATAATGGTTTTGAATTGGTAGTCTACATCTAATTCAATGGTGTTCTCAATCACATTAGTATTATTAAAAATTGATTCAGAGGAAACCTGAGGTTTCAAATTCTAATATTTTCGTTAAAAACAAATTACCTTTAACCATGTGTAACTCACACAGCTCTAAGATTTCTCTTCCCAGAATACAATCGCAATTTATATAACAGTCAGGCATAACATAAAACTCGACTTCATAATCTTCTTCAACATGAGCAATAGTTTTAAGGTAACCAATATATTTCCTCTTTCAATAAATTAACGCAGCTACCGGTATCTATCAATGCTTTAAATTGAATGGAGTTAACTTGCACCATGACAATAGGGTCGTTTTTTGGACTAGATATAATATTTAAATTAGAAACATTCCTATTTTCATCAAAATCTTTGTATACTACTGCAGAACTAGGGCAATTTCTTGAAATATGCCCAAATACATTACACTTAAAGCATTTCATACCTTAATTGGCATTTGCACATTTATTAGCACTATGACCTCTTATTCCACTTATTGTTAGCTTTCGAAATTTTAAGACGCTAATACTCCGTAAACTTTTTTTTTAGTTGATCAAGGTTTGTAGTTCCATACAATATCATTTTATAAACCTAATGGTCTTGAACTCCATCGACGGTATAAGCAATTACAGATAAAAATCCAAATAAATTCAAGCTGCTAGTTCAGTCATTTATAGAAATAACTTCTCTAAGACTCGGTAGTTAGTTTCTTTGTATTTCGAATTTTTTCATGTAGATCTGTGCAATTAACTTGTAAATGAAATTCGTTTATTAATATGGTTTTAAATGCCTCCCAGGAATAAATATTTTTTGTTTAAATGTATAAGCTTTTGCCGCTCCCCTTAGTTGTTTTCGTGCATAAATTAGAGTTTCTTAATTCGACCATTTACACATCTTCACCAATACTTGACCGATAGTCAAGATCTTTGTCACTGAATGTATCTATAACACCTTCAATGTCCTTAAAACTTAAAAAGTTATTAAATACTTTTGCTGTATTGGTGACTGGTTCTGACTGGTTCCTATTTCTTGTCTATTTTGTATATCATCTCCTACTTCTTCGAATGAATCCTCTTCATCTTCCGTATTTCCGAATCTTTCGTCACAATATTCACTAACCGAAACTTCAGAACAGCTTTTGATTCACTTACTGATTCGTTTTGTTTTTCCAATTTATCTCTTAGTTGATTTTCCGACATCTTATCGTCCATATTTAGCAGTAAATTTCCGTTCTCCATATTTTTTCGTCTTTATATTCTTCTTTAATTCTTTTTTTATCACGTCCTTAACTGGGGGTTGAGCCCCCAAATGCGTTATTCTCGAAATATTATTCAGAAGTTTATTTCCCCAAAATTCTATTCATAACCATTTTAAATTAAAAATTGTAATAATATTCAATCAATAATATCAAAGCTAACTCAAACATAATTCAGTAAAATCTATAGTTGATCATAAAGTATATATCCACATTTTTGTTTCATTTTTTTTATTATTGAATCTTCGCTTCAGCGAACTAACAATAAGTATTCAAATCTTAAAACTTAGTGTTTAATATTAGTCCAGTCAGTACCAGACCAAAATTTAAGTTATTTAAGTTCTCAAAATAAATTAATCAATTCCAAAGGTTTCATCTTCTTTTTAGACGGGTGTGTCCGCTATGCTGCAAGATGCTTCGAGCGAGCGGATTATCATGTGTTGCTTATTTAAATACTTTAAGATTTCGCATTTTACTAGTGGAACTTCTAGATCCCTGTGGATGCTTCTGTTTTTAATATACCAAGGAGCACCAGTTATCATTCTTAGAATTTTGTTTTAACGGCGTTGAATTTGTTAGAGGCGGAAACAGTGCCCCATAGTGGTATACCGTAGCACCAAATTGATTTTAAAATTGAGTTGTATAGTAAAAGTTTACAATCCAGATGAAGCACAGAGTTTCTACCCAGTAGCCAGTGGATTTGAGCAGATTTAAGTTTCATATGCGTCAGCTTCGCATTTATATGAGGCTTCCATGTGAGGGGGATATTTAGTTAAGTAAAATGCAGAATCGCCAATTTGTAGAATAAATTTCGTCGTTTCAATAAACAAGATTTTATTTTATTTGACAATTAATAAAAATGTGTATTTATTAGAATTCAACCAAATTATTATTACAATCTGGATTTAAAATTGAATGCAAAATGGCCCTCGTAGGCTTAAAATAAAAATAAAAAACAACTTATTTTTGTTAATAATTTTGATTATCTTGGGCTTGAGCCTAACCGATACGTGATAAATTAATTACTTATATGCAAAATGATCCCCAAAGGTTAAAAATAATAATGAAAAAAGTTATTTTTTTTAACATGTTTGATTATTTTGGGCTTTAACCTAGCCGAAATGGCATGAATGTAGTATTAACCCGTTATGTCCTACCGTTGCCATATGGCAACGTACAACATACTTAGAGTTGAACGAAGTTTTCTCACTATCAATAGCAGAAGACAAAAAAAAAATACCGTTATAATAAAAAAAATAGAGTATTCTTTATTATTGCAATAAAAAAGAGTCACTTTTGCTTTTGGAGTTTTTCAGACAGGATGTTATACATAAGCTAAAAAAAAGTAATTAGTGCTACTTTGAATTTTATGAAAAAGTAAGTACGTATATTTCTTGTGATTACTTGAGTTTTAAAAAAAAAAAAATTCTGATTATATTAATAAGAAGTGATTATTTAATTTTGTGCAATAAAAAGGCTACTTAAATAAAGTTATGTTATGCAAATTTATATGTTAACACGAGCGCTGCCATATGGCAACGGTAGGCACTATATAGCATTTTATCTTGTACATAAGGTATATATAAAAAAACAATTTTTCCGCGGTTTTTTAAATTATCTGAAAAAAAGATGTTAAGTGTTCTACTGGAACGATCCCCGAAAATCGAATTCCAAAAGACTGTCCTATTGCCAAGAAAAAGAATATAAAAAACAGACAGACGCGTGGCTATTGTGAATACATCATGGCAAACGAATGCAAATAAATCTGACACAATGGTTGAAAATCTCTGTTGTTTTTCTAGCATCCACAGTATGTGGCGCTACTCCTCAATCCAAAATTATGCAATATTTAAAAGAGGGAAAAAAGAAAAAAAACATTCAGCGCCTTAATGTGGTAGCAGAATACAGCAAGAATATGGGCGGAGTTAATTGGTTGGATCAAAAATGTAAACAGCTATCGTATTGGCTATCGTGGGAAGAATTGGTGGAGTTCAATTTTAACATGGTTGCTAGACGCAAGCGTTCAAAATGTTTGGCAACTTCACAGAGTTGAAAAAGGCAATACGAGTCAATTAGAATTAAGGCGGCATATTGCTGTTTACTATTGCAAGCATTTTGGCGAAAGTCAAAAGCAGGCCGGGCCAGCTACTCTACGGAAAAGACGCTATGAGGAGGACTCAATAGAAAAAAAACCCTACGATATTATGGTAAGAAACACTATGTAATTCCTTTATCCAATAAACGACGTTGCGCTGGAGAGCTGTGCAAAACAATAGGTCGTACGGCGTGTAAAAAGTGTGATATTGGCCTATGCATTAAATGCTTTGCTGATTATCATACAAAATTTTAATAAAATGTATAAATTTATTGATAAATTTGTTGATTTAAAATAATATAAATAAAAAAAATTAAAATAAAATTTTAAATTGAATTTTTTTTTAATTACAAAAGTATCGTTAATGCCTGGCGTTGCCATATGGCAACGGTCCTTTGTGGTGTTTACAGGAACAGGATAAAAAATTTGGATGTGGCGATGAGTTCCTGAAGTCACGTTGACTCGAAATTATTATAAGTGTTTTTAATATATCAAACAAAATGTTCTCGGACATAACGGGTTAATATGCTAAATAAGCCTCAAAAGTTGAAAATGAAATAAATATTTTATAAATTATTATTGTTGATAATTTTATGATTTTGGGCTGTAACCTAGCCGAAATGGCATGAATGTAATAATAATATGCAAAATAGCCCTCAAAAGTTGAAAGTAAAATAAATATTTTCGGTCAATAATTTTTATGATTTTTGGCTTTAACCTAGCCGAAATGCCATTCATTTAAAATTAATATGCAAAATGACCCTCAAAAGTTTAAAATACAAAAAACAATTCTTTTCGTTGATAATTTTAGCCTTTTACCTGATCGAAATGGCATGAATGTTATATTAATATGCAAAATAGCCCTCAAAACATGAAAATAAAATAAATAAATTTTGGTCAATAATTTTGATAATTTTTGGCCTTAATCTAATGTAATGGCATGAATGTAACATCAATATGCAAAATCTCTTGGTAGCTTAAAATCGCCTGCGCAATCTTCACCGAAGTGGCGAAATCATCCCAAAAGAATAACAGCGAAAAAGATGTTCCTCTCGTCACAGCTAATCTCAATGCTGTATCCGTAACGGAAAGATCTGTAACTGCTGATTCCAAACCAAATACTGGTTCAGTTAATTCTAACGAGATCTCACCATATCGTGTTGATAATATCATACCTCAATCTATCGCGGCTCATAAAAATCAACGTTCATTTAACTTTGCTGAAATGCGAACAACTAGTGGTAACACTCCAACAGATACAAGAGATCTTCGAGTAATTCCTCCCAGAAAGCATATTTTTATTTCCCGTCTGGCATCTGAATCAAGCGTGGAGGAAATTGATTATTATATTAAAACAAAACTTAGCACGAATGCTGGCATCGTTGTAAAGAGATTCTCCTATTCTCAAGCAAGAAGCATAACATCATTTAAGGTCTCTCTTCCTTTTGACATTTTTAATCAAATATGTGATCAATCTTTCTGGCCGCATCATGTTTTAGTTCGTGAATATGTATATAATCAACGCACCTACAACATTGCCCGGATTCCTCTCCGTGAGCCTTCAACTTCAAAAAACTAGTTAGTTCTTTAGATAATCAACTTTTTATTATTTATCAAAATGTACGTGGTATTAGAACTAAACTTCCTAACTAATTTTTGCAAAGTTTTAGTTTTAAACATCATGTTAATGTCCTGACTTAAACCTGGTTTAAGTCCTATTTTAATACTGAAATACTTTGCGATAACTTTCTAATTTTTCGTCGTGATAGAATTACAAATACCATAAGCTTTATTCTATGGAAGAAATCGAAACACACTTGCCCCTTAATATTGAATTTATTGCAGTTGTTTTGAAAGTAAATCACAAAAACATCTATATCACCTGTTCCTACATTCCGCCAAATTCTGATCCAATCATATATATTTATCATATTGAGGCAATTAAATTCGTCATTTCACAAACTAATCCTGTTGATGCAATTTTCGTTTTTGGCAATTTTAACTTACCATACATCGCTTGGGAATTTTTAACCGATTCTTATTGTTATTATTTATTTACTTTAACGGACACCAATGCCGATGAAATTTTTAAAAATATTTCTGATTCATTTCTGTTCTTAATCTCGTAGTGTGCGGACGTGTACGCGAGTGTTAAATAAAGCGAATATACATATTAGTAATAGGTGGCAAACATTTTTATCAATATACATACATATTTACATAAGTGAGAAAAGAAAAGAAACAAAAAGAAGAAAACAAACTAAATAAAAAAAACAAACGGTAAATAAGTTACAGTAATCGACGTGACAGTGGGCCTAATAGCAGAAATGTGTACATTGTGTTAAACTCTACAAGCGTAAGCAATAAAAACATTAGAGACCCTGAATATAATAGAAACTATTTAAGTGCAAAACCGAATATAATTAAAGACAATTTAAGTGAGAGTGCGCCTAATTTAAATAAGTATGCTGAACAAGAGACAATTTAAGCCCAATCTCTTTTGAATAATTATAAAAATAATACCGAGGTACCATCCCCATCCCGGTCTTCTGTTTTAAATTCTCGAATTGAACCTTCCGTTTCTAAAGGCGGTCCCAGCTCACTTTCTTTACAAGCTCCAAAGGTCCAGGGATGGACCGCTATATAACAGTTCTTAAAAGGGGCAGAAGCCCCAAATCGGCAAAGGTTACCAACCAAGCAAAAATTTCAAAAGATGAAGAAAAGCCAACCTCATCGCAAAATCGTTTTGCAATACTCCAGAAGGTGAAACGATGCCCCGCTCACGGAGCCATTTTATTTGAGAGAGAAAAATTTGAATGACCTTATAAAGTTTTTAGTTGAATTAATAGGCGAAATAACTTTTATGTTGTGAACATAAAGCGTGATATATGAAACTAAAATTCAAGTGAATTATGAAAACGCTTACCGCATCACGGTTTCGGAACTCGAAAAGCATAAGAAAAATTTCTACACCTACCAACCTAAGAACGCAAAAGGCCTACAGGTTGTTATCAAGGGTATTGATTCAAATGTTGATCCGGAAGAGATTAAGGCCAGCTTGTGCAGCAAAGGTTTTAAAGCCAAGTTTGTATCAAACATTAGAAACAGAGAAAGGTAGTACCAACCAATATTTCGAGTGGAGCTTGAGCCTGGTGATGTTAATTTAAAAAAAAAATGAGACTCACCCGATTTATGACCTAAAATATATTTTGTACCGTAGAGTTGTAGTTGAAGCGCCACATAAGCGATCTGGGCCCGTACAGTGCTTGCACTGCCAGGAATATCGTCACAACAAAGGCTTATTGCAAGTTGCCTTTTGTTTGTGTTTTGTGTGGTGACCTGCATGCTACGACCAAGTGCGACAAGTCAAAAGATGATCCTCGGGTAAAGACATGCAGCAATAGCGGAGGAAACCACACGGCCAACTTTAGAGGTTGTCCCGTTTTTGATTCAGTTAAACGCTTATCTAATACGAAAGTAGTTCCTGCCCCTCCCCAGGCTTTAAATATACCAACTACAAACATGCCTTCATTAGCACAACAAACTACAAGTCAAGTTTCCTACGCCGACGCATTAAAGTCTAACCAGCCTACGTAAGCCGACGCAGCCTACAACGCAACAGGAGGTGCAAGCAAACGAACCAACCGGGTCCAATTTTAGCCGCCTCGAAGCCGTAATTGACAATATGATACCATGGCGCAAATGGCTGGCATGATACAAGAAATGCAAAAAATGCAGTTTGCTCTTCTGCAGGCCATGCTTAAAAGGCCATGAACTGCCTCAGGGTTTGTTTCTGGAGCGCTAACGGCATCCGCCAACACAAAAACGAATTCAAATATTTTTTAATAAATCAAAAAATTGATGTCATGTTGATTTCTAAAACGCATATGACATCTAGAAGTAATTTCAAAATTAGAGGCTATTCTTTTTACGATTCAAAGGATCCCAGAGATTGATCATGTGGTGGCTCGGCTATAATAATCAAATCGAGAATAAAACATCAATGGATGGGTGGTCTCTCCGAATGTTATACGCAAGTAACAAACGTTTGCCTTGATGAATTTTTCCATGGCCTAGTTATCTCGTCAGTGTATTATCCATCCAGGTTCTCCATAACTAAGGATCAGTTCAACAGTTTTTACGAATCTTTAGGTCCCTGCTTCATAGCTGCTGGAGACTATAACGCTAAGCAAACGTACTGGGGCTTTCGCCTAGTAAGTCCCAGGGGTCGTGTTTTGTATGATTCCGTATCTGAAATGGGACTTAACGTTATTTTATCTGGACAACCGACATATTGGCCAACTGATCACAATAAAATTCCAGATGTTATCGATTTTGGCGTAACAAAAGGTATATCCCCGGAATTTACCGCAGCTCAAGCCTCGTTGGATTTATCTTCAGACCACTTTCCTACTATGATCACTATTTGCAGTCCTCAACAAATTTCAACTAGTGATATTTTTTTATTGGTTAAAATACAAATTACTCGTCAGCACCCACTGTTCGGAAAACCAACCGCTATAAACTCCCGCAGACGTCGATGATTGTCTGAGCAGCCTTGATGAGAACATAAAAAAAAGCCGTTAATCATGCTTCTTCTTACTATCGTCAGAACAAATACAACAAAATTTTTTCAGCCGATGTGCAACAGCCTTTGTCTGAAAAAAGAAGAGCCTGAACAGAATGGCAAAAGCACAGATCACACCAACCTAGGGCCAAGTTGAAAGAATGTACAAACCAATTAAAAATTTTGCTAGAGGTTTACAGAATGGCATCTCTTAAGAAACACCTCGAAAATCTAGACTCGACTCCTCAGGCGAATTATCACTATGGCGCTCAGCGAAATATCTTAAAAGACCCATTATCGCGAAACCACCACTACGTGATCTGAGAGGATCCTGGGCAAGAAAAGATGAAAAAAATGTGATTTGCTCGCAAATCATTTAACAAATGTTTTCACTCCAAATACATGCACTGACATGAGTAAATTACCGCCTGTTGTTGCTATATGTCCCATGGAAATACGTTTTCAGTTGTCAGATGTCGTAGAGGCTATCAATAATTTAAATGCTAAAAAAGCTCCTGGCTTTGATGAAATCAGCAACCAAATGCTCTTAGAGCTGCGTTGCACAGCAAAAAGAATAACTCTTTTAATTTTTAACGCCATGTTACGGCTCGAACATTTTCCGCCAGTATGGAAAGTCGCCTTGGTAAAGATGATTTCTAAGCCGGGAAAAGATCCTTCGAAGGTGGAGTCTTATAGGCTTAAGTCTGTTACCAACAATATCCAAATTTTTTGAAAAATTGCTTAAAAACAAGCTGAGTCCGATCCTGAATGCCGATCCTGAATAAAAACAACTGCATTCCAGATCACCAATTTGGACTTAGAAATCAACATAGTACCATCGAACAAACCCACAGATTGGTACAGGTTATAAGAAAAGCCTTTGAGGAAAAGAAATACTGCTCCGAGCTCTTTATAGATGTCTCTCAAGCATTCGACAAAGTATGGCATGAAGGCCTGTTAAACAAATCCAAGCTCAACCTTCCATCTAATATTTTCCACCTTTAAAAAAAATACATAACCGGCCGACAAATTATGATTAAAGACGGAAACCAAATAAGTTCTTCTCAACCAAAGGGGCTGGTGTACCTCAAGATAGTATACTAGGTCCAATTCTGTACTTGCTTTACAAAGCATATATGCCCACAAACAATCTTACTCATACGTCCACATTTGCTGATGATACCGCCTTTCTCAATATTAATAAAGACCCTAAGAGGCCTCAAAACAACTTCAACATCACGTATTCCAAGTACAAAAATGGGAAAAGTTATGGGGTATTAAAATAAATGAACAACAATGCACCCACGTTTTTTTTACTTTACGCAAGGAAACGTACCCCCCAATTCCTATTAACAACCATACGGTGCCTCAATGAATTGAGACAAAATATTTTGGCATTCACCTGGATCTCCGCCTCACATTGAAGTCACATATAGATGCGAAGTTGACACAGATAAAACTTAAAACGCCCCAAATCCACTGGCTAATCGGTAGAAACTCTGTGCTACGTATTGATTGTAAACTTTTACTTTACAACTCAATTTTAAACCCAATTTGGTGCTACGGGATACAATTATGGGGCACTGCTTCCGCCTCTAACATTGAAAAAATTCAACGCTGTCAAAATAAAATCCTAAGAATGATAGCTTGATAAATTAAAAACAGCAACATCCACAAAGATCTGCAAGTTCCACTAGTTAAATGCGAGCTCCTTAATTATGTGGACAAGCATATAAACAAGCTGGAAACACATCCAAATCCGCTCGCTCGAAACATTTTGCAACATAGTGGACACACTCGTCTGAAAAGAAGGAATACTATTGCACTTGGATGAAACTACTGAATTAATTAATTTTATTATGAGAACTTGTATTTTAGTCTGGCACCGGCTGGTCTAATAAAAATTAAATAGTTTTAAGATTTGAATACTTATTGTTAGTTCGTCAAAGACGAAGGTTCAAAAATAAAAATATGAAAAAAAAATTATGATTTAAACCTTAACCAAATAAATGGAATTCCGAATACTTTTGGAAAATTACTGGATTTAGATTTTTCTAATGAGCCAAATGAATGTACTGTATGCCGCGTTGAACATGTTACTCTACCTGAGGACCATTACCATCCTACTATCGAAATAAGCTTTAACTTAAACGTAGATAATAGCGTTAAAAACAAAATAAGCTTCAATAAAGTTTGCTCCTAAGATCCAGGTAGGGATGGACAGGTACGTAACAGTTCTTAAAAGGGGGAGAAGTCCGAAGTCGGCAGAAGTAAGTCAACCTGCAAAAATTCTAAAAGACGACGAAAGGCCAACCACATCGCAAAAACGCTTTGCCATTCTGCAAACAGATGATAACGATGGCCCGTTACGGGAAAAAATTATAAGCCTCCTCCAATTTATTTAAGAGAAAAAAACTCAAACGACCTCATTAAATTTTTAGTTGCATTAATAGGCGAAAAGAACTTTTATGTGTCGAACATAAAACGTGGTAACATATATGAGACCAAAATTCAAGTAAATCACGAGAACGCTTACCGCGCCACGGTGTCGGAATTTGAGAAGTTAAAAAATAACTTTTACACTTAACAGCTAAAAAACGCAAAAGGCCTCCAGGTAGTCATAAAAGGAATTGACTCAAATGTTGACCCGGAGGAGATAAAGACCAGTTTGTGCAGCGAAGGATTTAAGGTTAGGACTGTGACAAATATTAGAAACAGGGAAAAATACCCTCAACCATTGTTTCGAGTTGAACTTGAGCCTGGTGAGGCCAAATTAAAGAAAAACGAAACTCACCCCATTTATGGTTTAAGATATATTATGCACCGTAGAGTTACAGTGGCTAAATCCACTGGCTAAATGGTAGAAACTATGTGCTACGTCTTGATTGTAAGCTTCTACTCTGCAACTCGATTTTAAAACCAATTTGGTGCTACGGTATACAATTATGGGGTACTGCTTCCGCCTCTAACATCAAAAAAATCTAACGCCGTCAAAACAAAATTCTAAGAATGATAACTGGTGCTCCTTGGTATATCAAAAACAGCAACATCCACAAGGATCTAGAAGTTCCACTTGTAAAATGCGAAATGTGGACAAGTATTTAAATAAACTGGAATCACATCCAAATCCGCTCGCTCGAAGCATCCTGCAACATAGTGGGCACACCCGCCTAAAAAGAAGGGATACAATTGCTCTTAGATGAAACCTTTGAAATTAGTTAATTTTATTGTGAGAACTTAAATTTTAGTCTGGTACTGACTATTTACTACTTAGTTTCAAGATTTGAATACTTATTGTTAGTTCGCTTAAGCGAATATTCAATAATAAAATATATGAACAAAAAAAAAAAATAAAATTATAATATTGTTACGTTTATACCTTTTATAAACGTGGGTTTATTTCCTTTAAATAAACCTGGATTCTTTTTATTGCCAAAGTAATAATAAACACTTGAAATTTTATTTTAACAGTACAAAACTTTATTTATTTAAAACACACTGTCGTATACTTATTAACAATCTTCTTTAAAACACTTAAAGTTATTCACCTTTATTTAGCACTCTTAAATGTTCACTTATTCAACTCAACTGTTAGACTTAAACTGCTTGCGGCATTCGTGTTGCTCGACTATTTATAGTGGTTGGTAATACAGTGTAATGTTCTACCAGGTTCGAGAGCACACTAGAACTTTCCATCGAATGGCAGTTACATTTAAATAACTTCTTAGCGCAGACAACAACCGCCAATCATGTTACATACCCGGTAAACATTTACATACCCGGTCAACATTTAACTCCGTAACACTACCGCCCGCTTAAGCCTGTTCGTCCCGAACAGGCATAGATTCACTTTTTCCATAATTGGCGAGGCGCTCGAGATGAACCACTTTCATCTTTGATCTTGGGTTTTTGCATTTTTGAATTCTATACACGACATCATTTATTCTTTTTATTACCTTATACGGTCCATCCCAATGGGTTTGTAGCTTAGGAGACAATCCCTTTTTCCGTTGTGGGTTATATAGTAGAACTAGCTGACCCTCATTAAAACCTTCGGAATTCGCTGCTAGATCGTATCTGGCTTTCATTTTGTCACTGGTCATTCTTTTTTGGCCACGTACGAATTCATGAACTTGGTTAAGATCTTTTCGTTCCCTTGAAGAGTCGTCTAAATTATACTGCTGCAGTGGTCCTCTACTTCTTTTTACTGGGCCTTTGGCTGCGATACATCGTCCACAGTTTTCTATCCAATCAGCAACAGATTGTTGACATCCAACCCAATAGAACCGGTGTTTAATCTTCTCTACGGTTTTTGTTACGCCAAGGTGACCACCGCTAGGACCATCATGAAACTCATTCACTACCTCTTCGATTTTAGAGGATGGCACCACAATTAAATTCGTTTTCGATTTACCATCAGCGCTCTCCCATTGGCGATAAAGGCATCCGTTAATTAACTGCAGACTATTCCACAGCGCCCAATATGATTTCATCAGTGGACTTTCCGCTGAAATTTGGTTACGGGTTGGCCTTTTATCTTCCTCCTTCGCCGAAATAATTTTCGCCAGTACGGGATCGTCCCTTTGTGCCGCTGACCAGTCGTCACTTGTCTCTATGCGTGTAAGTCGAACATCAACGACGCCTTCTTTTTCTTCAGCTTTTAGTCCGTATTTGCATTCTGATCTGCTAGGTCTGCGGGGGAGTGCATCCGTATTTCCATGCTTAGCTCCTTTTCTATTTGTTTGTTCTACCACCCGCAACCGGTTGTCCACACAACCTCCCTCTAAACGTGGCGTTGTTTTCTCATGTTCTATAACGAATAGCTTCCTTACAGACGCCTTATCTTTGTAACCAACATCAAGGGGTATTTTAGTATTTCGCCAAATCATTATCTTTTGTCCCATATGCAGATTTATTCCATGATTGATCATAAAATCTGCACCTATGATTACTTCGTCTACAATCTCGGCGACAATGAAAACATGATTTACACTTTTGTTGCCAATAGTTACTTTTACATTTATTTTACCATAGACAGTAGCAGGCTCTCCATTAGCCGTTCGTAGACTTACGCCATATAACGGTTCAATTGTTTTATCGACTAAATCGGGTCTGATAATAGACTGCGATGCTCCTGTGTCTATAGTAAAAATATGCCTTCGACCATTGATATACCCCCAAGCAGTAAGGTTGCTATTTTTCTGTTGCCCAACTGATATGGAGATTGTGGGGCCCTCAGAACCTAGCTCTTGCCTCGTAGGGCTAGCTTGTGCCATTTTATTTGTTGATTTCAAGTTTACGCGTTTGCTGTTTCCAGGTGGCGAAACAAATCTAACCCTCTTTGTCGGTGCTTTACAATTTCGCTGAAAATGCCCGATCTTACCGCAGTTATAGCATTTGGCTCTGGCTGTACCTCGCTTTTCTTCCAACGCCTGTATAACTGCATTTTTTAACTCATCGACAATATCTCCGCCCTCTTTTGCGATAATTTCCAGATTTCTCACCTGATGTATTTGCGGCTTAGAGAGTAATTTTGAAGTCTCCTGTGTCAACGCGTATGATACGGTTTCTGCAAACGTTGACCTCAGTGCGCCAAACACCGCTCGTTTTATTTCAGGATCACGTATTCCACTCACAAACGTTTCTATCTTAAACTGATCCAAAAATGGGTGGTTCTCGCCTGGATATGCCAACTGTACCAAACGCTCGATTTCTGTTGCAAAATCTTGCAACGATTCGTTGGCTTTCTGCACTCTACCTCGCAATTCCATTCCGTATATATCTCGTTTGTGCTCACCGCCATACTTGCGTTGTAGTGCAACCATTATCTCTTCGTAGTTTTCTCTGCAGCCAATAGGTATGCTTTCTAGAACTTGCGCTGCGTTACCTTTTAAGGCCAAAATCAACTCTAAGGCCTTTTCTTCATTGTTCCACGCATTTCTATTGGCAACTGTCTCGAACTGGAACTTGAAAACATTAAATGGTGCGCTACCGTCAAAAGTAGGGGCCTTTATTCTGTTCGACATTTCTGGAATTACTCGCACTGGTACCTCATGACTTTGAAGACTATTAATTCTTGTTTCTAGATTTTTACATTTTTCGTCAACATCTTGGACTTTCTTATTAAAGTCACTTGCTTGCGCAACCATGCCATCTTCAAGGTGAGATAGTTTCTTATCGATTTTAATGACTTCCTTTACTATGCCCTCTACTCTGTTGTTTACAGCTTCAGAAATTTCTTGAAGTTTAAACTTCAAAGCTTTAGAAGATTCCTGAACTTCATGAAACTTCATCTCTATTTTTTCATTATTAATTCTAAAATTTTCCTGAACTCCCTGGAAATTCATTCTAGAAGTTTCCTGAACTTCTTGGAATTTTCTTTCTATTTTTTTCATTAATAACTCTAGAAGTTTCCTGAGCTTCTTGGAACTTCATTTCCATTTTTTCCATTATAGCAGCAAGCATTGTGCCTATATCGGCATTGTTAGTTGTTGTACAGGTAGCAACCTCCAGTTCTTCCTTTTCGTCAAACTCATAAACATCAATGTCGATATTACGCCGCTTGAATTCCTCAATCAGCCTCTTTTGCAACTCTGCCTTATTACCTGCTGTAGGTAATGTCAGCTTGCTCAACTCTCTCTTCAGCTGCTCAACTTTAAGTTCCTCGAATTTCATGTTTATTAAAATGCAATTCCGCTTCTGACACCAATTGTTACGTTTATACCTTTTATAAACGTGGGTTTATTTCCTTTAAATAAACCTGGATTCTTTTTATTGCCAAAGTAATAATAAACACTTGAAATTTTATTTTAACAGTACAAAACTTTATTTATTTAAAACACACTGTCGTATACTTATTAACAATCTTCTTTAAAACACTTAAAGTTATTCACCTTTATTTAGCACTCTTAAATGTTCACTTATTCAACTCAACTGTTAGACTTAAACTGCTTGCGGCATTCGTGTTGCTCGACTATTTATAGTGGTTGGTAATACAGTGTAATGTTCTACCAGGTTCGAGAGCACACTAGAACTTTCCATCGAATGGCAGTTACATTTAAATAACTTCTTAGCGCAGACAACAACCGCCAATCATGTTACATACCCGGTAAACATTTACATACCCGGTCAACATTTAACTCCGTAACAATATATTGATGTATGCCGATGATATCAAAATATTTCTGCATGTTAAAGAACCGTCTGATCATATTCTTCTGCAGAAGGACTTAAATAATTTTAGTAATTGGTGTAAATTTAACCTTATGGAATAAGACCGTGGAAAATGTTAGCATACGCAATTCTCAAGAGTTCGCATTACTCCTTATACTCCTTGATAATAATAACCAAAGTCTGTTGATGCGATTATGGATTTGGGAATACTTTTAGACAGTAAACTGAGCTTTGTCAAGCATATAACTTTGAGCGTTAATAAATCCCGTAGCACATTGGCTTTTATTAAGAGGTGGGATAAAGAATTCAATGATCCCTGTATTACTTTGCGTTTATATACATCCCTGGTGAGACCCATTTTGGAGTTTGGTTCAATTATTTAGGACCCTCAATATAATTTACACAGCGATCGTATTGAATCCGTTCAAAAACAATTTCTTATTTTTTGTTTAAGAAATAATTATCGCAATTATACTGAGCTCCCTTCATACGTCATAAGATTAGCGGAGATCAATTTACCAACTTAAAAAAGCCGGAGAATCATGCTGAATATATCGTTCATGGTTAATCTTATTAACGGTAAAATCTGTTCGGAGTTTTTGCTGGGTAACGTGACTTTCAATATTCCTTAACGCACATTACGGTCTTTTAACACGCTGTATCTAAAAACATATCGTACTAACTTTGCAATGTCAGATCCGTTTCGAAGACATGTACATTTAACGAAATGTACAACTTAATTAATTTCTCTTTAAACATTGATGGAATTAAAAGAAACATTATTGTGTATTTAAATAATTTGAATAATTAACTTTCTTTTTTTACTACAATTACAAAATTTTTAAGTCTGTAAGGAAATTATCCATAGACTCATATAAATAAATAAATAACCCTAAAAAGCTTTTTTTTTGTCATATTTTTATTTTGAATCTTCGCACAAGCGAATTAAAAATAAGTATTCAAATCTTAGAACTAAGTAATTAATACTACTCCAGTCAGTACCAGACTAAAATATAAGTTGTCAAAATAAAATAAGGACCACCAGTTATAATTTTTAAAATTTTGTTTTGACGGCTTTGAATATTTTTTACGTTAGAGGCGGAAGAAATGTATACCGTAGCACCAAATTGGTTTTAAAATTGGGTTATATAGTAGAAGTTTACAATCCAGATGAAGCACAGAATTACCCGTTAGCCAGTGTATTTAAGCAACTTTGGGTTTAATTTGCGTCAACTTCAGATTCATATGAAACTTCCATGTGAGGCGGCGATCCAGGTGAATACCAAGATATTTTGTTTTGGATCATTGAGGCACCATATGGTTGTTAATAGTGATTGGGGAGCACGTTTCTTTGCGTAAAGTAAAAGTTAGATTTTTGTTCATTTATTTTATTCCCCATAACTTTTCCCATTTCTCAAATTGGGTTACGTGTTTTTGCAGTTGGTTCGAAGCCTCTTTACGGTCTTTATGAATACTATGGGGTGTCGTCAGCAAATGTCGACGACAATAATTTTGATGAGTTTTGGCTCTAACCTAGCTGAAATGCAATAAATTTAATATTAATATGCAAAATTACCGTCAAAAGTTAAAAATAATAAAAAAAAATATTTTTGCTAATATTTTGATGATTTTGGGGTTTAACCTAGCCGAAATAGCATGACAGTAATACTATTATGCAAAATAGCCCTCAAAAATTTAAAATAAAATAAATATTTTTTTGGTCAATAATTTTTTATTTTTTTTGGCTTTAACCTAGCCGAAATGCCATAAATATAATACTATTCCTAGAATCAATGCGATTGTTGACGTTATTCTGACTAGGATTTTGTGGCCTATTAGGTGGTTGAGAATTAGGATGAGAACCGTTTCTAGCAGGTGTTGTAGAATTTATTTGCATGGGAGCTAGCTGAACAGTGGGATTTACAGCAGGCGCAGCTGGTCTTAAATTCAAATTCTGTAACAGCCGAGATACGGTATTTTCTATCATATGGTTAATATGTACATAATTAATATTCGGTGTCACATTAGAAAAGTCTACTCTCGGATTTTGATGGCTGGTATAGTTTTGAGGAGAATTGTTTATTCCTGAATCTAAAAGATTTCTTGGAGGAGTGGAAAGAGTACAATTTAAACCTCGGTTGGATAAAGGAGCTTGAGAATCGGGAAAAAGATTTTTAGCCTGACTTCTCGTAAAAGGCTTTACTGGGGCATTTCCGGCACCACGAGGTCTACCTCTCGGATTAGGTTTTGTTTTCTCAACAGGTTGGGATTGTGCGGAAAAATCAATTCTTCTTAGCTCAGATAATGCACAGGGGCGGTTACAGTTTGGACATTCTGACGAGCTTGATAAAAAGGTTTCTATACAATAACGGTGAAACGCATGCTGACATTCAGATAATAGTGAACATTCTTGTTCTTCACCCATTTTTTCATTGCAAATAACACAAATCTGTTCTATGTTGTCATCAGTTATAATGTTAACTGGCTCTTGGCCCTGTTGTGGAGGGGGTGATCTTCCTAACATGATTATTCCCAAAATAATACTTAAAATACTTAAAAAAAATATCTAGAATCTAGAAAAACTAGAAAAAAATATGACTTCTGAGC
Source organism: Melanophora roralis (assembly GCA_963583895.1). Taxonomy (NCBI): domain Eukaryota; kingdom Metazoa; phylum Arthropoda; class Insecta; order Diptera; family Rhinophoridae; genus Melanophora; species Melanophora roralis. The sequence goes on from OY757189.1 coordinate 60,129,810, forward strand.
CAGAACTTGTAAAACTATATCAGATGTATGATTAAGAACTAAAGTAAATGAAACTAAAATCTTACTTTTAGTATTTTAACCAAAGTATAATTGAATCGAGTTTCCTAATGAAAAATAACAAATTCAAATTTAACGCCAAAATCATTGCAAAATTTAAAAAAAATTAGTTAATAGTAATAGTGATTTTAAAACCATCTGCAGCATCACTTAATATATCAAGAATGATTAATAACTATCAATTACCACATAAAAATCACAAATACACTGATTTTATTGTGGCAGAGATAAAAAAAATGGCAATAGTGATAGTAATTTGAAACAAAACGTAGCTGTGGATTTTGACAAATAAAGAAAAATTACAATATATTACTCTTCGCTACGAGTAATATTTATAATATAGGATTTTTAACAATGTATTAAATTAAAATGGTTAAAGTTTTCTTACTTTTGTGATGTGAATAAAAATGGGTTTTACTAGGCAGTTTCGAAATGAGACATAGTTGGTTAAAACGAATCAAGTTTATGGGGTTCCTAAACCCATTTCCTTCTACTTTACTGTATAGCAAACCGGCGGAATAAGCTTCATTTCCGAAAACTAATATTTGTTGGACAATAAATCGCAATCAGTAAATATATTGTAAATCCAAGTAAACATCAGGATGCCAAGATCTCCGCTTAAGAAAATATATAAAAAGAAATAAGTTTTTAGAACCTGACACAAATGCTTTAAGGTTTATTAAAAAATTCCATTTGATTATAAAAGTAATTTTAAGATAATCTTTGGTCAAAATATTCGAACCTTTAAATCCTCAAATATTTGAATATCCAAAAGAGTCAGAAAATTTATTTATATATCAGACTTTACCTTATAATAACCTCAAAACATCTATAAGTTAATGAACTTTAGACAAAAATTAAAAAAAAATCGCTATGTTATGGGTGGTGTTAAGGCATAAACAATTTTGTATATTTTCTTTTTATAAAAAAAATCTGCTAAACAAAAAAATAAGACTAATAACTACAATACAAATATTTTAACTTAGTTTTTGCGTCCTTTATGTGACAAAAAAAAAACCCTGCATTACAGCTGTTTTGGTTTTCTTTTTTCCCTTTACATTTGAATAACCATTGGTTATTACTAAATGTATTATAAGGGCTACCGAATCAAAACCTTGTGGTTTAACAACACTTTTAAAATATTATTTAGGATTTAATCCAAATTTTCTTGTATATTTATAGGGTTTGTTGTTGGTTAAGTTTGTCTATATGCATTTCATTGGTTCTTACATCAAATCATCAGTAGACTTCAACCCAAATTCTTAAAAAACTCATGAATATTTTCTGTCTTTATATAATAACCTCAGTATGCAAAATGACCCTCAAAAGTTAAAAATGATAAAAGCAAATAATTTTTCTTAATAATTTTGATGATTTTGGGCTTTAACCTAGCCAAAATGGCATGACAGCAATACTATTATGCAAAATAGCCCACAAAAATTTAAAATAAAATAAAGTTCTTTGGTCAATAATTTTTGTGAGTTTTGGCTTTAACCTAGCCAAAATGCCATGAGTTTATTATTAATATGCATACTGACCTCCAAAAGTTAAAAACAACAAAAAAATATTTTTGTTAATAATTTTAATGATTTTGGGGCTTAACCTTGCCGAAATGGCATGAATTAATATGCAAAATAACTCTTAAAATATGAAAATAAAATAAATATATTTTGGTCAATAATTTTGATGATATTAATACGCAAAATGACCCCCAAAAGTTTAAAATAACAAAATACAATTATTTTTGTTAATAGTTTTGATGATTTTGGTCTTAACCTAGCCAAAATGACATGAGAGAAATATTAACATGCAAAATATCCCTCAAAAGTTGAAAATAAAATAAATTATTTTTGACAATAATTTTGGCTTTTATTAGAAGAAATTAATATTTTTCCGTTAATGTTGAAAGAAACTCTTGTTTGAAAAAAGCAAAAATTAAACAATTAAATAATTAGATCAACAATAAATAAAAATAAGCATACAAATTATTTTTGTTAATAATGTTGATGATTTTGAGCTTTAACCTAGCCGAAATGGCATTAGTTTTATATTCGTATGCAAAATGACCCCCAAAAGCTAAAAATAATAAAAAAATATTTCTATATATATATAGGGTTTGTTTTTGGTTAAGTTTGTCTATATGCATTTCATTGGTTTTTACACCAAATCAGCAGTAAACTTCAACCCAAATTCTTAAAAAAAACTCATGAATATTTTCTGTCTTTATATAATAACCTCAATAAACAAAATGAGAATTACTATAAGCAAACCAAAACGTTAAAGTTTTTTTAAGAATCCAACAAACTAATATTCGCTGTGTTATGTTCCAACTATTGAAACACTTTGAAAAAGCCATTGACAAGGCTAGCTATGAGCCGGGCGGGGGGATTCTTGTTCTCTTGAATCTCTTCTAGCCAAATAGGAAATCGTAGTACATAAATAACATTATAGACTCCCTAAAACTATAAATAAATGGACCGGAAGTTGATCAACACGAACCTAAGATGTTGTTATTAAAACCCCAATTAAGATCAACAAAAGACTGAAAAGAAAAAAAAAAAATATGCCAACCCAAAACTGCAATTTTGATTCTCTCCTTGGTGTTAATGAAGAGAAAATGCCTCTTAGCCCACCCAACCGTTGATCTTGGCGGCGTTTAATTGAGTTGCGAAGATCCCACCTGATGGTTTCAACTTGCTTATGATACCGCCAATACCAGTCACAAGCTTTACCGGCTAATAAAACTGGTAAGTTTTTACAGATCACCGAAAAGTCGTTATTGAAATTTTCATGAGTCAAACTGCGAACACGATATAAAAATTCATCCACACTGATACCATTACAGTTCTGTATTATGGATGTAATTTTATCAGATCGAATTGCAGATCCTTCATCAAAAAATGGGCTATTCCTAGAATCAATGCGATTGTTGACGTTATTCTGACTAAGATTTTGTGGCCTATTAGGTGGTTGAGAATTAGGATGAGAACCGTTTCTAGCAGGTGTTGTAGAATTTATTTGCATGGGAGCTAGCTGAACAGTGGGATTTACAGCAGGCGCAGCTGGTCTTAAATTCAAATTCTGTAAGAGCCGAGATACGGTATTTTGTATCATATGGTTAATATGTACATAATTAATATTCGGTGTCACATTAGAAAAGTCTACTCTCGGATTTTGATGGCTGGTATAGTTTTGAGGAGAATTGTTTATTCCTGAATCTAAAAGATTTCTTGGAGGAGTGGATAGAGTACAATTTAAACCTGGGTTGGATAAAGGAGCTTGAGAATCGGGAAAAAGATTTTTAGCCTGACTTCTCGTAAAAGGCTTTACTGGGGCATTTCCGGCACCACGAGGTCTACCTCTCGGATTAGGTTTTGTTTTCTCAACAGGTTGGGATTGTGCGGAAAAATCAATTCTTCTTAGCTCAGATAATGCACAGGGGCGGTTACAGTTTGGACATTCTGACGAGCTTAATAAAAAGGTTTCTATACAAAAACGGTGAAACGCATGCTGACATTCAGATAATAGTGAACATTCTTGTTCTTCACCCATTTTTTCATTGCAAATAACACAAATCTGTTCTATGTTGTCATCAGTTATAATGTTAACTGGCTCTTGGCCCTGTTGTGAAAGGGGGTGATCTTCCTAACATGATTATTCGCAAAATAATACTTAAAATACTTAAAAAAAATATCTAGAATCTAGAATCTAGAAAAACTAGAAAAAAAATATGACTTCTGAGCCAGAACTTGTAAAACTATATCAGATGTATGATTAAGAACTAAAGTAAATGAAACTAAAATCTTACTTTTAGTATTTTATCCAAAGTATAATTGAATCGAGTTTCCTAATGAAAAATAACAAATTCAAATTTAACGCCAAAGTCATTGCAAAATTTAAAAAAAATTAGTTAATAGTAATAGTGATTTTAAAACCATCTGCAGCATCACTTAATATATCAAGAATGATTAATAACTATCAATTACCACATAAAAAATCACAAATACACTGATTTTATTGTGGCAGAGATAAAAAAAAATGGCAATAGTGACCTTAGATAGTAATCTGAAACAAAACGTAGCTGTGGATTTTGACAAATAAAGAAAAATTACAATATATTACTCTTCGCTACGAGTAATATTTATAATATAGGATTTTTAACAATGTATTAAATTAAAATGGTTAAAGTTTTCTTACTTTTGTGATGTGAATAAAAATGGGTTTTACTAGGCAGTTTCGAAATGAGACATAGTTGGTTAAAACGAATCAAGTTTATGGGGTTCCTAAACCCATTTCCTTCTACTTTACTGTATAGCAAACCGGCGGAAAAAGCTTCATTTCCGAAAACTAATATTTGTTGGACAATAAATCGCAATCAGTAAATATATTGTAAATCCAAGTAAACATCAGGATGCCAAGATCTCCGCTTAAGAAAATATATAAAAAGAAATAAGTTTTTAGAACCTGACACAAATGCTTTAAGGTTTATTAAAAAATTCCATTTGATTATAAAAGTAATTTTAAGATAATCTTTGGTCAAAATATTCGAACCTTTAAATCCTCAAATACTTGAATATCCAAAAGAGTCAGAAAATTTATTTATATATCAGACTTTACCTTATAATAACCTCAAAACATCTATAAGTTAATGAACTTTAGACAAAAATTAAAAAAAAATCGCTATGTTATGGGTGGTGTTAAGGCATAAACAATTTTGTATATATTCTTTTTATAAAAAAAATCTGCTAAACAAAAAAATAAGACTAATAACTACAATACAAATATTTTAACTTAGTTTTTGCGTCCTTTATGTGACAAAAAAAACCCTGCATTACAGCTGTTTTGGTTTTCTTTTTTCCCTTTACATTTGAATAACCATTGGTTATTACTAAATGTATTATAAGGGCTACCGAATCAAAACCTTGTGGTTTAACAACACTTTTAAAATATTATTTAGGATTTAATCCAAATTTTCTTGTATATTTATAGGGTTTGTTGTTGGTTAAGTTTGTCTATATGCATTTCATTGGTTCTTACATCAAATCATCAGTAGACTTCAACCCAAATTCTTAAAAAACTCATGAATATTTTCTGTCTTTATATAATAACCTCAGTATGCAAAATGACCCTCAAAAGTTAAAAATGATAAAAGCAAATAATTTTTCTTAATAATTTTGATGATTTTGGGCCTTAACCTAGCCAAAATGGCATGACAGCAATACTATTATGCAAAATAGCCCACAAAAATTTAAAATAAAATAAAGTTCTTTGGTCAATAATTTTTGTGAGTTTTGGCTTTAACCTAGCCAAAATGCCATGAGTTTATTATTAATATGCATACTGACCTCCAAAAGTTAAAAACAACAAAAAAATATTTTTGTTAATAATTTTAATGATTTTGGGGCTTAACCTTGCCGAAATGGCATGAATTAATATGCAAAATAACTCTTAAAATATGAAAATAAAATAAATATATTTTGGTCAATAATTTTGATGATATTAATACGCAAAATGACCCCCAAAAGTTTAAAATAACAAAATACAATTATTTTTGTTAATAGTTTTGATGATTTTGGTCTTAACCTAGCCAAAATGACATGAGAGAAATATTAACATGCAAAATATCCCTCAAAAGTTGAAAATAAAATAAATATTTTTTTGATAATAATTTTGGCTTTTATTAGAAGAAATTAATATTTTTCCGTTAATGTTGAAAGAAACTCTTGTTTGAAAAAAGCAAAAATTAAACAATTAACTAATTATTTAAATCAACAATAAATAAAAATAAGCATACAAATTATTTTTGTTAATAATGTTGATGATTTTGAGCTTTAACCTAGCTCCAGCTTCCATAAGTGTTGCATAAAAATTTTTGCCTTTGTAATAACGGGGCCAATTAAACCTAAAGGGTCGTACAGCCGAACAATTGACGAAAGAATAGAGCGTTTTGTGACGACCTTGCAATTGTTTACGGGGTTAAACGAAAAAATAAAGTTGTCATCTTTTGGGTCCCAAATAAGGCCAAGAGTTTTAGTTACGTCAGTTCCGTCATCAAATTTTAAGTATTTCTCGCATTGCTCTGCCGGTATTTGATTCAAAACTGCAGGTGAATTAGAGCACCACTTTCTTATTAAAAAGTTACCTCGCTGTAATAAAGCTGCCTCTTGCTGCCTAATCTCAAGCACTTCATTTACAGAGCTACCACCAGATATCATGTCGTCCACATAGAAATCACGCATTACTATTTTTGCACCTACTGGGAAATTTGCTTCTTCATCTTTTGCTAGTTGCTGCATTGCACGAATTGCCAAAAACGCTGCAGGTTTTGTAACATATGTAACGGTGTCTAGTTTATAAGTCTTTATCTCCTCTTCTTCACTTTCTCTCCACAGTATGCATTGTAGGTAGTTGTCAGGATGAGAAACGCGCACACACCTATACATCTTACAAATGTCGCCACTTAGTGCCACTTTGAAACAACGATAACGCAGAAGCGTATTAAAAAGTTTGGGCTGTATAGTTGGGCCAGCATACAAAACGTCATTAAGAGACAAACCAGTTGTTGTTTTTGCGGAGCCGTCAAAAACAACTCTTAATTTGGTCGATGTACTGTCAAGTTTGTGCACACAGTGGTGGGGCAGGAAATATTTTTACTGAGAATTCTGTGGAGAAACTAAAGACATATGGTTTAAAGATACGTACTCACTCATAAATTCTGTATACTGTGCTTTGACGCCTGGATTTCTTTTAAGTTTTTTTTCTAAGCCTTTGAAACGCTGCAAAGCATGATAATACGAGTCTCCAAGTAGTTGCACGCCTGGTCCCTCTATTTGTGGTAACCGAACAGAGTAGGAGCCAGAAGGAAGGCGCACAGTATTTTCTAAAAAGTGGGCTTCACAAAAAAGTTCTTCATCAGAGGGCGAACTGTAGTTGCCAAAATTGTTTTCGACTTCCCAAAAGCTTTCTACTGCAGAGCACAACTGATCTTCTTGATTTATTTTAGAACTAACAGCTAGAGACCACGAATGACAGGAGCGAATACTGCCGCCAGCAACTACCCAGCCTAATAATGTTTTTTGAAGAACAGGCAGATTTTCGGCTAACTTGATTTGTCCAATTGACATTAAATCAAAGAATAATTCGGCTCCAATCAAAACATCAATACGACCACATTTGTCGAATAACGGATCAGCAAGCTGTATATTTTTGGGTATGTTCCATCCTGATGTGTTGACGTTTATGTTAGGCTGATAATCTGTTATGCTAGGGACGACCATTGCCCTTACAGATGTTGAATAGTCTCCAGTCTTCGATTTAATTACGATATCAACAGACTTATCAACAGACATACTTCCATCCCCTATTCCAGAAATAGTTGCGAAAGTCTGATTGCATTTTAAATTTAAATACTTAACAAAGCGACTTGTAACTAGATTAAGTTGTGAAGCGGAATCTAATATAACGCGACCAGGTACAAAAACACCAAATTTGTTTTTTACCATAACAATAGCTGTTGCTAGCCAAACACCTGTAGCAGCAGCTGTCGTTTTTGATGAACCTTTATCATCTGAGGAAATAAGCACTGCTTGTGATGGGCCAGGGTCAGCTGAAGGCATGATGGGTTGAACTGCAGGGTCGTCATTAATGTGCAGCATTGTGTGGTGTTTCGAAGAGCATTGACGGCAACAACCTGAGGTACATTTTTTTAGCATATGGCCTTTTTTTAAACAGTTGAGACACAACTTCAACCTTTTTGCTTCCCTAAAACGAACAGTGGGCGACAAGTTTAAAAAGCGTGAACAGCTTGTAATAAAATGATCTTTTGAATCACAAAAGGAACATAATGTGGACGGGGTAGCGACCGAAACATGTACGTGCCGATTGTGCTGGTTAGATTTTTTCCAAGTTAGTTGCTTTGAGGCCTTACCTACTGCCGAGTTTTCAAAATTTTCTACCATACGACACCTTCGCTCTAAAAAAGCTGCCATATTATCCCAAGTTGGTAGCTCATTTGCTGGTAAATTTTCCTCCCACTTAATAAGGGACTTGGTATCCAATTTCGTTGTTACTAAATGAATAAGTAGCCCATCGGCCACCTGTGCTTGGCTACCAATAGTTTGCATAGCACGCAAGTGTGAATTCATTTTGTCGCTCAATCGACGAAGATCAGTAGCAGAACCAGTTTCAACCTTGTCTAGAGCAAACATATCTTTTATGTGGGATTGAAAATTTAATAGCTTATTGTCAAAACGATTTTTTAACAACAACAACGCCTCTTTATAATTTAATTCATTAAGCTCTAGGGAAGCAATTGTGTCGAGAGCAGCACCTTCTAAACTGGCGCGCAAATAGTGAAACTTTTCAAGCTGGCTTAAATCACTGTTGTCATTTATGACAGTAGAAAACAACGAATTAAAATTTGGCCATTCTGAATAGGAGCCACAAAATTTAGGCAACTGGATTTCAGGGACTTTTGTTTTGCGCGTAGCTGTTTGAGATGGTGAATCATCAACCGAAAATTGCCGCATTGTAGACGAGCGCTGCTGCGACGACCGAACGACGTTGAGTTGGCGTGTTAATTTGGCCTTTACCTCAAAGTACAACGAAATGAACACCATTCGATCGTTACTTACCGACACACTGCATTCATTCTCTTCTATAATGCATTGGGCCCTTTCGTAGCTTTTGTTGATCTCTTCGATGTATTCCAAACGCACAGACAGCTCGGCATCATCATACTGGGCAAGCTGGGATGACGTTAGTTTTTCATTCAGGTCCTCCAGCTGCTTCATCATCGTTGCAACTCTCGAGTAATATGGCAACAAATCCACCGATTGCTCTGCGCTCTCGCAGCCTGAAGGCTTTTCTTTTCTGCTGGTTGACATTTTTGGCAAATTGACGAGTAATAGTTTCGAATTTCTTTAACTATATTAGCAAGAAAAAGCAAGACTTTATGAACCACAAGTTATTAATATCCGAATTGATATTAATACAAAACTATGTATATAAACTATCACGTCGGGGTCACCAATGTTTTGAGCCTGCAATCTTTTTTGCAGGCAAACTAAATCAAAATTAAAAAAGCAAATAATTTTATTCTTATTAAATTATCCACTTTATTAAACTTCTCAAAGACGACTCAAAAATTTCAATACAGAAAAGTAATGTAAGAGTAACAAACAAGAGATTAAGTACACATGTACCCTTTATTACAAAAAAATGAGTTGGATGAACGTACATACATACATGCAAAGCTACGTTAAAAATATTCATGCTAATGCAAAAATACGTACAAGCATATAAATATTTTTACAAAACTATGTGCACGAAAATAAGCACATAAGCAAGAGCAAACGATTTTTTGTAGCGTAAATATGTATGCTTTCATGTAGGTAAATATGTAGGTATGTACGCATTACAGTTAAACATTTTAAGCAACAAAATAAAATTAAGATTTTGGCAGAATTTAAATAAAGAAAGAACAACTGGATTTAAATAATACAGGGCCGTATCTGCGGTTAACAAAAAAAAAAAAAAAACAAGTAAGAGCGCTATATTCGGCTGTGCCGAATCTTATATAGCCTTCACATTTGTCTTTTAATATACCCAGCTGAGTTATTTTGTACTGCAAATAATAAAATAAAAATACCTTGTGCGAGTTTTAAAGTTCATAGAAAACTTTACAAAATTTTATCGTTCGTATGAATAATAGAAATAGATGAAGAAGGTTTGAGGTCGAGACTTATAAAAGTTTTCGACATTATTCATATTTGTTTGTAGCGACGGCTCGTTTGCCTCGCTTTTATAAATGGGATTATTCTGGTGGTACACCAGAATAACTCAATGCTTTGAAATTGCTGTATATTATTATCCTGGTGGTTCACCAGAATAACTTTGTAGAAATTTTAAAGGAGTTCTCAAGGTGGTACACCAAGAGAAGCCGATCACTAAGTTAATTAACAAGAACAGTCGTAAACGTAATGATCGCATTTATTAAAAATTTTCATGCTTATAAATAAATAATTTACAAAAACAAATAATTAAAATAAAATTAAAAATAAAAGAAATTATATGTAAAGAATTTATGTGAGCCGGAATTGCTTACATTTCATTAAAATGTTTTCCCACAGATAGCCAGGGAAAGCGTTGGATTTCATACTGTCTGGCTGATAATTTGAATAGCACCTGCAAAATAAATATTTTATGTTTGCATGTGCAGTCAAAACGAAAAGCTGACATATCAATTCTCACGCTTTGGCTGACTAGACTGTGGGAGAATCAAAACAGATTTGAAGAACAAAAATTAAGGGAGTTTACTAAATTTCAATTCTATTAAGATTTGTTTTATTTTGTTGCAAAATAAAAAAAATCATACAGAATTAACATACTTCCCCCCTTAGGAGGACCGGTAAGAATAGTTAAACAGCTCACATAAATACCGGGAACTTAATCTAAGCAGTGTCAAGCTGATGAATCCACTGAAATGTCCCATGAGGACCTTGGAGCAGGCTGCGGCACTGCACGGTGAGCGTTGACCTTCTTCTTTCGTATGTAGTTTCTTAGTAGGATGATGAATATAATTAAAATGAGCGCCAATCCAAAGTAACTGGCTGTCAAACTATGTATTTCATGATGGCTTGTCGTTACTGGGATATCGCGTAGCTGTGCTTTCATTTCTGCCTGTAATCGGTTCATTTCCTCAATACTTGAACGGTATATCAAAGATTGCGTCAGGTTGTCCACATCATGCAATGAATTGAAAAATGACATCCCGTTGGATGTATTGGATTGATGGAGAGTTGATGTGATGGTTTGATAACTGCTAACCGTGATCATCTCGTTTTTTATAGTACACCCTGCTGGGAGTGTTATTAACCCTTGCACAAGCTGATAGCTGCTCTTTCCATTGCAAACTGTACTTAATTTGAGTTGTTGATGAGTTGCGACGAGCCATTGATTCCTTTCAAACAGTTGATGCCATACGTTGTTGTTGGCTATTACTTCTATATTGCAGCTTGAATCAGATTCATTATTGAATAAATGTATCTCGCAGCTGCATAGTGGTGCACCCTTGTGGCAAGTAGCTTGGACATTTGGGCACAAAAGGGTATTGCGCTCCAGTGTATTGCAGCCAAGAAGTTTGCTGTCATCTGTTGGGAAATTTATATCACGATGAGCATTAAGGGCTATTATTTTTGATGTCGGTATGATAGCTACTAATGAATTGTTTATTACTTGTGGGACTGGTGTAAGGTAGAATAAATCATATTCATTTTGATTTGACAAGGGAATAAACAAGGTGCAGATGATGTGCTCATTGGAGATTGATGCATGAGCTGCCGCGATGCCATATATATGAATGATATCAACTACTGGTAATGCTAAATCTGTTGGAAGATTAGCCTTTATGTTACCCACTTCAGTAGCAAATTGTTGTGGGGTTAGCAGAATAGGGCTGATCCGGCCATGATAAGTATCAGCCAACAAGTTAATCATAGAGGTGTGCATTTTTTGAACCTTGTCTACTATTATAACTAACTGGAGGCTTAGGGATAAAATGAGCTGCGAGCGTTGGTCATTGTCTGTGCGGTTCATGAGTTTGATGATTTTAAAGTTGATTTTTTCAAAACCATTTTGAGTCTGAGCATCAGTCTGCTTCATTAGGTTAACGGTAGAGTCCAAGAATGAAGTTTGATTCCGCAGGAGCTCTTGTAGACGGGCTTCATCGTTTTTGATACCGTTGATGGTGTCGGACATTTGCTCAGCATATTTTGAATCCAGAACACCGAATAAGGAGTTTGCTACGTTGCCGACAATATCTATTGCGCCTCATTTTTTTCGTTTAGCAAGATTTTCTAGACCAGCATGCATGTCGTTCTGGATGTTGCGAAAATGGTTTATCAGTCCGGTACATTGAGTGTGGATATATGAGTAATTACAGGCATTCGTCAAGGCATTGGTCCCGTTAATCAAAAGCTGTCATTCATTATGAAATGGTGCCAGCTCAAAATATATCAGAAGCTTCCACTCTGAAAGAACTGGTTTGATTTTACCAATATGTTCGAAGTGTATACCAGGGTTGCCTTTAATCTGAGTATAAGTGACTTGTTGGCACGTCACTAGTGGAAGAAACAATGCTAGGATCACGAGCATGCCTGTTGTGGTCAAGTGGCCACGTTTTGGAGGTGGAGAATTTTTGTTAAAGTCGCTGGGCGCGCCGCTTCGTTTGAGGGGTTGTGAATTATCTCTTCCTTCATCGTCATCTGGTTCTATCGGAAGAGGAGCGAGTAAGTGGATGGCTCGCTTAATGACCCCAGTTGATGTTTTTACCGCCGCTGTCCTGACCAAGCCATCGGGTCCAGGAAATGTTTCAACTACTTTTCCGAGTCGCCAGTTCATGACAGATAAATTATCTTTAATTACGACAATGGTGCCGAGCTGTAGATTTTGTGATTTAGTTTGCCACTTGCTACGCTGCTGGAGCTCATTGAGATACTCCTGTGACCACCTTTTCCAAAACTGATGTTTTATTCGGGAGACTAATTCCCAGCGTTTTGTCAAGGTTGAGGATGTTGTTTGTGCAGTCGCGTCAACCTGGGCCGTGAGAGGCTCCCCAATCAAGAAATGACCCGGTGTCAATGCAGCGTCATCATTCGGATTACTTGGTAATGGTGCAATTGGCCTTGAATTCAGGATTGCTTCAACCTCTATGACCACGGTTTCCATTTTCTCATAAGTCAGGGATGCGCTTGATATTTCTTTGACCAAAAGACCCTTGGCGGATTTTACAGCAGCTTCCCATAGTCCACCGAAATGCGGAGATCGCGGAGGGATAAAATGGAAATTAATGTTTTTAGTCGCGCATTCTCGCTGGATAGTTTCCTGAACTGTTGTAGAAAATACAGCAGTTGACAATTCTGCAAGTTGATTTCGCGCTCCTATGAAGTTGGTAGCGTTATCGCAATAAAGGTTTTGACAATGCCCTCTTCGACTTATAAATCTCTTGAGGGCTCCAATGAATGCATCGGTTGTGAGATCTGTTACTAGCTCTAGATGAACTGCCTTTGAAGAAAAGCAACAAAAAACCGCAATATACGCCTTCTGAGGTCGTTTTCCTCTGGTCTTGAAGTGTACCCATATTGGGCCGCAATAGTCAACTCCTGCGTTGATAAAAGGCCTTGCGGGTGTCACCCTCGTTTCTGGCAAATTTCCCATGATTTGTTGAAGAAGCCTTGGTTTTGATCTTGCGCACTGTATACATTTATGGACAGCTTCCCGAGCCAAGTGCTTTCCCTTAATGGGCCAGAAGCGTTGTCTTACGGTTGCAAGAAGCGCAGTAGGACCGCAGTGTTTATTCTCCCTGTGTATGGATTCGAAGATTAATCGGCTGATTATGTCATTGAACGGCAAAAGCATGGGGTGTTTGGCATTATAACTCAATGCGGATTCTTTTAGCCGACCTCCGACTCTTATGATATTATTCTCATCTAGGAATGGCGATAGGCTTTTGATCTGACTCGATTTTTTCAGTTCCTTTTGCCTTTGCAAATCTTGGATGTCTTCCTTGAAGTTCGAATGTTGTGTAGTTCAAACGATGATAACAAGAGCATCGTGAAGCTCAAAAGGGGTGAGAGTAGGCCTGTTTTGTCTTTCTTCCTTGCTACTTTTGGCGTTTTTGACGAATCTAAGAACATATCCGATAATTTGTTGAAGCGTTTTCAATGAGTTCCTGTGGTTTATTCTGTGTAGCAAGTTTTCACTATCAATCGATGCTAGTAAGTTCTGAGGGATTTGTTTCCTTTCAATAACGGCTGAGTCAGAAGTTGGACTAAAGGCTGAAGGCCAATGTTTTTCGTCTCCGTGAAGGAAAAATGGCCCGTACAACCAGTGGGGTGTCTGGTGTAGTTGTTGTGGGCCTAAACCTCTAGATATGATGTCCGCTGGGTTTTCCTTGGAACTCACATGTCTCCATTGTTTAGGTTTCGTGCTCTCCTGAATAGAAGCTATTCGATTTGCAACGAATGTATGAAGGAAGGATGATCTCGAGTTTATCCAGTTCAACACTATTGTTGAATCAGTCCAGTAGAATGTTGGTGTTGTAATCATGTCCAATTCGTGTTTAACTTTTACCGCCAAATTAGCTCCTAACTGGGCAGCACATAATTCTAGCCTTGGAAGCGTTTGTTGCTTAAGAGGCGCTACCCGAGATTTTGCACATAACAAGTATACCACTATCGTTCTGTTTGGTAAAAATGTTCTAATGTATATTGCTGCCCCATATGCCTTTTCTGACGCATCGGAGAAGACATGAAGTTGTGGTTTGTGTGAAATATTACCCTTATATACATGTCGCTGGACTTGAAAGTTTTCGAGTTCTTTGAGATTGTTCCGAAAGTTTCGCCACCGAGAGTCAAATTCGGAAGACACGGCTTCATCTAATGAAAGATTCAGGCTCCACAGCTCTTGAACAAACATTTTCGCTCTGACAACGACAGGAGATAGGAGACCCAGTGGGTCAAAAATGCGTGCCAAATCTGAAGTGACTGTCCTTTTGGTTACAGCTTTCATTGGTTGTACGTTGACCTTGATTTTAAGTTGGTCACCTTTGGGTAACCAGGCCAATCCTAATGTTTTAGTGTAGTTGGTTTCCTCTGCGGAGAAATCGAGGCTGACTTCTTGATCACATTCTGGGATATTACGAAGTAGTTGAACGTGATTGGCGCTCCATTTTCGAAAGTTAAATCCATACCGCGCCATGACTTGCTGCAGTTGGCGTTGGGTATCCAAGGCTATACTTAAGCTATCAGCTCCACCCAGCCTATCATCAACGTAAAAGTTCTTCTCCAAAAAATTGGCTGCTAAGGGAAACTGGAGTTGGTTCTCCCGGCTTATTTCTTTCAAACATCTGATTGCTAGATAGGGTGCTGGCCTAGTTCCATAAGTAACGGTATTTAATGTGAAATAGTTGATGGGCAAGGTGATATCCGGTCGCCATAGGATTATCTGGTATGGCCTATCCTTGGGATGGATCGAGATTTGGCGAAACATTTTTTCTATGTCTGTTGTGATTACGAAGCGCGGTAATCGAAAGCGCAGCAAAATAGTGAATAAGTCATTTTGTAGAGGTGGTCCAGTATGCAGAATATCGTTTAACGATTTTCCGGATGATGTTTTAGAAGAGGCGTCAAACACAACTCTAATTTTAGTGGTACTGCTTTCGGGTCGTAATATGCAGTGGTGGGGAATAAAGTATTTTGCCCCTTCCACCTTGTCTATGTCGACCTTGGTCATGTGGCCTAATGCTTCATATTCCTTCATGAATTGTGTGTATTGATGCTTTAACACAGTGTCTTTGGATAATCGTCGTTCCAATGACAGGAATCGATTGAAGGCGATACTATGTGACTCTCCTAAAGAACTTGGTTCAATACAAAATGGGAGTCTTACTATGAATCTTCCTTCCTTGTCACGTGCAGTGTGCTGGTTAAAATGCGCTTCACACCGTACATTTTGCGCTGATAATTGACGGTGTGTGCTATCGACTTCTTCTAGTTTCCTAAATCTCTCGATTGCCTGGCTCATCTTGTCTTCTTCAGTCAGGACCCCACATAAAGCTGTTGGTAGATGCTGGCCAGCCACTCTTCCGGATACCAGCCAGCCTAATATTGTATTTTGCAAGACTGGGAGGTTATCGGAAAGTTTAATCTGTCCAATAGCGAGTAGTTGATGATAATATTCTGCTCCTAAAAGAACATCGACTTCGTCTGGATGATTGAAGTTTGGGTCTGTCAATGCTATATTGTTGGGAATAGGCCACCTGTCAATATTAATATGCTGCGAAGGTTGAGGAGCAATTATTTGTGGCAACACAAATGCCTCCAAACGTGCTGAAAAATTGTTGAGTCGAGATTGAAGTGTAATTTTGACTCGGGGTTGAACCTTGGTCTGGTTTTTTCCGATGCCATTTATTGAGATAGATGCAGGACTAGCAGGGAGTCCAAGCCGGGTAACTAATCTTTCTGTAACTAGGTTGACTTGCGATCCTGAGTCGAGAATCGCCTTGCATTCGGTTTCCAGACCATTCGCCTTAACTTTTACCAATGCTGTTCCCAGTAAAACATAGGGCCTGGGAGTTGCAGAATTCACAGCCGTGCCTTCTACTACAACTGCTGGTGTAGTGACGAGGGAAGCCGCTTGTTCCGATAATTGATTACTAGTCGTGGCTGGCTCAGTACAAGGTTTACGTTCGTCTTTGGTTGATTTAATTGGCAGATTAGAGGAATTTCCTTGTTCTGCTGATGTCGCAATCTGTCGTGAGTTAGGTTCAAGGTGAACCAGCGTATGGTGCTTTTTCCCACATTTTTGGCAGCGGCCTGCGATCGCGCATTGTTTGGTGGAATGACTATTGCTAAAGCAGTTTGCACATAACCTTTGCTTCTGTACCAGGTTAAGTCGCGTTTCTGGGCTAAGCGATTGGAATTCCTTGTATCGATATAATGGATGCTTATCTTTCTTGCAATTAATGCATTGTCTGCTTTCGAGTTGGGGTTGTGTAGTAAGCGCGCAAGTTTTAGGAATATTGACGGCAGCTTTTTCCTTATATCGCATTGCTTCAAGAGTATGGAAGTAGTTCTCGATGAACCTTAAAAAATCGCTGATTTTTTGTAGCTCCTTAGGCCTGTCAATTGTTTGTTCATATTGACTGTGTACGGGTTTGTCTACCTTTTTAACTAAAAGGTGGATTAGAAGTGGATCCCATGACGTAGTCTCGAGACCCATGTTGGATAGAGCTGCTAAGCACTGCTTTGTTGTATCGTGTAGTCACTTAAGAGCGTTCAAAGAGCCAGCACCAGATGGCTGATCTAGTAACCTTTGAATTGCTGTAGCCACCATAACCCTTTTGTTATTATAGCGGTTTTCCAGCAGTAGCCATGCCGCTTGGTAATTTCTCCCGTAATCGCGAAATGAGCAATGATATTTGCTGCTTCACCGATTACGTTATTCTTTAAATACCACATTTTGTGAGCGTCGGATATGGGTTGCTCATGGATCATTCTGGTAAATAGATCAGAGAAGGAGGTTCACTTCATATAATCACCATCAAATTTGGTGATGTCGATTGTGGGTAAGGGCAATGACGGTGATCTAGCTACAATGCCCGAGGTGGCGGAGTGGAGGTGTTTAGTAGTACTTGTGAGCTGGATGATTGCTGTTTGGGCTTCTTTTTCGAGGTGCACATATTTCGTTGAATTATAACCAACTTGATCTGGAACAGGATATTTGTCCAGTACCTCGTCGTTAAGCTGTTCCACTTGCTGCCACAGGTGGGTAATCGTGGCCTTTTTTATCTCGTAGTAGGTCATTTCTTGGTCGCTCATTTGAAGCCCTTCTAGTTGACGGGTTAGAGCCGCCATTTTTCCCAGAGACCGGCTAATGAGGCCATCATGACCATCAGTTGCACCACCACTTGATCGTTCGGTGTTTGAGGTTGAGGGACCCCGAGGTTGCTTGGTGTCTGATTCTCGACCTTGAGTCTCAAGCTCACGTTCTATCAGCGTGATATACTTTGTTGCCATAGACCTTACTTTGGTGTAGTAGTCAGAAACAAAGTATTCGTCAGCTGTGTCTACATCCTTCGAACTTCGTAGATTGTTGTCCGCATCCTCAAACTCTGCCCAAGCAACCTTGAGCCTGGCCAGTCGTTCTTCATAGTAAGCAGTCGTCTTGCGACTACTGGAATCCTTGTTGAGGTTCCTTATTATGATGGCGATGCTTTCGCCGATTTCCTTCAGCTTCTGGAGAAGCTTTTCTGAGGGTTCCATGGTATGGAAATATTGCAGGTTGGGTTCCTGTCAAATGTTGAGTAAATGAACCGAAGGTTGCAGGTCCTGTCACGGTCGCCAATGTTTGTTGCGACGGCTCGTTTGCCTCGCTTTTATAAATGGGATTATTCTGGTGGTACACCAGAATAACTCAATGCTTTGAAATTGCTGTATATTATTATCCTGGTGGTTCACCAGAATAACTTTGTAGAAATTTTAAAGGAGTTCTCAAGGTGGTATACCAAGAGAAGCCGATCAGTAAGTTAATTAACAAGAACAGTCGTAAACGTAATGATCGCATTTATTAAAAATGTTCATGCTTATATACTAAATAATTTACAAAAACAAATAATTAAAATAAAATTAAAAAATAAAAGAAATTATATGTAAAGAATTTATGTGAGCCGGAATTGCTTACATTTCATTAAAATGTTTTCCCACAGATAGCCAGGGAAAGCGTTGGATTTCATACTGTCTGGCTGGTAATTTGAATAGCACCTGCAAAATAAATATTTTATGTTTGCATGTGCAGTCAAAACGAAAAGCTGAAACATCAATTCTCACGCTTTGGCTGACTAGACTGTGGGAGAATCAAAACAGATTTGAAGAACAAAAATTAAGGGAGTTTATTAAATTTCAATTCTATTAAGATTTGTTTTATTTTGTTGCAAAATAAAAAAAATCATACAGAATTAACAATATTAAAAGGTTAATAAAAGTTGTTAATTTTTATGGGATGTTCTAGACCTCCTCTCTAACTTTTTTCCAAAATTTGATTATTATTTTTTGTAGAATATTCGAAGTCGATAGCTGTCATAGTTTCCCAGATGTAGCGTATCGAAAATTTCATAAAAATTGTTAATTTCTGCCCCCACCTAAACAATTTTTTCTGCAAAGCGTAGGTCTTGTTGCTTAAAGAACATTTGATGTCGATAGCTGTTATAGTTTCCGAGATATAGCGTATGGAAAATTTCATAAAAATTGTTAATTTGTATGGAAGTAACCCCTTCTTCTGCCCCCACCTAAAAAATTGGTTATTTCAGGCTTTCGCTTATATCTCGGTCAATAGTAAACCAATTTTGCTAATTTTAAATAGCGATTGTCTCCAGGAAATTTCTAATAGTTTGACATCAATAACTAGTCCGTATCTTTGTATTTGACTCCGGAAACTTGGTTGCAACAGACGGACAGACGGGCATGGCTATATCAACTTCCCTATCTATAAGGATCCAGAATATATATACTTTATGGGATCGCAAATTGATAAAAAAAAGTAATTACAAATGGAATGATAAACTTATATATACCCTTTTCACTATGTGAAGGGTATAAAGAAGGGAAACAAATTGCTTACAGATAGTTTCGTCAAAACAAACTGACAGGAATCCTATTTCTAATCCTTGTTATTATAGTATTCTAACAAAAAACCTTCTTAATATTTTTAAATTAACACTCAATGGTTAGTATGGAATAGCTAAAATCTTTTTTTTATTGCGAAAGAGACTTATTATTGCTCTTTTTTTCTATTAAGCCGAAAACATACGTATTACGTAAGTATATAGTGTACATTAATACTAATAGTATATTTAAGATGGGTGTATTGTAAAGTATTAAGGCTAACGGGCCTTTAAAAACTTTTCATTTGGTACCAATGTTTTGGGATTTAAATAGAAACTTGTTAATAAAGTACCGAAAGATTGACAGAAAACTTACAAACATTTTCTCTTAAAGCACTTATTCATGATATTATATGATACAAGGTGCATTCTTAATCTCGTAGTGTACGGACGTGTCTACGCCAGTGTAATATTGGTAATAGGTGGCAAACGAATTTATTAATATACATACATACATACACATATTGAGAGAAAAGAAAACAATAGTTTGTTTGTTTAATAAAAAAAGCGAACGGTTAATGAGTAACAGTAATCGTCGTGACAGTGGGCCTAATAGCCGAAATGCTCAAGCGTTAGCAATGAAAACATCAGAGACCTTTATATAATAAAAACTCTTTGAGTGCAAAACCGTTGATAATTAAAGACAATTTAAGTGCAAGTGGGCCTTATTTAAGTAAGTGTACTGAACAAGGGACAATTTTCGCCCAAACTCTTTTTAAAAATTATGAAAAAAATACCGAGGTACCATACTCACCATTTGCTAAGGGCGGTCCCAGCCCACTTTCCTCAGAAGCTTTAAAGGTTCAGGTAGGGATGGACCGCTATATTACAGTTCTTAAAAGGGGTAGAAGCCCGAAATCCGCAGAGGTTACAAAACCAGCCCAAATTTCAAAAGATGAAGAAAAGCCAATCTCATCGCAAAATCGTTTTGCCATACTAGAAAAGGAGAACGATACCCCTGTCACCGAGAAGAAGACACATAAACCTCCTCCAATTTATTTGAGAGAAAGAAACTCGAACAACTTTATTAGGTTTTTAGTCGGATTAATCGGGAAAAATGTGTATAATAATACGAAACAAAAATTCAGGTAAATCACGAAAACGCTTACCGCACCGCCGTTTCAGAATTTGAAAAACTGAATAAGAACTTCTACACTTACCAACTTAAAAATGCAAAAGGACTCCAGGTAGTTATAAAAGGTATTGACGTTAATGTCGACCCGGAAGAGATAAAGACGAGTTTGTGCAACAAAGGCTTTAAAGCTAAAACTGAATCAAACATTAAAAATAGAGAAAAGTGTCCCCAACCATTATTTGGGGTGGAGCTTGAGCCTAGTGATGTAAAATTGAGAAAAGGTGAAACTCACCCTATTTATGAATTAAGATATATTTTGCATCGCAGAGTTGTTGTTGAAGCCCCACATAAACGATATGGCCCAGTACAGTGCTTGAACTACCATGAATTTGGCCATACCAAAGCTTATTGCAAGTTGCCTTCTGTTTGTGTTGTGTGTGGGGACCTGCATGCCACGACCAAGTGCGATAAACCAAAAGATTACCCCAGGGTGAAGAAATGCAGCAATTGCGGCGGAAATTACACTGCCAACTATAGAGGTTGCCCTGTTTTTGACATAGTAAGGCGTTTATCTAAGACTAAAATAATTTCTGCCCCTCCACATCAGTTAAATACAGCAACTACTACTATGCCAATTTTTTTTAAAGTAAAATAAGAAACCGCATGGCTTTGAATACGGCTAATAGTTTAATTCATATAAAATATGGTTTACAAAGGTGTAGCACCTCCTGTTTAAACTACGAGTTACCAGCAAGCGCATTTGTAAAAATAAATTTAATTGAAACATACATACATATAATAAATCAATATATTGGGGGATTTCATGTCAAGTGACCCAACTTTTTTTTTCGATTGGAAAGAAATTTGGACCAAAGTAAGTTATTGCAGAGAGTAGTTTAGGTACAATTTTTTAACACAATCGGTCAAGAACTCTCTGAGCTAGAGGGGTTCAAAATTTGACGTTTTCGGCAAATAGGTGTTTTTTCTTATACATGTAGCTTATTACCTTTTGCTTTTAACAAAATTCGTCCCAAATACTTTCGATAGCTTTTTTTTCAATCTTCCAGAAAAAAAATATTTTTAAAATTAAAAAAAATTTTTTTTATAAAATAATTAGAAAAAAATTTTTTTTTTTCTAAATGTGCCCATTTTTTTTTTTTTTTTGTGCTCAAAAGAAAGCTTAGGTCTTTTGTTTGAAGAGCTTGGAAGTCGCTTAGTGGGATGCGAGTGGGATATCTATAAAAAATAATGTTTTGTAACTCAATGTAGAGGTTTTTCAATGTTCGCGTATGTTCTATTTTAATTTTTTTCCTATTTATGTAAAATTATCTCTTAAGCAAAAAAAAATTATTTTATGCTAAGAAACAAAATAATTTAACCTTTCCGACGGCTTGCATTGAAAATATTAACAAAATGTGTTCAGACATTACCATATAAAAGTGATTTTATTCCAGAGGCCTACCATTTTGTTGGTAATGCAGTGTCGAGTGTATGAGACATTATTTAGTACTTGCATACCGTCGGAAAGGTTAAATTATTTTGTTTCTTAGCATAAAATATTTTTTTTTTTGCTTAAGAGAAAATTTTACATAAATAGCAAAAAAATCAAAATAGAATAAACGCGAAAATTGGAAAACCTCTACCTTGAGTTACAAAACATTATTTTTTATAGATATCCCACTCGCATCCCACTAAACGACTTCCAAGCTCTTCAAACAAAAGACCTAAGCTTTCTTTTGAGCAAAAAAAAAAAATGGGCACATTTGGAAAAAAAAATTTTTTTTGTAATTATTTTATAAAAAAAAAAATAAAAAAAAATTTTTTTTAATTTAAAAAATATTTTTTTCTGGAAGATTGAAAAAAAAGCTATCGAAAGTAATTGGGACGAATTTTGTTAAAAGCAAAAGGTAATAAACTACACGTATGAGAAAAAACACCTATTTGCCGAAAACGTCAAATTTTGAACCCCTCTAGCTCAGAGAGTTCTTGACCGATCGTGTTAAAAAATTGTGTCTAAACTACTCTCTGCAAGAACTTACTTTGGTCCAAATTTCTTTCCAATCGAAAGACATCGGTTTTAAAAGTTGGGTCACTTGACATGAAATCCCCCATTATATAAAAACAAATCTGTGACCGGAAGAAGAAAATGTTACCCTTTTTTCATTTGTCCTTTTTTATATGTATATGTTAATTTTGATAAACATTTGTATCAATTGCTACTGCGAAATAATTTTATTTAATATTACATACTACTTTTTCTATTGTTTTTGTTTTGTAAAAAAATCTTAAAATACAAATTGAATAATAAATGCATTGATAGATTTAGAACAGAAAAATTTCCAATTTTTAAATGTAGCTCTTTTTGACTACTCGGTTGGCTCGTTTTGTCTCTGAATTGTTGGCATCACTGAATGGTTTTTCAAATGTCCCTTTTTTTATATATTTTATTATTGAATCTTCGCTTAGGCGAACTAACAATAAGTATTCAAATCTTAAAACTAAGTAATTAATACTAGTCCAGTCAGTACCAGACTAAAATTTAAGTTCTCACAATAAAATTAACTAATTTTAAAGGTTTCATCTAAGAGCAATAGTATCCCTTTTTTAAGGCGGGTGTGACCACTGTGTTGCGGGATGCTTTGAGCGAGCGGATTTGGATGTGTTTCCAGCTTATTTAAGTACTTGTCCATATAGTTTAGGATTTCGCATTTTAAAAGTGGAACTTCTAGATCCTTGTGGATGTTGCTGTTTTTAATATACCAAGGAGCACCAGTAATCATTCTTAGAATTTCGTTTTGACGGCGTTGGATTTTTTCGATGTTAGAGGCGGAAGCAGTGCCCCATAATTGTATACCGTAGCACCAAATTGGTTTTAAAATTGAGTTGTAGAGTAGAAGCTTACAATCCAGACGTGGCACAGAGTTTCAACAATTAGCCAGTGGATTTGAGCAGCTTTAAGTTTCATTTGCGTCAGCTTCGCATCTATATGAGGCTTCCATGTAAGACGGCAATCTAGGTGAATACCAAGATATTTTGTCTCAGATCGTTGAGGCACCATATGGTTGTTAATAGTGATTGGAGGGCACGTTTCTTTGCGTAAGGTAAAAGTTACGTGAGTACATTTTTGTTCATTTATCTTTATTCCCCATAACTTTGCCCATTTTTCAACTTGGGTTACGTGTTGTTGCAGCTGGTTCGAAGCCTCTTTAGGGTCTTTGTGAATACTAAGAAAAGCAGTGTCGTCCGCAATTGTCGACGTGTGTGTAAAACTGTTGGTTGGCATATCTGCCGTGTAAAGCAAGTACAAAATTGGGCCTAGTATACTGACTTGAGGTACACCAGCCCCTATTGGTTGAGAAGAACTTATTTGGTTTTCCTCTTTGATCATAAATTGTCGACCGGTTATGTATTTTTATAAAAGGTTAAAAATATTAGCTGGAAGGTTGAGCTTTAGTTTGTTTAAAAGGCCTTCATGCCATACTTTGTCGAAAGCTTGCGAGACATCGATAAAAAGCCCCGAGCAGTACTTCTTTTCCTCAAAGGCTTTTCTTATAACCTGTACCAACCTGTGAGTTTGTTTGATTGAGCTATGTTGACTTCTAAAGCCGAGTTGGTGATTTGGAATGCAGTTGTTGTCACTCAGGATCGGATTCAGCTTGTTTTTTTTAGCAGTTTTTCGAACAACTTGGACATTGTGGGTAACAAACTTATGGGCCTATTAAACTCTACCTTCGAAGCATCTTTGCCAGGCTTAGGAATCACCTTTACTAAGGCAACTTTCCATATAGGCGGAAAATGTTCAAGCCGAATTATCGCGTTAAAAATAAAAAGAATGATTCTTTAAGCAGTAAGAGGTAGCTCTATGAGCATTTTGTTGCTTATTTTATCAACGCCAGGAGCTTTTTTACCATTTAGGTTAGCGATAGCCCCTACAACATCTGCGAATCGAAAACGTATTTCTAAAGGATGTCTAACAACAACAGGTGGTAATTCCCTCACGTCTGTACATGTATTGGGTGTGAATACGTTTTTGAAATGATTTGCGAACAGATCGCATTTTTCTTTGTCATTTCTAGCCCAGGATCCTCTCAGATTGCGCAGTGGTGGTTTTGCGATAACAGGTCTTTTAAGACGTCTGGCTGATCGCCATAATGAACAATTTGTCTGAGGAGTCGCGTCTAGACCTTCCAGGTACTCCTTCAGTGAAGCCATTCTGTAAACCTCCAGCAAGCTTTTTAATTGCTTTGTACATTCCGTTAGCTTAGATTTAAGTTGGGGTTATCTATTCTTGTGCCATTCTTTTTGGGCTCTTCTTATTTCAGATAAAAGCTTTTTCACATCGTCAGAAAAAATTTTGTTGTACCTGGCCTGATGATAGGTAGAAGACGCATGTTCAACGGCTTTTTGAATGTTTTCATTTAGGACGCTCAGGCAATCATCGAGGTCTCCGGGAGTTTTTAGCGGTTGGTTCTCCGAGCAGTGGGCGCTAATATATTTCTTATATTTCAACCAATTTATTCTTTTATTATTTATTCTTGAGGTTTAAAGACAGCAAATATTCATAAGGTGTTTAAGAATTTGGGTTGGAGTCTACTGATGATTTGGTGTAAGAACCAATAAAATGCATATAGACCAACTTAACCTACAACAAACCCTTTAAATATTAATTACTTAGTCTGAAAGTTGCTTTAGTAAAGATGATTCCTAAACCTGGAAAAGAGCCTTCCAAGGTTAAATCTTATAGACCTATCAGTTTATTGCCAACCATGTCGAAAATGTTTGATAAATTGTTAAAAAACAAGTTGACTCCGTTCTTATATGATAACGACTGCACTCCCAATCACCAATTTGGTTTTAGGCGACATCACAGTACCATTGAACAGACCCACAGGTTGGTTCAAGTTATAAGAAAAGCGTTTGCGGAAAAAAACATTGTTCTGGGCTGTTTAAAGATGTTTCTCAAGCATTTAATAAAGTCTGGCATGAAGATCTTTTGACAAAACTAAAGCTGAACTTGCCTTTGAATCTCTGTAACCTTTTGGAAAAATATGTATAACCAACAGGAGTTTATGATCAAACAAGGGGACCACTTCAGTAGTCCTCAACCAATTGGGGCTGGCGTTCCCCAAGGTAGCATTCTAGGACCAATTCTGTACCTGCTTTACACAGCAGACATGCCAACCGATAGCAAAACACATACGTCGACATTTGCTGATGATACTACCTTTCTCAGTACCCATGAAAATTCTAAAGTGGCCTCAAAACAACTACAGCACCATATTATCCAAGTAGAAAAATTGGCAAAGTTATGGGGAGTAAAAATTAATGAAAAAAAAATATACTCACGTAACCTTTACTTTACGCAAAGAAACGTGCTCTCCTATCTTTATTAATAATCAGATGGTGCCTCAACACCTTGAGGTGAAATACCTTGGCAGTCACCTAGATCGTCGTCTCACATGGAAGTCAAACATAGATGCTAAGTTAATACAAATAAAATTGAAAACAGTCCAAATTCATTGGCTGATTGGTAGAAACTCTGTACTTCGTCTCGACTGCGAATTTCAGCTCTACAAATCAATTTTGAAGCCAATTTGGTGCTACGGGATACAACTATGGGGTACTGCCTCTGCCTCCAACATAGAGAAAATTCAACGTCGTCAAAATAAATTCCTAAGAATGAAAACTGATGCACCTTGGTACATTAAAAAAAGCAACACCCACAAGGATCTACATGTTCTACAAGTTAAGTGCGAAATCCTAAACAATGTGGACAAATATTTAAATAAGCTGGAAACAAATCCAAATCTGCTCGCTCGAAACATCTTACAACATGGCGGGCACACTCGCTTGAAGAAGAAGGACACCGTTGCCCTTAGATGAAACCATCCGAAGTGAATATTTTTATTTGAGAACATTAATTTTAGTCTGGCACTGGCTGGACAAATTTTAAACATTTTTTTATAAGATTTGAATACTTATTGTTAGTTCACAGAAGTGAAGATTCAATAATAAAATAAATATGAAAAAAAGTCTTAAGGTTTGAATACTTATTGTTAGTTCACTTAAAATAATAAAAAAAAGCAAAAAAAAAAATATATGATACGAAATTTTATTTTATGTATAACGAAATTTTTAGGTCTTGGGTAAAGTAAAAACTCTTTATAAAAATCGTAAATTTAGGGCAAAATTCGCCCAATTGTCAAAAGCCATTTTTTGTGACCAAAAAACGTCAAAACCCTCTGCGACTGACGTGATATTGTTCTCACAATTCTATTGACGTGGTAGTCTACCAGACTTCATTCCAATGGCATTTATTTTTCAAAGTTCCGCTTTAGAATAAAATAAAACCATTTTCATTAATTGTTTATGAGTGTTAGTTATTATTAATATAGTTAGTTTTCTAATTCAATGCAAAAATTTGTGTTTTATGTTATTTATCGGCATGGTATAAATTTTCTCTAAAAAACTGTGGCCTGTATTAGAACAGCAAAAAAAAATTGAAAAACAAGTAAGAGCGCTATATTCGGCCCTTCACATTGACCTTTCGCAATCCCAAACTTTTTTTATTTTTAACCATTTTTTATACCCTTCACATAAGTGATAAGGGTATATATAAGTTTGTCATTCCGTTTGTAATTCCTTTATTATCCATTTGGGACCCCATAAAGTATATATATTCTGGATCCTTATAGATAGGGAAACCGATTTAGCGATGTCCGTCTGCCCGTCTGTCCGTGTTATGGTTGAAATCAACTATCTGAAGCCCCCCGATATCGCATAGACCCAAATGTGGTATCAAACTGTCACAGATAGTCGCGAGAAAATCGGTATTGAAAGTCAGCAAAATCGCCCGATAAATAACCGAGATATAAGCAAAAAACCAAGACTACTTCGGTTTTTTGAGTCTACAACAACAACAAAGAAGATTCTTTTACATGTAATAATAAAAAAAAACAACAAAAAAAGAAAAAAACAGAGTCAGTCATGTCTATATTAATGAAACACACCCAAAACAAAAATTTTATTAGTATTAGTGTTCATACATATAACAGCGTTGCCATACAAAGCTTAATTTAAACATTTTTAAAATCGCTCCTACGGCTTCCAGGGTTCTCCTACAAAGGTAAAATGTAAGACCGACCCAAATTATTTTTTCCATCCAAACATTTTTGTGAAACATACTTACTCTCTATCTCCAGCCCCTGACATGGTTGCCATACAAAATTTTAAGAAATAAGGTAAAAACCGCTACAACTTCCCCGGAGTCGCCCGTAGTGGAAAAAAATGTATCACCGATCCCCATTAGTTTCATTAATATAGACTCTGTTTTTTTCTTTTTTTGTTGTTTTTGTATTATTACATGTAAAAGAATGTTCTTTGTTGTTGTTGTAGACTCAAAAAACCGAGGTAGTCTTGGTTTTTTGCTTATATCTCGGTTATTTATCGGGCGATTTTGCTGAATTTCAATGCCGATTTTCTCGCGAATATCTGTGACAGTTTGATACCACATTTGGGTCTATGCGATATCGGGGGGCTTCAGAAAGTTGATTTCAACCATAACACGGACAGACGGGCAGACGGACATCGCTAAATCGGTTTCCCTATCTATAAGGATCCAGAATATATATACTTTATGGGGTCCCAAATGGATAATACAGGAATTACAACCGGAATGACAAACTTATATATACCCTTATCACTTATGTGAAGGGTATAAAAAAAACAGAGTCAGTCATGTCTATATTAATGAAACACACCCAAAACAAAAATTTTATTAGTATTAGTGTTCATACATATAACAGCGTTGCATTCAAAGCTTAATCTAAACATTTTTAAAATTGCTCCTACGGCTTCCAGGGTTCTCCTACAAAGGTAAAATGTAAGACCGACCCGAATTATTTTTTCCATCCAAACATTTTTGTGGAACATACTTACCCTCTATCTCCAGCCCCTGACATGGTTGCCATACAAAATTTTAAGAAATAAGGTAAAAACCGCTATAACTTCCCCGGACTCGCCCGTAGAGGAAAAAAATGTATCACAAAACCCGCATTAATTTCTACTCCCAAACATATTCCTAGAATATACTTACCCCCTATCTCCACGCTCTGAGGGGGTTGCCATACAAAACTTACAAAAATGATATGAAAATGCCCACAACTTCTTCAGAGTTGGCCTTAGAGCACTTAAGTGTACGACCGACCCCCATTAGTTTGCCCTCCCAAACATATTCCTAGAACATACTTACCTCCTATCTCCACGCCCTAAGGGGGTTGCCATACAAAATTTACAAAAAGGATATGAAAATGCCCACAACTCCTTCAGAGTTGGCCTTAAAGCAATAAGATGTACGACTGACCCCTATTAGTTCTTCTCCCAAACATATTCCTTAAACATAATTACTACCTATCTCCACGCCCTAAGGGGGTTGCCATACAAAATTTACAAAAATGATAAAATGCTCACAACTTCTTCAGAGTTGGCCCTAGAGCAATAAAGTGTACGACCGACCCCCTTTAGTTTGCCCTCCCAAGCATATTCTAAGAACATACTTACCCCCTATCTCCACGCCCTAAGGGGGTTGCCATACAAAATTTACAAAAAGGATATAAGTATGCCCACAACTCCTTCAGAGTTGGCCTTAGAGCAATAAAGTGTACGACCGACCCCTATTAGTTTCTTCTCCCAAACATATTCCTAGAACATACTTACCACCTATCTCCACGCCCTAAGGGGGTTGCCATACAAAACTTACAAAAATGATAAAGTGCTCACAACTCCTTCAGAGTTGGCCTTCGAGCAATAAAGTGTACGACCGACTCCTATTAGTTTCTTCTCCCAAACATATTCCTAGAACATACTTACCACCTATCTCCACGCCCTAAGAGGGTTGCCATACAAAATTTACAAAAATGATAAAATGCTCACAACTTCTTCAGAGTTGGCCTTAGAGCAATAAAGTGTACGACCGACCCCCATTAGTTTGCCCTCCCAAACATATTCCTAAAATTTACTTACCCACTATCCCCACGCCCTAAGGGGGTTGCCATACAAAATTTACAAAAAGGATATGAAAATGCTCACAACTCCTTCAGAGTTGGCCTTAGAGCAATAAAGTGTACGACCGACCCCTATTTGTTTCTTCTCCCAAACATATTCCTAAAACATACTTACCACCTATCTCCACGCCCTAAGGGAGTTGCCATACAAAAATGATAAAATGCTCACAACTTCTTCAGAGTCGGTCGTACACTTTATTGCTCTAAGGCCAACTCTGAAGGAGTTGTGTGCATTTTCATATCCTTTTTGTAAATTTTGTATGGCAACCCCCTTAGGGCGTGGAGATAGGGGGTAAGTATGTTCTAAGAATATGCTTGGGAGGGCAAACTAATGGGGGTCGGTCGTACACTTTATTGCTCTAAGGCCAACTCTGAAGAAGTTGTGGGCATTTTATCATTTTTGTAAATTTTTTATGGCAACCCCATTAGGGCGTGGAGATAGGGGGTAAGTATGTTCTAGGAATATATTTTGGAGGGCAAACTAATAGGGGTCGGTCGTACACTTTATTGTTCTAAGGCCAACTCTGAAGAAGTTGTGGGCATTTTCATATCATTTTTGTAAATTTTGTATGGCAACCCCCTCAGGGCGTGGAGATAGGGGGTAAGTATATTCTAGGAATATGTTTGGGAGTAGAAATTAATGGGGGTCTGTGATACATTTTTTTCCTCTACGGGCAAGTCCGGGGAAGTTATAGCGGTTTTTACCTTATTTTTTAAAATGTTGTATGGCAACCATGTCAGGGGCTAGAGATAGAGGGTAAGTATGTTCCACAAAAATGTTTGGATGGAAAAAATAATTCGGGACGGTTTTACATTTTACCTTTGTAGGAGAACCCTGGATGCCGTAGGAGCGATTTTAAAAATGTTTAAATTAAGCTTTGTATGGCAACGCTGTTATATGTATGAACACTAATACTAATAAAATTTTTGTTTTGGGTGTGTTTCATTAATATAGACACTGTTTTTTTCTTTTTTTGTTGTTTTTGTATTATTACATGTAAAAGAATATTCTTTGTTGTTGTTGTAGACTCAAAAAACCGAGGTAGTCTTGGTTTTTTGCTTATATCTCGGTTATTTATCGGGCGATTTTGCTGAATTTCAATGCCAATTTTCTCGCGAATATCTGTGACAGTTTGATACCACATTTGGGTCTATGCGATATCGGGGGGCTTCAGAAAGTTGATTTCAACCATAACACGGACAGACGGGCAGACGGACATCGCTAAATCGGTTTCCCTATCTATAAGGATCCAGAATATATATACTTGATGGGGTCCCAAAAGGATAATTAAGGAATTACAAACGGAATGACAAACTTATATATACCCTTATCACTTATGTGAAGGGTATAAATAAAATTTTGAACAAAAGTTGTTTATTATTTAGACTTAAATTTAGCAGTTCGTAACAAAAAAAATTAAGTTTATTGGCTAAAAAAATAAATATACATTTTAATTGGCACATCAAAGCCTGTAACTTAACAAACAAAAAATATTTCTTGTTATAATTCATGATGCAAAAATTTTAAATTTGCTTAATTTGCACTTAAGTTAATCAATCTTAAGACTTGATATCAGGTTAATGTATGTATATATAAGTACATAAACGTATAAACTACGACTTTTCTTAACAGGTTTTGCAAAGAGGCTTGGAGCACTGGATACAAATTGGCTTCAAGCAATCACAACAGCAATACCTTGTTACCCTTTTAATCTTTGGGGGACAAATTGAACACAGTCGTCAAGAGCCCTGGGACCATAATTTTCAGTTCTCGTGGCAACCTTTGATTGTATACCTGAAATTTCATATGGTCCAGCAACAGTTTTCTGGCCAGATTAAGAATAAAAGAAAGAAGATGGTATCTTAGATTTATTTTTTTAGAGTTCCTAGGCATGTTAATCCCTTTTATAGCAGAGCTTCTGTGAGTGCTATAGAGCCAATTGTCAGCCGTAATGTTGCGGTTTGAGTTTTCGACAACTTTCACAAGACTTAATACAGACTGAGTTAGTACTACCAGTTTCCTTTCCTGTTCATTTAACCCTATGCCGTCAGAATTTTTACCATAATAAATACATATAAGCATTGTAAACAGTGTGACTGCTGAGAATTTTAAAAAAGTGGCACAAATAGTCGTTTTAGGAAAAAAAAGTTGTTTTTGGAAAAAAAAATTGAACTCTCTTTTAAAGCGTTTATTCAACTTTTTATTAATGTTTTTACAACTAATTAAACCAACAGCAGATCAACAATTCAACAACACAAAAAAACTTGAGAACAACAAATTAAAAATAGGAAATATATCAAAAAGAAAAAATTCATTAAAGAAGAATCTTTGTCCGTAGACTTATAAAAAGTAATAAATTTAAAATTTTAAATAATAAATTTAATTTTTATATAGTTTTGTTATTATAAAAAATCAAATGCAACGTTTAATAGTTTACTTTAGAGAAGTTGTCTGTCAGTTCTTCTTCAAATATCGAAATATCGTTTTTTAAATTTGGTTGAAACAAGGACAGACAGACAACTACTCTAAGTAAAAAGCAAATAGT
This sequence comes from Melanophora roralis, assembly GCA_963583895.1. Lineage (NCBI taxonomy): Eukaryota > Metazoa > Arthropoda > Insecta > Diptera > Rhinophoridae > Melanophora > Melanophora roralis. The sequence goes on from OY757189.1 coordinate 60,161,769, forward strand.
ACATTTTAACTACCCACTTTTTTTATCTCTAGGGTTGTAATGTAATAAGACACAAGTACATATTTTTAATTTTCGTTTCTGTACTTGTGTTTTAGTTTATAACCTGGAATCCATTATTTAATAAATTTAAAGCTGACAGCATTGAATTACAGGTCGTAGCTTTTAATTTGTTTGCAAATTTATTTTTCATCAGCCCTGTGGGGCAATTAAAAAATATACGCAACTGATTTATACAAATTTGGGCACAATGGTCGTTTTAATCACTGTGTGCCAAAAGCTTTAGCATTTTTAATTTCAAAAAATTATTGCATGCAACGTTTGGGAATAAAACAAATGTCTACATATGCCAGGTATGTGTATATGTATGAACAAATAATAGAATTTATTTAACTTTCGTAACAAAAAAGGGACAAAAGTGGCAAAATAGTGTCAGCATAAAGAAGTCGCACAAAAAGTCACAAGCCCTTAAAAAGGTTGCAAAATGCAACTTTAGTCGACGAACCGTCACTCTGATTGTAAATGTTGTATGTGCGAGCATCAACTAAAGCTATATGCGTTGAGTGTCAAAAAAATAAGTTAAAAAATTTTATGAGTGTCAAAAAAAATTTGATTTTTTTACTTTTAGTATTACATTACATCTAAGAAATTAGTTTAAGTCCGCTTATTATAAATGTTGTTAAACTGGTACAAAGGGAATGGCAATATAACAACAAGTACTTATCCCGTAACTTTTAAAAACTTAAATTTAAAACTCAGACGTAAAATAGTTTCAAAATAGAATACGTTCTATTTTTAACTGAGACTAGGCAAAAATATTAACAAATAAAAACAGAAAGATTATTACACTTTACAAATGAGTCTCAGTTGTGAATCTCAAATAATAACTCAGGCAGTGTAAATATAGCTTAACAATATTATTTTAATGCCAAAAATAAAAAATAACAATTTTGCTGACGTGTTTTTTGGCAGGCACTAAGAAAATTAACAATTTTACTGACGTGTTGTTTAGGAGACACTATGAATATAAAACAAAAATACTGATGTGATTGTCTCTCAGACAACTACCTTAATATTGATGTGGTTGACTCGTGCCGATCTAAACACAAACATGTGCATAATTACACAATAAGAAGGCACAGAGAACGCGAGAGTAGATATTTGGAATATAACGGTACGAAATACTATTTTGTGTCAGTGGCAGAGGGTTAATATTGTATTTGAATATTGAATGAACTGGTTGTTGGCAAAAACGAGCTAAATTGCAATTGTAAGTCAAGGTGAAATAGAACACAAGGTCGCTAGCACAGGTAAATATTTTTTGTTCCTTTGTTATTTGTACGGTAAATATGTCAAACACAGATTTTGTTTACATTTCTTGTATTGGCTTTATCTCTTTTTCTTATTCACACACCCATAGGTGCCAGATTTAACGATTTGTCGTTATTTTGACGATTTTTGTGTGCATTTTACTGATTTGCGGATATGTATTTAGTAAAGGTACCTTTACACGGTAACACAAAGTAATTAGATTTTGTAGAATCAAAATATTATGAAATCCTCTCCGTGTTTAAAAAAAGAGAATAAAAATCTGTTCTAACTATTTTTCATGTTTACACGGATGAGGTTGGTAAAATCAAAATCGGTTGTTTTTTGCCACTTTCCTTTTGGGGTAACGCCATATGGTTAAGGTTCAACAATATTAACAAAAACAACATGAAAAAAATCTGCTTTTATTTTGATTGTTTGTGTATTGTTTCATTAAGTGTAGCCACCTTCATTAGATGCTGTAAGTGCTGCCAATCTTTCACACCTCTGATGTGATGAGAATACACAAGTTTCTAAAATGGTTTAGAAAATAAACATTTACCGAACACTTGTCAAATTTTGCATCCGTATTCTCTCCTACCCAATACATTATGCTTTTACATGATGAGATTTTGTATTATCCCACAACATTTTTTGACATATCGTAATATATGTATTACCGTGTAAAGGTACCTTAAGTGACAAGCATGGCGGAATAAGAAGGTGATCTCGTCCCTACAACAACAACCTCCTTGAAAAAATTCAGCATGCATTAATGTTGCGATCACACATGCACTCAGTATACACAACCACTATATAACATAAAAAATTTGCCAAGCTAAGTTGGGAAAAATATGGCGGAAATAAGTCAGCTGATCAGTTACCTTGTTAAATATACCTTGATGACAAGCGTGCACTCATGGATGTATGTTTGTAACATAAAATAACTTTGTTGCCCAATTTTAGTTGCCACTATTGCAATTGTTACTATTGTAGTATATTACAGAAAAGTGCATTAATTATTTTTTGGAACATTTTGTAATTTATATTATTTGAAAGTGCTAGAAAATGCTAAATGAAAAATTGGAAAGTGCTAAAAAAAGTGATAGATCAAAAATTTTGATGCTAAATCAACAGAAGAAGTGCTAAATCTAGCACCGAAAGTGCTAAAATGGTCACGCTGATTGGAATATTAATTATGTGAAGAATCTGTTGCGAGTATCTCTTTGAGTAGTTGCTTTCTTTCACAAGTCTTTTACATTAAAGTTTGGTTGATGCTCAGTTATTGCACAGTGGGCCACAAGTTCCGGTTTTTGAGTCATAGTTTTGTATCCATTTTTCAAGTCAGATTTGTGCGATGATAATCTTGTCTTTAATTTTGTTTTCGTTGTACCAACATATACTTTTTGGCATATGTCAGTGTTGTTACCATTGCACTTAATTTTATAATCTACATTTAATTTTTCAAGCGTTTTCAATCTTGATTTTATGTTGCTGAACACTTTATTCTTCGTGTTATTTGTGTTCATAGCTAATATATATTTCTCGTTGTCAGAAATATCCGAATGTTTCATTCCTTCAGATAGTTTTGGGATGAAGTCTATGGACTTGTAGATTTTGGTAGGTTTTTCAGTCTCATGTTCGCAGTTGGTTGTAGTTCTTTTCTGTTGTGCATTCTTTATTAAAATGTTAATAGTGCTAATTGGGAAGTCATTTTTCAATACAATTTTTTCAATTCTCTTCTTATTTTCTTTATGAAAGTCATTATTGCATGTATCCAGAACTCTTTTATTAAAGTTTTTCGCGGGTGTTTTAAATGAGTATTAATTAACCTTCCAGAAGCTATAATTTTATGGTGCCAGTCTAGTTGAGGGCTTTTAAGGTTCCATCTACCTGGGTCTTTTTCAAAATTCCAAACAGGTCATCTACATATTTTGTTATAAATATTGGCTTTACGCTTATTTCATTTAGAACTGAATTTAATTTAATAGCTCCTGCATCACTCTATCGGCAACAACTGGAGACCCCATAGGCAACACTTTCTTTTACTCATAGTATTTATCTTTGTACTTAAAATATCGGCAGTCTTTAATGCAAAAGGCCACTAACTCCATAATATTCCCTGAAAGATTAAAATATTCAAATATTTATGAAAACGAGCTATGTTGTAACCTGGTTTAAACGGAAACAACCTCTTAATATTTTTGATATAAAATCAAGTTAGCAAACGTTATACTTCATAATTTTTATTAGTTCTAAGTTTTCCTGCTTATATATTTATTTCATTCACAAAAATATTTTGAAATGATCTGGTTGTTGTTTTGAGCACATTTGTGAGTTATACGTTATTTCATTTGGCGACGAAGATTTTTCAAGACGAAGTCTCAGGCTATCTCGCAATCGAATCAACAATTTTTGAATCAGCTTATGGAGGAAAATCAACAGAGGATGTCCAGGTTGTTGGTATCAGAAAGAGTTCAGTCATCTGTCTCAAATTTTCGATGTTTTTCACATGCTACGGATAACTGGCCAACATAAGGATTAACGAATAGGGGAGGTGACAGGAATCTGAAATCCTGTTTAGGTTGTGGAAGTAAACATCCCAGAATCGATATAAGTATGCCCACAACTCCTTCAGAGTTGGCCTTAGAGCAATAAAGTGTACGACCGACCCCTATTAGTTTCTTCTCCCAAACATATTCCTAGAACATACTTACCACCTATCTCCACGCCCTAAGGGGGTTGCCATACAAAACTTACAAAAATGATAAAGTGCTCACAACTCCTTCAGAGTTGGCCTTCGAGCAATAAAGTGTACGACCGACTCCTATTAGTTTCTTCTCCCAAACATATTCCTAGAACATACTTACCACCTATCTCCACGCCCTAAGGGGGTTGCCATACAAAATTTACAAAAATTATAAAATGCTCACAACTTCTTCAGAGTTGGCCTTAGAGCAATAAAGTGTACGACCGACCCCCATTAGTTTGCCCTCCCAAACATTCCTAAAATTTACTTACCCACTATCCCCACGCCCTAAGGGGGTTGCCATACAAAATTTACAAAAAGGATATGAAAATGCTCACAACTCCTTCAGAGTTGGCCTTAGAGCAATAAAGTGTACGACCGACCCCTATTTGTTTCTTCTCCCAAACATATTCCTAAAACATACTTACCACCTATCTCCACGCCCTAAGGGAGTTGCCATACAAAAATGATAAAATGCTCACAACTTCTTCAGAGTCGGTCGTACACTTTATTGCTCTAAGGCCAACTCTGAAGGAGTTGTGTGCATTTTCATATCCTTTTTGTAAATTTTGTATGGCAACCCCCTTAGGGCGTGGAGATAGGGGGTAAGTATGTTCTAAGAATATGCTTGGGAGGGCAAACTAATGGGGGTCGGTCGTACACTTTATTGCTCTAAGGCCAACTCTGAAGAAGTTGTGGGCATTTTATCATTTTTGTAAATTTTTTATGGCAACCCCATTAGGGCGTGGAGATAGGGGGTAAGTATGTTCTAGGAATATATTTTGGAGGGCAAACTAATAGGGGTCGGTCGTACACTTTATTGTTCTAAGGCCAACTCTGAAGAAGTTGTGGGCATTTTCATATCATTTTTGTAAATTTTGTATGGCAACCCCCTCAGGGCGTGGAGATAGGGGGTAAGTATATTCTAGGAATATGTTTGGGAGTAGAAATTAATGGGGGTCTGTGATACATTTTTTTTCTCTACGGGCAAGTCCGGGGAAGTTATAGCGGTTTTTACCTTATTTTTTAAAATGTTGTATGGCAACCATGTCAGGGGCTAGAGATAGAGGGTAAGTATGTTCCACAAAAATGTTTGGATGGAAAAAATAATTCGGGACGGTTTTACATTTTACCTTTGTAGGAGAACCCTGGATGCCGTAGGAGCGATTTTAAAAATGTTTAAATTAAGCTTTGTATGGCAACGCTGTTGTATGTATGAACACTAATACTAATAAAATTTTTGTTTTGGGTGTGTTTCATTAATATAGACACTGTTTTTTTCTTTTTTTGTTGTTTTTGTATTATTACATGTAAAAGAATATTCTTTGTTGTTGTTGTAGACTCAAAAAACCGAGGTAGTCTTGGTTTTTTGCTTATATCTCGGTTATTTATCGGGCGATTTTGCTGAATTTCAATGCCAATTTTCTCGCGAATATCTGTGACAGTTTGATACCACATTTGGGTCTATGCGATATCGGGGGGCTTCAGAAAGTTGATTTCAACCATAACACGGACAGACGGGCAGACGGACATCGCTAAATCGGTTTCCCTATCTATAAGGATCCAGAATATATATACTTGATGGGGTCCCAAAAGGATAATAAAGGAATTACAAACGGAATGACAAACTTATATATACCCTTATCACTTATGTGAAGGGTATAAATAAAATTTTGAACAAAAGTTGTTTATTATTTAGACTTAAATTTAGCAGTTCGTAACAAAAAAAATTAAGTTTATTGGCTAAAAAAATAAATATACATTTTAATTGGCACATCAAAGCCTGTAACTTAACAAACAAAAAATATTTCTTGTTATAATTCATGATGCAAAAATTTTAAATTTGCTTAATTTGCACTTAAGTTAATCAATCTTAAGACTTGATATCAGGTTAATGTATGTATATATAAGTACATAAACGTATAAACTACGACTTTTCTTAACAGGTTTTGCAAAGAGGCTTGGAGCACTGGATACAAATTGGCTTCAAGCAATCACAACAGCAATACCTTGTTACCCTTTTAATCTTTGGGGGACAAATTGAACACAGTCGTCAAGAGCCCTGGGACCATAATTTTCAGTTCTCGTGGCAACCTTTGATTGTATACCTGAAATTTCATATGGTCCAGCAACAGTTTTCTGGCCAGATTAAGAATAAAAGAAAGAAGATGGTATCTTAGATTTATTTTTTTAGAGTTCCTAGGCATGTTAATCCCTTTTATAGCAGAGCTTCTGTGAGTGCTATAGAGCCAATTGTCAGCCGTAATGTTGCGGTTTGAGTTTTCGACAACTTTCACAAGACTTAATACAGACTGAGTTAGTACTACCAGTTTCCTTTCCTGTTCATTTAACCCTATGCCGTCAGAATTTTTACCATAATAAATACATATAAGCATTGTAAACAGTGTGACTGCTGAGAATTTTAAAAAAGTGGCACAAATAGTCGTTTTAGGAAAAAAAAGTTGTTATTGAAAAAAAAATTTAACTCTCTTTTAAAGCGTTTATTCAACTTTTTATTAATGTTTTTACAACTAATTAAACCAACAGCAGATCAACAATTCAACAACACAAAAAAACTTGAGAACAACAAATTAAAAATAGGAAATATATCAAAAAGAAAAAATTCATTAAAGAAGAATCTTTGTCCGTAGACTTATAAAAAGTAATAAATTTAAAATTTTAAATAATAAATTTAATTTTTATATAGTTTTGTTATTATAAAAAATCAAATGCAACGTTTAATAGTTTACTTTAGAGAAGTTGTCTGTCAGTTCTTCTTCAAATATCGAAATATCGTTTTTTAAATTTGGTTGAAACAAGGACAGACAGACAACTACTCTAAGTAAAAAGCAAATAGTACATTTTAACTACCCACTTTTTTTATCTCTAGGGTTGTAATGTAATAAGACACAAGTACATATTTTTAATTTTCGTTTCTGTACTTGTGTTTTAGTTTATAACCTGGAATCCATTATTTAATAAATTTAAAGCTGACAGCATTGAATTACAGGTCGTAGCTTTTAATTTGTTTGCAAATTTATTTTTCATCAGCCCTGTGGGGCAATGAAAAAATATACGCAACTGATTTATACAAATTTGGGCACAATGGCTCGTTTAAATCTTTTTAATTTCAAAAAATTATTGCATGCAACGTTTGGGAATAAAACAAATGTCTACATATGCCAGGTATGTGAATATGTATGCACATACGCAAATAATAGCATTTATTTAACTTTCGTAACAAAAAAGGGACAAAAGTGGCAAAATAGTGTCAGCATAAAGAAGTCGCACAAAAAGTCACAAGCCCTTAAAAAGGTTGCAAAATGCAACTTTAGTCGACGAACGATCACTCTGATTGTAAATGTTGTATGTGCGAGCATCAACTAAAGCTATATGCGTTGAGTGTCAAAAAAATAAGTTAAAAAATTTTATGAGTGTCAAAAAAAATTTGATTTTTTTACTTTTAGTATTACATTACATCTAAGAAATTAGTTTTAGTCCGCTTATTATAAAAGTTGTTAAACTGGTACAAAGGGAATGGCAATATAACAACAAGCACTTAATCCCGTAACTTTTAAAAACTTAAATTTAAAACTCAGACGTAAAATAGTTTCAAAATAGAATACGTTCTATTTTTAACTGAGACTAGGCAAAAATATTAACAAATTAAAACAGAAAGATTATTACACTTTACAAATGAGTCTCAGTTGTGAATCTCAAATAATAACTCAGGCAGTGTAAATATAGCTTAACAATATTATTTTAATGCCAAAACTAAAAAGTAACAATTTTGCTGACGTGTTTTTTGGCAGGCACTAAGAAAATTAACAATTTTACTGACGTGTTGTTTAGGAGACACTATGAATATAAAACAAAAATACTGATGTGATTGTCTCTCAGAAAACTACCTTAATATTGATGTGGTTGACTCGTGCCGATCTAAACACAAACATGTGCATAATTACACAATAAGAAGGTACAGAGAACGCGAGAGTAGATATTTGGAATATAACGGTACGAAATACTATTTTGTGTCAGTGGCAGAGGGTTAATATTGTATTTGAATATTGAATGAACTGGTTGTTGGCAAAAACGAGCTAAATTGCAATTGTACAAATAACAAAGGAACAAAAAATATTTACCTGTGCTAGCGACCTTGTGTTCTATTTCACCTTGACTTACAATTGCAATTTAGCTCGTTTTTGCCAACAACCAGTTCATTCAATATTCAAATACAATATTAACCCTCTGCCACTGACACAAAATAGTATTTCGTACCGTTATATTCCAAATATCTACTCTCGCGTTCTCTGTACCTTCTTATTGTGTAACTATGCACATGTTTGTGTTTAGATCGGCACGAGTCAACCACATCAATATTAAGGTAGTTGTCTGAGAGACAATCACATCAGTATTTTTGTTTTATATTCATAGTGTCTCCTAAACCACACGTCAGTAAAATTGTTAATTTTCTTAGTGCCTGCCAAAAAACACGTCAGCAAAATTGTTACTTTTTAGTTTTGGCATTAAAGTAATATTGTTAAGCTATATTTACACTGCCTGAGTTATTATTTGAGATTCACAACTGAGACTCATTTGTAAAGTGTAATAATCTTTCTGTTTTTATTTGTTAATATTTTTGCCTAGTCTCAGTTAAAAATAGAACGTATTCTATTTTGAAACTATTTTACGTCTGAGTTTTAAATTAAATTTTTAAAAGTTACGGGATTAAGTGCTTGTTGTTATATTGCCATTCCCTTTGTACCAGCTTAACAACTTTTATAAAAAGCGGACTAAAACTAATTTCTTAGATGTAATGTAATACTAAAAGTAAAAAAATCAAATTTTTTTTGACACTCATAAAATTTTTCAACTTATTTTTTTTAGTTGATGCTCGCACATACAACATTTACAATCAGAGTGATCGTTCGTCGACAAAAGTTGCATTTTGCAACCTTTTTAAGGGCTTGTGACTTTTTGTGCGACTTCTTAATGCTGACACTATTTTGCCACTTTTGTCCCTTTTTTGTTACGAAAGTTAAATAAATGCTATTATTTGCGTATGTGCATACATATTCACATACCTGGCATATGTAGACATTTGTTTTATTCCCAAACGTTGCATGCAATAATTTTTTGAAATTAAAAAGATTTAAACGAGCCGCGTACACATATGCTAAAATTGTTTGCTTTGTTATTTAAATTGTTTACACACCGTTCAGCTGTTTTCTTGCAAGATTTTACTGGATACTGTCTGCGTACTTTTTAAGTCTTCCGAAGTTATCATGTTCTTCTGCAGCACGAACTGCTTGGTTTTCTGATATTACTGGAGGGTCTAGAATACCTTCTTGCCACCGCGGGACGAAAAAGGCTTCATTACTTGGGGATTTTGTGAGCAGTGTTTAATTTGCTTCATAGCCAATTGTTCACTCAGCTGTTGGAGGAATATTCTTCTACGGTTTGTTGATATCTCTAGATGAGGGTTATTTTCAATATATGTTATATAACTGCAAATGCTGCCACCTCAAGAATAATAAAAAAATGCCAAAGGTCATCTATTAGTTCTCCTCTTTGTTGTGTATTCTTCTAGAGATTTATCCATATTATCAACTCCACCTTTGTTTTTATTGTAATGTAGTATTATTACTAGTTTACTTTATGGACTAGAATATCGCTACTGTAGTAAGTAGTTGTGATAAGAACAACCAATTTGTTTTTTTTGGAATGTGGGAGCACATTTTTGCTGAATCCAAAAATTGATGACTCAACTACTCTTCTTTTTGGGGTTGAGAACTCAGCTGGAACAAGTGTTCGGAGTTTCCTTAAGCCCTTATGACACTTGCTTTTTTTTGCATTTTATAAACTTTGAAGAACAGTACCTACTTATAATATAGGAAAATTACACTAAGTGTGAAGAGTTAAGCTATATAAAGAAAAATACCAAAACGTCAAAAGCTCCCCAAATGCAATTGATAAAAAAGCAGAAGCTGTCAAAAAAAATTTTAAAATTTTTAACTTAAACTTGACGTTTTAAGATTAAAACTCTAAACATGTTGTCAATTTGATCAGTTTATAGTTAAAAAAGCGATTTTTCGCGCGTTTATTAAATTTTATTTCAGATTTTCCGCTCTGCAACAAAATATCAAGTGGGCAACATTGTTTCGTTTGTTTACTTTTTATCATAATACATATATATTTTGTTCTATCTAACATTTGCTATTTCGTTCTTTCAATCCAAAAGCAATCAATTAAGAAAAAAGCAAGTGTCATAAGGGCTCTACTGATTTTAATAATGATAAATTGTGGTCTAACATTAACGAAAAAGCCAAACCGAAACTTGTAATGTTTGTCACAAACGTCGTTTTGACTTCCTTAAAAGAGATTGCAACACACATCTTTAACAACTCGTTCGCTTTGGTTTTTTTCTCTTTCCCCAGAAGGCACCAAGCCTGTGTAGATTGCCCTCTGAGTGGATAAGAAGTAAGAGTTACATTAATTGTCATGTAATGGGCAGCTAACTAAAACTGGCCACAGAAACATGAAACAAACGATATGTCCAAAAAAAAATCCTTTACTAAACAGCAATGCTTACCCGTGTATGATGGTTGTATGTATGACGAACAATTTTTGGTTGTAGACATAAAGGTTAAAAGTTAAAAATTATTAATATATTTATTTTTGACAAAAATATTCATGAGTTTGGACTTCAACCTAGTTGAAACACCATGCATTTAATATTAATATACAAACTGGACCTCAAAGGTTAAAAATAATAAAAAGAAATTATTTTTGTTAATAATTTTAATGATTTGGGCCGCAGGCTAGCTGAATTGGCATGAATGTTGATAATAAAATAATATTTTTTTTTTGTCAATAATTTTGATGTGTATTGAATTTATCTTAGCCAAAATCAATGATGATTTGGGCTAGGATAAATATTTATTTTTGAAAATATTTTTGTTAATAATTTTAATGATTTGGGCCTCAGGCTTGCAGAGTTGGCATGATTGTAATACATATTAATATATGAAATAACCATCAAGAGATAAAAATTATGAAAAGAAATATTTTTGTTATTATTTATAATTATTTTGGGCTTTATCCTAGCTGAAATGGCATGCATTTAATATTAATATGCAAAACTACACTTAAAAGATAAAAATTATAAAAATAATTTTTAAAATATTATTTAGGATTTAATCCCAATTTTCTTGTTAATTTATATAGACAAACTTAACCAACAACAAACCCTATAAATTAATTATAAAAATATTTATTTTTGACAAAAATATTGATGATTTTTGACTTCAAACTAGTTAAATTGGCATGAATGTTATATTAATTAGCAAAATTGAACTCAAAAGTTGATAATAAAATAATAATATTTTTTTTTTGTCAATAATTTTGATAGTTAATGAATTTTACCTAACCGAAACACCATGCATTTAATATTAATATACAAACTGTACCTCAAAAGTTAACAATAATAAAAATAAATTATTTTTGTTAATAATTTTTATGATTTGGGCCTCAGGCTAGCCGAATTGACATGAATGTAATATTAATATACGAAATAACCATCAAGAGATAAAAATATACAAAACATCAAAAGATAAAAATATTCAAACTGGTTAAAAATAATAAACGGAAATTATTTCTGTTAATAATTTTAATGATTTGGGCCTCAGGCTAGACGAATTGGCATGAATGTAATATTAATATACGAAATATCCATCAAGAGATAAAAAATATGAAAAGAAATATTTTTGTTATTATTTATAATTATTTTGGGCTTTATCCTAGCTGAAATGGCATGCATTTAATATTAATATGCAAAACTACTCTTAAAAGCTAAAAATTATAAAAATATTTATTTTTGACAAAAATATTGATAATTTCTGACTTCAAACTAGTTAAATTGGCATGAATGTTATATTGATTAGCATCATTTAACTCAAAAGTTCATAATTAAATAAATATTTTTTTTGTCAATAATTTTGATGGTTAATGAATTTTACCTAACCGAAAGACCATGCATTTAATATTAATATACAAACTGTACCTCAAAAGTTAACAATAATAAAAATAAATTATTTTTGTTAATAATTTTTATGATTTGGGCCTCAGGCTAGCCGAATTGACATGAATGTAATATTAATATACGAAATAACCATCAAGAGATAAAAATATACAAAACATCAAAAGATAAAAATATTCAAACTGGTTAAAAATAATAAACGGAAATTATTTCTGTTAATAATTTTAATGATTTGGGCCTCAGGCTAGCCGAATTGGCATGAATGTAATATTAATATACGAAATATCCATCAAGAGATAAAAAATATGAAAAGAAATATTTTTGTTATTATTTATAATTATTTTGGGCTTTATCCTAGCTGAAATGGCATGCATTTAATATTAATATGCAAAACTACTCTTAAAAGCTAAAAATTATAAAAATATTTATTTTTAATACAAATTTTTGATTTTTAGTTTGGCTTTAGTTCATATAATTTCTTTTTTATTAGAAGAAATTATTATTTTCCGTTAATGTTGAAAGAAACTTTCAATTTGAAAAAAGCTGATTCTTCTACCGCTACTAGCCGAGTAGAATGCATTTTCGAGAGCAGCTACGCAATTTCATCATCAGTACTCTTTGAACGGTAGTAGTGTATATGGTTGTAAACATCACCTATTTAACTTACATGTAACAGAGAAAAGTATACGGTATCAGTGTTTTCCTTCTGTTTTTATTTTGTAAGTTAGGACGAAGTTTATTTTTCATATAAACTATGCTTTTTTCCATTAAAAGTCTCTTTTGGCAACACTTGACTAACGGACAAGCATTTGTCCATCTCTCAGATGGAACGAAACGCTTTTTTATTATTGTATATCATACAATAGGGGTAATCACTTTTTAATTTCTTTTATTGTCAACGACAAATTGATAGAAATTATTAAAGATCATTTTGCACCGTGCCATGTGTGAGTTATATGTTAATTTTTATTTATTGTTGAACTAATTGTTTTTAATACAAATTTTTGATTTTTAGTTTGGCTTTAGTTCATATAATTTCTTTTTTATTAGAAGAAATTATTATTTTCCGTTAATGTTGAAAGAAACTTTCAATTTGAAAAAAGCTGATTCTTCTACCGCTACTAGCCGAGTAGAATGCATTTTCGAAAGCAGCTACGCAATTTCATCATCAGTACTCTTTGAACGGTAGTAGTGTATATGGTTGTAAACATCACCTATTTAACTTACATGTAACAGAGAAAAGTATACGGTATCAGTGTTTTCCTTCTGTTTTTATTTTGTAAGTTAGGACGAAGTTTATTTTTCATATAAACTATGCTTTTTTCCATTAAAAGTCTCTTTTGGCAACACTTGACTAACGGACAAGCATTTGTCCATCTCTCAGATGGAACGAAACGCTTTTTTATTATTGTATATCATACAATAGGGGTAATCACTTTTTAATTTCTTTTATTGTCAACGACAAATTGATAGAAATTATTAAAGATCATTTTGCACCGTGCCATGTGTGAGTTATATGTTAATTTTTATTTATTGTTGAACTAATTGTTTTTAATACAAATTTTTGATTTTTAGTTTGGCTTTAGTTCATATAATTTCTTTTTTATTAGAAGAAATTATTATTTTCCGTTAATGTTGAAAGAAACTTTCAATTTGAAAAAAGCTGATTCTTCTACCGCTACTAGCCGAGTAGAATGCATTTTCGAAAGCAGCTACGCAATTTCATCATCAGTACTCTTTGAACGGTAGTAGTGTATATGGTTGTAAACATCACCTATTTAACTTACATGTAACAGAGAAAAGTATACGGTATCAGTGTTTTCCTTCTGTTTTTATTTTGTAAGTTAGGACGAAGTTTATTTTTCATATAAACTATGCTTTTTTCCATTAAAAGTCTCTTTTGGCAACACTTGACTAACGGACAAGCATTTGTCCATCTCTCAGATGGAACGAAACGCTTTTTTATTATTGTATATCATACAATAGGGGTAATCACTTTTTAATTTCTTTTATTGTCAACGACAAATTGATAGAAATTATTAAAGATCATTTTGCACCGTGCCATGTGTGAGTTATATGTTAATTTTTATTTATTGTTGAACTAATTGTTTTTAATACAAATTTTTGATTTTTAGTTTGGCTTTAGTTCATATAATTTCTTTTTTATTAGAAGAAATTATTATTTTCCGTTAATGTTGAAAGAAACTTTCAATTTGAAAAAAGCTGATTCTTCTACCGCTACTAGCCGAGTAGAATGCATTTTCGAAAGCAGCTACGCAATTTCATCATCAGTACTCTTTGAACGGTAGTAGTGTATATGGTTGTAAACATCACCTATTTAACTTACATGTAACAGAGAAAAGTATACGGTATCAGTGTTTTCCTTCTGTTTTTATTTTGTAAGTTAGGACGAAGTTTATTTTTCATATAAACTATGCTTTTTTCCATTAAAAGTCTCTTTTGGCAACACTTGACTAACGGACAAGCATTTGTCCATCTCTCAGATGGAACGAAACGCTTTTTTATTATTGTATATCATACAATAGGGGTAATCACTTTTTAATTTCTTTTATTGTCAACGACAAATTGATAGAAATTATTAAAGATCATTTTGCACCGTGCCATGTGTGAGTTATATGTTAATTTTTATTTATTGTTGAACTAATTGTTTTTAATACAAATTTTTGATTTTTAGTTTGGCTTTAGTTCATATAATTTCTTTTTTATTAGAAGAAATTATTATTTTCCGTTAATGTTGAAAGAAACTTTCAATTTGAAAAAAGCTGATTCTTCTACCGCTACTAGCCGAGTAGAATGCATTTTCGAAAGCAGCTACGCAATTTCATCATCAGTACTCTTTGAACGGTAGTAGTGTATATGGTTGTAAACATCACCTATTTAACTTACATGTAACAGAGAAAAGTATACGGTATCAGTGTTTTCCTTCTGTTTTTATTTTGTAAGTTAGGACGAAGTTTATTTTTCATATAAACTATGCTTTTTTCCATTAAAAGTCTCTTTTGGCAACACTTGACTAACGGACAAGCATTTGTCCATCTCTCAGATGGAACGAAACGCTTTTTTATTATTGTATATCATACAATAGGGGTAATCACTTTTTAATTTCTTTTATTGTCAACGACAAATTGATAGAAATTATTAAAGATCATTTTGCACCGTGCCATGTGTGAGTTATATGTTAATTTTTATTTATTGTTGAACTAATTGTTTTTAATACAAATTTTTGATTTTTAGTTTGGCTTTAGTTCATATAATTTCTTTTTTATTAGAAGAAATTATTATTTTCCGTTAATGTTGAAAGAAACTTTCAATTTGAAAAAAGCTGATTCTTCTACCGCTACTAGCCGAGTAGAATGCATTTTCGAAAGCAGCTACGCAATTTCATCATCAGTACTCTTTGAACGGTAGTAGTGTATATGGTTGTAAACATCACCTATTTAACTTACATGTAACAGAGAAAAGTATACGGTATCAGTGTTTTCCTTCTGTTTTTATTTTGTAAGTTAGGACGAAGTTTATTTTTCATATAAACTATGCTTTTTTCCATTAAAAGTCTCTTTTGGCAACACTTGACTAACGGACAAGCATTTGTCCATCTCTCAGATGGAACGAAACGCTTTTTTATTATTGTATATCATACAATAGGGGTAATCACTTTTTAATTTCTTTTATTGTCAACGACAAATTGATAGAAATTATTAAAGATCATTTTGCACCGTGCCATGTGTGAGTTATATGTTAATTTTTATTTATTGTTGAACTAATTGTTTTTAATACAAATTTTTGATTTTTAGTTTGGCTTTAGTTCATATAATTTCTTTTTTATTAGAAGAAATTATTATTTTCCGTTAATGTTGAAAGAAACTTTCAATTTGAAAAAAGCTGATTCTTCTACCGCTACTAGCCGAGTAGAATGCATTTTCGAAAGCAGCTACGCAATTTCATCATCAGTACTCTTTGAACGGTAGTAGTGTATATGGTTGTAAACATCACCTATTTAACTTACATGTAACAGAGAAAAGTATACGGTATCAGTGTTTTCCTTCTGTTTTTATTTTGTAAGTTAGGACGAAGTTTATTTTTCATATAAACTATGCTTTTTTCCATTAAAAGTCTCTTTTGGCAACACTTGACTAACGGACAAGCATTTGTCCATCTCTCAGATGGAACGAAACGCTTTTTTATTATTGTATATCATACAATAGGGGTAATCACTTTTTAATTTCTTTTATTGTCAACGACAAATTGATAGAAATTATTAAAGATCATTTTGCACCGTGCCATGTGTGAGTTATATGTTAATTTTTATTTATTGTTGAACTAATTGTTTTTAATACAAATTTTTGATTTTTAGTTTGGCTTTAGTTCATATAATTTCTTTTTTATTAGAAGAAATTATTATTTTCCGTTAATGTTGAAAGAAACTTTCAATTTGAAAAAAGCTGATTCTTCTACCGCTACTAGCCGAGTAGAATGCATTTTCGAAAGCAGCTACGCAATTTCATCATCAGTACTCTTTGAACGGTAGTAGTGTATATGGTTGTAAACATCACCTATTTAACTGACATGTAACAGAGAAAAGTATACGGTATCAGTGTTTTCCTTCTGTTTTTATTTTGTAAGTTAGGACGAAGTTTATTTTTCATATAAACTATGCTTTTTTCCATTAAAAGTCTCTTTTGGCAACACTTGACTAACGGACAAGCATTTGTCCATCTCTCAGATGGAACGAAACGCTTTTTTATTATTGTATATCATACAATAGGGGTAATCACTTTTTAATTTCTTTTATTGTCAACGACAAATTGATAGAAATTAGTAAAGATCATTTTGCACCGTGCCATGTGTGAGTTATATGTTAATTTTTATTTATTGTTGAACTAATTGTTTTTAATACAAATTTTTGATTTTTAGTTTGGCTTTAGTTCATATAATTTCTTTTTTATTAGAAGAAATTATTATTTTCCGTTAATGTTGAAAGAAACTTTCAATTTGAAAAAAGCTGATTCTTCTACCGCTACTAGCCGAGTAGAATGCATTTTCGAAAGCAGCTACGCAATTTCATCATCAGTACTCTTTGAACGGTAGTAGTGTATATGGTTGTAAACATCACCTATTTAACTTACATGTAACAGAGAAAAGTATACGGTATCAGTGTTTTCCTTCTGTTTTTATTTTGAAGTTAGGACGAAGTTTATTTTTCATATAAACTATGCTTTTTTCCATTAAAAGTCTCTTTTGGCAACACTTGACTAACGGACAAGCATTTCAATTTGTCGTTGACAATAAAAGAAATTAAAAAGTGATTACCCCTATTGTATGATATACAATAATAAAAAAGCGTTTCGTTCCATCTGAGAGATGGACAAATGCTTGTCCGTTAGTCAAGTGTTGCCAAAAGAGACTTTTAATGGAAAAAAGCATAGTTTATATGAAAAATAAACTTCGTCCTAACTTACAAAATAAAAACAGAAGGAAAACACTGATACCGTATACTTTTCTCTGTTACATGTAAGTTAAATAGGTGATGTTTACAACCATATACACTACTACCGTTCAAAGAGTACTGATGATGAAATTGCGTAGCTGCTTTCGAAAATGCATTCTACTCGGCTAGTAGCGGTAGAAGAATCAGCTTTTTTCAAATTGAAAGTTTCTTTCAACATTAACGGAAAATAATAATTTCTTCTAATAAAAAAGAAATTATATGAACTAAAGCCAAACTAAAAATCAAAAATTTGTATTAAAAACAATTAGTTCAACAATAAATAAAAATTAACATATAACTCACACATGGCACGGTGCAAAATGATCTTTAATAATTTCTATCAATTTGTCGTTGACAATAAAAGAAATTAAAAAGTGATTACCCCTATTGTATGATATACAATAATAAAAAAGCGTTTCGTTCCATCTGAGAGATGGACAAATGCTTGTCCGTTAGTCAAGTGTTGCCAAAAGAGACTTTTAATGGAAAAAAGCATAGTTTATATGAAAAATAAACTTCGTCCTAACTTACAAAATAAAAACAGAAGGAAAACACTGATACCGTATACTTTTCTCTGTTACATGTAAGTTAAATAGGTGATGTTTACAACCATATACACTACTACCGTTCAAAGAGTACTGATGATGAAATTGCGTAGCTGCTTTCGAAAATGCATTCTACTCGGCTAGTAGCGGTAGAAGAATCAGCTTTTTTCAAATTGAAAGTTTCTTTCAACATTAACGGAAAATAATAATTTCTTCTAATAAAAAAGAAATTATATGAACTAAAGCCAAACTAAAAATCAAAAATTTGTATTAAAAACAATTAGTTCAACAATAAATAAAAATTAACATATAACTCACACATGGCACGGTGCAAAATGATCTTTAATAATTTCTATCAATTTGTCGTTGACAATAAAAGAAATTAAAAAGTGATTACCCCTATTGTATGATATACAATAATAAAAAAGCGTTTCGTTCCATCTGAGAGATGGACAAATGCTTGTCCGTTAGTCAAGTGTTGCCAAAAGAGACTTTTAATGGAAAAAAGCATAGTTTATATGAAAAATAAACTTCGTCCTAACTTACAAAATAAAAACAGAAGGAAAACACTGATACCGTATACTTTTCTCTGTTACATGTAAGTTAAATAGGTGATGTTTACAACCATATACACTACTACCGTTCAAAGAGTACTGATGATGAAATTGCGTAGCTGCTTTCGAAAATGCATTCTACTCGGCTAGTAGCGGTAGAAGAATCAGCTTTTTTCAAATTGAAAGTTTCTTTCAACATTAACGGAAAATAATAATTTCTTCTAATAAAAAAGAAATTATATGAACTAAAGCCAAACTAAAAATCAAAAATTTGTATTAAAAACAATTAGTTCAACAATAAATAAAAATTAACATATAACTCACACATGGCACGGTGCAAAATGATCTTTAATAATTTCTATCAATTTGTCGTTGACAATAAAAGAAATTAAAAAGTGATTACCCCTATTGTATGATATACAATAATAAAAAAGCGTTTCGTTCCATCTGAGAGATGGACAAATGCTTGTCCGTTAGTCAAGTGTTGCCAAAAGAGACTTTTAATGGAAAAAAGCATAGTTTATATGAAAAATAAACTTCGTCCTAACTTACAAAATAAAAACAGAAGGAAAACACTGATACCGTATACTTTTCTCTGTTACATGTAAGTTAAATAGGTGATGTTTACAACCATATACACTACTACCGTTCAAAGAGTACTGATGATGAAATTGCGTAGCTGCTTTCGAAAATGCATTCTACTCGGCTAGTAGCGGTAGAAGAATCAGCTTTTTTCAAATTGAAAGTTTCTTTCAACATTAACGGAAAATAATAATTTCTTCTAATAAAAAAGAAATTATATGAACTAAAGCCAAACTAAAAATCAAAAATTTGTATTAAAAACAATTAGTTCAACAATAAATAAAAATTAACATATAACTCACACATGGCACGGTGCAAAATGATCTTTAATAATTTCTATCAATTTGTCGTTGACAATAAAAGAAATTAAAAAGTGATTACCCCTATTGTATGATATACAATAATAAAAAAGCGTTTCGTTCCATCTGAGAGATGGACAAATGCTTGTCCGTTAGTCAAGTGTTGCCAAAAGAGACTTTTAATGGAAAAAAGCATAGTTTATATGAAAAATAAACTTCGTCCTAACTTACAAAATAAAAACAGAAGGAAAACACTGATACCGTATACTTTTCTCTGTTACATGTAAGTTAAATAGGTGATGTTTACAACCATATACACTACTACCGTTCAAAGAGTACTGATGATGAAATTGCGTAGCTGCTTTCGAAAATGCATTCTACTCGGCTAGTAGCGGTAGAAGAATCAGCTTTTTTCAAATTGAAAGTTTCTTTCAACATTAACAGAAAATAATAATTTCTTCTAATAAAAAAGAAATTATATGAACTAAAGCCAAACTAAAAATCAAAAAAATTTGTATTAAAAACAATTAGTTCAACAATAAATAAAAATTAACATATAACTCACACATGGCACGGTGCAAAATGATCTTTAATAATTTCTATCAATTTGTCGTTGACAATAAAAGAAATTAAAAAGTGATTACCCCTATTGTATGATATACAATAATAAAAAAGCGTTTCGTTCCATCTGAGAGATGGACAAATGCTTGTCCGTTAGTCAAGTGTTGCCAAAAGAGACTTTTAATGGAAAAAAGCATAGTTTATATGAAAAATAAACTTCGTCCTAACTTACAAAATAAAAACAGAAGGAAAACACTGATACCGTATACTTTTCTCTGTTACATGTAAGTTAAATAGGTGATGTTTACAACCATATACACTACTACCGTTCAAAGAGTACTGATGATGAAATTGCGTAGCTGCTTTCGAAAATGCATTCTACTCGGCTAGTAGCGGTAGAAGAATCAGCTTTTTTCAAATTGAAAGTTTCTTTCAACATTAACGGAAAATAATAATTTCTTCTAATAAAAAAGAAATTATATGAACTAAAGCCAAACTAAAAATCAAAAATTTGTATTAAAAACAATTAGTTCAACAATAAATAAAAATTAACATATAACTCACACATGGCACGGTGCAAAATGATCTTTAATAATTTCTATCAATTTGTCGTTGACAATAAAAGAAATTAAAAAGTGATTACCCCTATTGTATGATATACAATAATAAAAAAGCGTTTCGTTCCATCTGAGAGATGGACAAATGCTTGTCCGTTAGTCAAGTGTTGCCAAAAGAGACTTTTAATGGAAAAAAGCATAGTTTATATGAAAAATAAACTTCGTCCTAACTTACAAAATAAAAACAGAAGGAAAACACTGATACCGTATACTTTTCTCTGTTACATGTAAGTTAAATAGGTGATGTTTACAACCATATACACTACTACCGTTCAAAGAGTACTGATGATGAAATTGCGTAGCTGCTTTCGAAAATGCATTCTACTCGGCTAGTAGCGGTAGAAGAATCAGCTTTTTTCAAATTGAAAGTTTCTTTCAACATTAACGGAAAATAATAATTTCTTCTAATAAAAAAGAAATTATATGAACTAAAGCCAAACTAAAAATCAAAAATTTGTATTAAAAACAATTAGTTCAACAATAAATAAAAATTAATATTTATTTTTGACAAAAATATTGATAATTTCTGACTTCAAACTAGTTAAATTGGCATGAATGTTATATTGATTAGCAAAATTTAACTCAAAAGTTCATAATTAAATAAATATTTTTTTTTGTCAATAATTTTGATGGCTAATGAATTTAACCTAACCGAAACACCATGCATTTAATATTAATACACAAACTGGACCTCAAAGATTAACAATAATAAAAAGAAATTATTTTTGTTAATTATTTAATGATTTGGTCCTCAGGCTAGCCGAATTGGCATGATTGTAATATTAATATACGAAATATCTCTAGATGAGGGTTATTTTCAATATATGTTATATGACTGCAAATGCTGCCACCTCAAGAATAATAAAAAAAATACCAAAGGTCATCTATTAGTTCTCCTCTTTGTTGTGTATTCTTCTAGAGATTTATCCATATTATCAACTCCACCTTTGTTTTTATTGTAATGTAGTATTATTACTAGTTTACTTTATGGACTAGAATATCGCTACTGTAGTAAGTAGTTGTGATAAGAACAACCAATTTGTTTTTTTTTTGGAACGTGGGGGCACATTTTTGCTGAATCCAAAAATTGATGACTCAACTACTCTTCTTTTTGGGGTTGAGAACTCAGCTGGAACAAGTGTTCGGAGTTTTCTTACTGATTTTAATAATGATAAATTGTGGTCTAACATTAACGAAAAAGCCAAACCGAAACTTGTAATGTTTGTCACAAACGTCGTTTTGACTTCCTTAAAAGAGATAGCAACACACATCTTTAACAACTCGTTTGCTTTGGTTTTTTTCTCTTTCCCCAGAAGGCACCAAGCCTGTGTAGATTGCCCTCTGAGTGGATAAGAAGTAAGAGTTACATTAATTGTCATGTAATGGGTTGCAGCTAACTAAAACTAACCACAGAAACATGAAACAAACGATATGTCAAAAAAAAATCCTTTACTAAACAGCAATGCTTACCCGGGTATGATGGTTGTATGTATGACGAACAATTTTTGGTTGTAGACATAAAGGTTAAAAACACTGTTTCAGGGCACGCTCAACCAGGTAATATCTTGAATCAGAAAATTTGTGAATTTAAATGATAATAACTGGTTTATTACGGCAATCGTGTAAGCTTTATTGTTTGTTTGGATTACTAATCCAGCGCCATCTAACAGCAATTGGTATTGATGGCACTAAATAGTCATGAATATTAAGTCGTTTTCTGTACTATTCGAACTCAAATTGCATTATTACCAAACCTATTGATTCTTTCAAAGCACAGTACAAGATTTCGTTAAATAAAAAACACAATTATATACGAACATAGTTTTTTACTAACCGAAAACTCTGCTATAAAACACCTTTAAATTGCTAGTGTCGATTTTAAACCTTACATTGCCGTAATATATTGTTACATCCTACTCACAAAAAATTCTATAGGTTATATTTCCTAAAAACTAAAAAAAGAGTAGAATGGCAATAAGTTTGTTTCTAAAGTTTCGTTCCCATGTTGGAAAAATCAACTAAAAAATTAGTACAAACTATATTGAACTAACAACGCTAGCAAAGTACATTACCCTTATAATTTTAGCTATATTTACCTTATTTAAATTATCTAATCTTAAAACTAAATTAAAATTTTATTTTCATTCACAATATTTTATTAAAAATTCACGGCTGTATTCATAAAAACTTATGGCAGGCTTATCACCCGTTTTTAGATAAAATTCCCTAAAGTTGTATTCATAAACAATTAATAGCCTATTAAGATTAAAGTAAACCATTTATAATTTCAAATAATTTAAAGTAGCGTTTACCCTTCTTTAAAACAAAAATAAGATGACATATGTCAGTTAAAAAAGAAATCATATGTGTAAGTACGAACAAATGTTTACATTCATAAATATAAAGTTCATTCGTTTACTCAAATTTTTTAAAAATTTTTGAATATTTTTACTGGATTGCGTTCGTTTACACAAAATCCAGTAAATGAGAACACAAATTGAGAGCGCAAAGTGACAGTTGTCTTACTGAGTATTTAAAAATTTTTACTGGACAAAATTTTACTAGTAAAAATTACTAGTAAAATAAAACATATGTTTTCTGATGTAAACAAAAAAATGAAATAACAAACAGCCAACAAATTGAATAACGAGAAAAATTAAAATGGTATAAAAAGTAATTTAATGTTCACAGGCGAAACAATGGAACAGCTAAGAAATATAGCTAGTACTTTAAGTTTAGGGGAAAGAGTAAATGTAACCAGACATGGCTATGTTTTGCAAAATGCAGTATTGTATCTAATAGAATCGTCATATGAAAGCAAAGATGAAGAAGATATAAGTTTGTTTTAAATGTTAAAAAAGCCAGGATTTCTTCACCCTAACTTGTGTTTGAGAAAGGAAAGAGTATTACGCAATTCTGTAAAAAGCTACTTCCATGACACGGTCCCGACCTATACGGATGTTTAGTTTCGAACACATTTTAGAATATCCAAATCAATTTTGTTGCGGCTTTTTCTTCTTAAGATTTACTTTTTACTTGGGTACTCGGTGCAGTCACTTATTACCCAAAATTAAATATTCATGTTTTTTTTACTAACGCTATGTTTTTCCCTAGCAGTATGTATTGCTCCAGGTAACGTACAAAAGAATAGTCTGAGACTCAACTTAAATTATACCGACAGACTCAGAATCACTTCCTTAGCCAATTTAAGCATATCTGTCTGGCTGGGTGTCCATATATTCGTGTGCTCAAAGTAAAGGTAGCATTTCTGAAAAAAAAATTTTGCCATAGGGAGCAAGCTCATTGTTTGTGGTGGTGATCGTAATAGATTTTAACCCCAAAACCAAGTTAACCCCACTCTCAAAAGTCAGTTTGTTTTTGCTTAAAAAAATTTAATGCATTTTTCGAGTAATCAAGTTATTGCATTATATTTTAATCTATCAGCTGTTTTAAGTAGGTAAACTTTTTGTAAAATTTTCCGTTCGCGTACTTTTTACTTAAATAATTTTAAGTGAGAGAAATTTGGTAAAATTACTCAGTATTTGCTAAGTTACTGGACTTTACTGGGAAAGTAAACGAATGAACTTATAATTTGGCAGACAAATTTTATTAATTTTGTGAAAAAATTGATTTAATCATAAATATGGATGCGATAAACACAATTCTTCGACTAGGTAAGTGCGATTTTTACCGAGAAAGTTATTTTTTTTTAATATTTTTACATATCACAGAATCTATAACCAATATTGTAAACTTACGAAAACAGAAGGTATACAAAGAAAGAGTGAATCCCTTATCAAACGATGATGATCAATTTAAAGCAAAATATCGCTTTAAAAAATCAACTGTGCAAAAAATTGTTGACTTAGTAAAAGACGAAGTCACATTGGACAGTAGAGGATGTGGAACGTCTGTCGAGCTTCAGGTCATGGTGGCCTTGCGTTGTTGGGGTCGAAGAGAAGTAAGCTTTGAATACGCAGCAATGGTAATGATAAATTTATATTATTATAGTTTCAAGATGATGCTGCCGACCTGCATGGCCTGACACAGCCAACAGTGTCCAGAATTTGTGAAAGGGTTGCTCGTGCTCTTGCCCGTCATGCCAAAAATATAATTAAAATGCCTACAACGTTAGAGGAGGAGGCATCATTAATGAGAGATTTCCAATCAATCAGAAATTTTCCTGGTGTAATTGGTGCCATCGATGGATCCCATATAAGAATCAAAAAGACCGGTGGGGATCTCGCTCAATATTACATTAACAGGAAAGGATACTACTCCCTTAATATACAAGTAAGCTTTTTAAAAACAATTATATATAAGTACAGGTTCCATTTTTAAAAATAATTCGTTAAGTTCTGGCAAAGACAAGTTTTGGGGAACAAAGCCTATTGAAACTTGTAAAGATCGGCCTACTATTTTAAATAGTCCGCTTGCCAGAATAACAAACAATTATATATTATATAAAATGAATTAGCCTTTTATATGAAGCCATTGATATGCACTTGCTGTTTAAGAAACTGAGTCCATAAAATTTTGTAAAAATTGGCCCATTGTTAACCTTACCTTGCATATATTTTGTTGTAGGATACAGTATGGTCGGTTTTCACCGACTATCACTTTCATACTTATTTAAAAATGTACTACGTTTTTTTTTTTGATTCTGCAAAGGTAATTTGTGATGCAAAATTAAAAATACGTGACATAGTAGCAAGATGGAGAGGCAATACTCATGACTGTAGAATTTTCAACGAGTCTACTGTAAAACAACGATTTGAAAGAGGTGAATTTAAAGGTAGATTACTTGGCGATTCTGGTTACAAGTTAACACCCTATCTATTCACTCCCGTACATCAACCTCAAAACGAAAAGGAGATAAAATATAATGGTGCTCATATTGCCATTCGAAATTCAGTGGAACGATGTTTTGGAGTGTGGAAGCAACGTTTTCGTTGCTTATTATACGGAATGACAATAAGCCTAACAAACGCGAAAACATTAATAGTTGCGCTTGCTGTACTTCACAATATTGCCATAGCTGAAAATGATTCAGTTCCAGGTAATATGAGTCTTGAACATACATACATTGTTCAGTTTTATTAAAATAATTAGGGGATTCACAAGGTGTTCTATTTGTCCTATTGTCATATTGTCATAAAATTTTGACAATGGTTTAACAACTTTTACCAACTATTAGACACTCGGCGCAGGTGTAAGTGGAGTTGTTGTGACAACTTAATAAGTATGCTAAACGACGTAGTACTTTTAAAGAACTATTTTTGTTTGAAGGACAAAAAAACCATTTTGAAATTTTATAAAAATAAGACAATAGGACATAATAGGACACCTTGTGAATCCCCTAAATGTATATTAGTTATTACTACACTATTTCCAATTGTATTTCAGAACTTTCTAATTGTATTTCAGAAATTTCTAATTCAAGTTCAGAAATTTCTAATTCAATTTCAGAAATTTCTAATTCAATTTCAGAAATTTCTAATTCAATTTCAGAACTTTTCAATTGTATTTCAGAAATTTCTAGTTCAATTTCAGAAATTTCTATTTGTATTTCAGAATTTTCTATTTATATTTCAGAATTTTTTATTTGTATTTCAGAATTTTCTAATTGTATTTCAGAATTTTCCATTTGTATTTTAGAAATTTCTATTTGAATTTGAAATGAAAAATTCTGAAATACAAATAGAAATTTCTGAAATACAAATGGAAAATTCTGAAATACAATTAGAAAATTCTGAAATACAAATAGAAAATTCTGAAATACAAATAGAAATTTCTGAAATTGAATTAGAAATTTCTGAAATACAATTAGAAAACTCTGAAATTGAATTAGAAATTTCTGAAATTGCATTAGAAATTTCTGAAATACAATTAGAAAGTTCTGAAATACAATTGGAAATGGTGTAGTCTAACGTACTAAACTGAACACTGAATGTTAACAAATTCTGACAAAAACAATTTTGAGTTTCTTATGCAAACACTTTATTTTCAGATGACTTTGACGAAGATGAAAATAGCCAAATGGAAACAGCTCAAACCCTAAATGGCTTTACAGCATCTGAAGGAAGGGCCAAAATAATTTTAAAAACTTTTATTCAAAATAATTTTTAAAAAAATATTTTGAAAAAAACCAAAAGCAACCGAAAATTTAAATTTAGAAAGAAAACAAACATTTTTTATTTTTAACTGAACATTTTTATTATTCATTTTTCCATAAAAAATTTTAGAATCATTTTATAATATAGTAAAAATACATGAATAAAAAAAAGTATGTAACATTACCAAACAAAAATATTTTTATTTTTAAAGTGAATAACAAATTATTTGGTTATTATTTTAAAATCAATTAAATTGTTAGGAATCCATTAAAACAAAATAACAAAGTAATAAAATATACTATTTAAAAAACCAGGTACGTCCTTTTTATACTAAGCAGCCGATATGTACATATTTAAAAATATAGCAGAAATTAAATAAGAAAAATTAAAAGTCAACAAAAAACAATTCAAGTTAAAACAAACAGCAAAATCTACTTTTAACACTAAAGTTTGTGAATATTAAATAAAAATACAAAAAAAAAATATTTAAACAGTATGCGACCGCTTTTTCAAAATCAATTAAAGAAAGAAATCACTACTTAACATCAATGGCATCTTTAAATTTCAATGTTTTCTATAAAAAAAATTTCAATTAATTTTATTTAAAAACAAGCCTTATACATTTTTTTATATGTAATTAATCAAATAAATAAACACATACCAACTGACTTCCTTTTATAGAAACTTAGTTTAGCTTGAACTAGTTCAAATTCTAAGTCCAAATTTCTTATTCTCTTCTCTTCTGCTAATACTTGTAAGCATAGATGCCAGATTTGACGATTTATCGTCATTTTGACGTTTTTTGGCCACAAAAAATGGCTTTTGACGATTGGACGATTTTTACCCTAAATTTGACGATTTTTATAAAGGCGTTAGCCAAAACCTAAGAATTTCGTCTGTATAAGTATGACTCTAAAATATCATATAATCTCGAAACAGTGGTACCAAATGAAAGGTGTATAAATGTCCTTCAGCCTTAATACTTTACGGCACAACACAGCTAAAATATACTTTATGTGTTTATGTACACTATATAGGTATGTATATCTTATGTATTCGGCTTAAAAGGACCAAAAGAAAAAACAAGTGTGCTTTGAAACCCAATTTTTAACTATTCCATATTAGCTATTATGTGTTTATTTAAAAATATTAAAAATGTTTTTAGTTAGAATACTATATATAACAAGGATTAGAAATAGGACCCTTGAAAAATCATTTCTGTAAAAAAAATATTTCTTTAAAAAAAAATCTGTAAAAAATTTCTCAAATATTTGCGATTTTTCATTTTCAGTTTGTTTTGCTTTGAATGATGAAATTTTGCCTTTTTTGTTACTTCTTTTGACGAAACCACCTGTTAGCACTTTGTTTTCCCCTTTATTTCAATTATTATCAGCTAAAAAAGTAATTAAAATCATACATTTTAGTGTTGACGATTTTCTGACGATTTTCAAAACTTGTTTTGACGATTTTGACGATTTTTTTGCAAAAATTTGACGATATTTGACCAAATTTATCTGGCAACTATGCTTGTAAGCGATGCAGTTCTTGCCGGCACTCTACATCATTAAGAGCAATTTTTAAAATGCTTTCTTCGGTGGTATTGCTTTTTTCCGAAGCGGTCTTTAAAGTTAAAATACATATGTATATATGCATACATAAGAACTATAGAAATTTGAAAATTTTAATTGTTGAAAAACTTACTCTTTTCTTGCAAGGGGTATTTTTGTTTTGCACTCCTGCATTTGCTTTCACTTCTTTTTTTTCAACTTTGTTCGGTTGTTGTTGGTCGGAATCCAAAGGAATAGAATCAACTACAATAGAACTTGACAGATCTTCTTGTTTGTCCTTAAAGTAAGGTAATTTATTTTCTTTTATGTATTAAAATATAACAGCGTAACTGACTATCATATAAATTACATCAGAATCGAATTCGTTTTCATCTACTACGAACTCGTTTGGGAGCCATACACTTATATCATTACCTGATAACGATACTTCTTCGGACGGTTGGCCTCCCCCAGTTTTCTTTGCTTGTGCACGAAATTTTGAAATTTCCTTTTTAGCACTCATTTTTATTACCGTCCACTGAGATTTTAGCTGACTTACTGTCCTATTTCCACACGAAGATAAACTGTTGAAGCTAGAAAAAAAGGTCTCCATTTTATGTGAACAATTTGTCAAAACACAGTTATCTTACTCTTTTTCAAGTTCCACCCATGCCTTTTTCTTCACCTGATTAGTGTTTGTATCTGTATTTTTATTTTCGATAGCTTTTACCTTCTGCTTGACCAAATCTTTTAGTAATTCCTATAAAAGTAAAAAGGTTAAAATAGTTAATAATATATATAAATATATGTATGAACTGTATTCAACTCATAGTACCTTTTCAAGCTCACTCCAATTTTCGGACCGCTGTCGTTTTACACCAGCTTTACTATTTGCGACCTGCAAGGTACAGATGTTTTAAGGTACTTTTGCGCACATGAACAAATGTGGATTAAGTGGGCATAATATATAAGTACATTGTATATATGTATGTAGGTTAAATACAAATTCCAATTTATGAATAGACTTTTTAAAGTTAAATATTATTACAATTTAGAAATGCTGCTTATCCAAACTTATTCCACAAATTTATACATATGCCAAAATAAATTTATCTATATACATATTTGCTTACCTTTTTGTCCATATTTTTTTCCTGTTTCACTTTATTGGGGTTTTCGCAATCCATAAATTATTAAATTATTAAAACAAACAATTTGCGCGGTAAAAACACATTGACAAATATGTAGAAAGCTTAAACAAATGTAATAGTGATGCACATAAAACGTAAACAAACTCATTATCCGAATACTTAACTAACCGTATTATAAAAAAATCTTTCAATATATAACTTTTTTGATAGAATTTTTATACACGTACATATATTAGAACACAAAATAACATTTGCTTGCTTTAATTTGAAAAATAGTATATCCCTACTTGATTACCGGGTAAGTGCTAAGTTGGTTTGAAGCATCACTAGTAATCAAATGACAACTAAATAAAACAAGAGTTGCCATGACTAAAAATAAAATCGCTGCAACTGTTTAATAATTAAAATGATGTTAATACTCTTTTATGAATACCAATTTTTAAATAAGGCTTATAACACCTAAAGCCTTTAATAATTATTGTATACCTAAAACACAAAATAGATTTTTTATGAATACAGCCGTCAATATTTTGCTAATTTTTATTTATTGTTGTCTTTAATACAAATTTTGATATTTAGTTTGGCTTAAGTTCATATAATTTCTTTTTATTAGAAGAAATTATTATTTTCCGTTAATGTTTAAAGAAACTTTAATTTTGAAAAAAAGCCGATTTTTCTACCGATACTTGCCGAGTATATTGCATTTTCGAAAGCAGCTACGCAATTTCATCATGAGTACTCTTTGAACGGTAGTAGTGTATTTGGTTGTAAACATCACACGTAACAGAGAAAGGGATACGGCATGACTGTTTTCTTTAATTTTTACTTTGTAAGTTAGGACGAAGTTTACTTTTCATATACACTATGCTTTTTTACATTAAAAGTCTCTTTGACAACACTTGACTAAAGGTTGAGCATCATCCATCTCTCAGATGGAATGAAACGCTTTTTATTCTTGTATATCATATACAAGGGGGGTAAATAATTTTTAATTTCTTTTTTTTTTTGTCAATGACAAATGGACAGATATTATTAAAGATCATTTTGCACCGTGCCATGTGTGAGTTATATGCTAATTTTTATTTATTGTTGAACTAATTGTCTTTAATAAAAATTTTTGATATTTAGTTTGGCTTAAGTTCATATAATTTCTTTTTATTAGAAGAAATTATTATTTTCCGTTAATGTTGGAAGAAACTTTAATTTTGAAAAAAAGCAGATTTTTCTACCGATACTTGCCGAGTATATTGCATTTTCGAAAGCAGCTACGCAATTTCATCATCAGTACTCTTTGAACGGTAGTAGTGTATTTGGTTGTAAACATCACCTATTTAACTTCACGTAACAGAGAAAGGGATACGGCATGAACCTGAATGGCTAGTTAGTGGTTAAAGAAGACTAGTTCCAAGTTGTTTTCACCTCCGATGCCATAGCAAAGGTTGGTTGCAATCTTAGCAGCTCAGTCCGCGTACGCCGTCACTGCGCGGATGGTCCTCCCTTTACGTGCATACTCGTGGGATTCATATGCCTAATAATTAAAAACAAAAACAAAAAAACTTCGCAGATGGTCTGGTGAACCCAAATCGGCTACCTGCATCACATCTACTGATCATTCTTTGGATGTCAGCAGACCCACAAGCAGTGATGTGCCTCTGCCTGTCGTGGCAAGCACCTCCAAAGCTGCCCATCCCCCTGCCGTTTCGGCAGCCACAGCAGGTGATGTGTGTGCCCCCACAATAGCTGCAACATCATTGTATGACGCAGTAGCGCCAAATGTTTCCGATGCGACTGAAGAAAACCGCAGACAGCAACAACGCAAAGAAGCCGCATCCAACGAGCCGCTACGCGTATTATTGTACGACACGGTGCTAAACCGGTTGATTCCCTGACGGTCGACCAGAGATTGTCGCTAGATTGGGCTTAGGCCTTTATTGCTGAGGTAGAATCCGAATCTGATCCAGGCTCTTCTGCCGCGCCCAAACGGCAACGATCAGGTGAGGACACCTCTAACGCATCCACCAACCAACCGGATGCAAAGACACCTCAATCCTCTCGTGTTGTTAACAGGCCTTACATCGAGGTAGCTAAAAATCTGCTTGTAAGGGCTGTTATCGACAGGAGCAAAAGTGACGGAGCTATCTCTCAAGAAAATTGGGGGATAATCCGTCAGAAAATGATGGAGGTATTCTGGAGTATCCTTAGGGAAAATCCCGGACCAACCCTTCAAATCAACGACGCTGGCTGGTTTCAAGGCCACGTAAAACTCATGGCATGCACCAGCGAGCGGTCGGCCAATCTGCTGAAACTAGCCATAGCAGCCCTCGGAGAAGTGTGGCCAGGCGCGCGGTTGGACGTGGTCACGGTCGACGATATCCCTCGTCATCCGAGATCTGCAGCGACCATTCCCGCTGAACCACATGACCCCGAGGAAATTCTTGGCTTCATAAGGATCGGTAACCCTGACCTCCCACTCACGACTGGAAGGTAGTCAAGGTCTCCGATGCTAATGGATCCACAAGAAAGGTGGTTGTCGTTCTTAAAAAGGAATCGTTGGCGCCGCTTCGGCAGAGGAAGGGTGTGATATTTTACGGCTTTGAGAGAATCAGACTTAATATCTACGGAAGCGACGACAAACTCGACCCCCTTGCTGCTAGTGTTAGCAAATTGACCGAGCGTGGTGTAAAAGACGCTGGTAGTGATGATCCTGCTGAGCCAGTCTCCCAGGAGGATAATCAGTCAGACTCAGGTCTGATTGGTGATCTTCTTGGTCGCCTGGATGTAGCGGAGGACGAGGACGCACTTTTGGATTCCGATTCAGAGAGCGGAAACGTAACAGACATCTACGACACAGACAATGGCGAAGGTGACGCAAATTAATGTTCACCACTCCAAAGCAGCATCTGCTGCACTTGTTCTTCGTGCCGTAGAGCGGGGCGAAGACATAATACTAGTCCAGGAACCCTGGATCTCCGGGGGCACAATTCGTGGACTCAGTGCTAGAGGCTACAAACTTTTGTATGCGAACGTACATGGTAAGATTAGATCCTGTATAATGGCCAAAAGGCAACTTAATATCTTCATACTGTCTGATTACAGCGATGAAGATACTGTAACCGCAGCTTGGGAGACTAACGGTAAAACATGGTGGATCCTCTCAAGCTACATGGCGCACGACCACAAGGACTCACCACCAAACCATCTTGTCCGTAAAGCGGTTGGCGCAGAGAAAGCAAATCGGATTCCAGTCATCATTGGAGCCGATGCAAATGCCCATCACCAAATCTGGGGCAGCACAAACACCAATATTAGAGGTGAGTGTTTGATGAACTTCATACTACAGACTGACTTGACAGTTGTGAACAAAGGTTTAGAACCTACTTTTGTTGTTGCGAACAGACAGGAGGTTTTGGACATAACATTGGTCAGCGTGAAAAGTGCTGACCTTATTAGGGACTGGAGGGTGTCAGATGACTGTTCCTTCTCAGACCACAGGTACCTTGAATTCTCTATTTTGGGAAATCGGGACAGAGCGACTCCCTACGTGAATAGGAGGAGGACAAACTGGCAGATGCAGAATGCCTATCTGCGGGACATGCTACCCCCGGCACCGACTATCGCCACAGTTGGTGATATAGAGTGAGCTGTACTGACGCTACCGAGCTCATTTAGGGAGGCTACGACAATGTTCTGCCCCCCGACCCTTCCTAGGGGCAGGAAGAAACTGCCCTGGTGGTGATCTACCATAGATAAGACCCGCAGGAAGTGCAGGAGACTCTTCAATGAGGCCGCATTGAACAAGTTTAAGAACGAAGTCAGGAGTGCCAAACGCGGTACTTGGAGGAACTTCTGTTGCAGCGTTGAGAACTCGTCTGAGACGAGCCGTCTACGCAAGCTCCTGTCTAAATCGGTCGTCGTCCCTGGCTATATCCAGAAGGATGATGGAACTTGGACTACGAACAGCCATGAAACACTGGAAGTACTGATGGACACCCACTTCCCGGGATCTCTCAATATCTCGGATAGGGTGCCCACTAACACCACCTATAATCGGTCATCCACACCGATTCAATTGGATAATCATATGCTCCTTTGGGCGATCAACAGCTTCAAACCATTTAAGTCACCTGGACCGGATGGACTGATTCCAGCGGACCTGCAGCGTAACGTTGAGCTAGTTACTCAATGGCTTCTCAATATTTACGAGGCTTGTCTCTCCTGGTCATATATCCCCACACAGTGGACGGAATCAAATGTTGTCTTCATACCTAAGGGAGGTAAGACATCGCACACAAGAGCAAAGGACTACAGACCGATAAGTCTCACGTCTTTCTTGCTTAAGATACTGGAGAGGCTGGTCGACGTGCACCTTAGGGCGACAATCCACCCCAGCCTCCTATCGGGGTCCCAACACACCTATACCAAGGGCAGATCGGTGGAAACGGCTCTCCACTCGCTAGTTGGTTATATTGAGAGGTCTCTTGAATTTAGAAACTATACACTATTGTCGTTCCTGGATATAGAGGGAGCATTTAACAACGTCTACCCACCAAGTGTCCTCCGGGTCTTGCGGGAGACAGGGGCTAATGACTCTCTGGTTGCATTCATTTCCAACCTGTTGGAACGTAGGATCATAAGGTCTACAATTGGTCAAGCTGAGGCTACGAGATCGGCTAATAGAGGAACCCCTCAAGGAGGTGTCCTATCACCATTGCTGTGGAACTAAGAACTATCGCATACGCAGATGACGTGGCAGTTGCGATATCTGGAATCTATCTAAATATCATCTCTGACGGGATGGAACTGGCTCTAGGGACATTAAGTGAGTGGAGCGGAGAGAACGGTTTGTCTATCAGCCCTTCAAAAACGGAGCTCGTACTGTTCTCGAACAAGTACAAAATTCCTTCATTTAAACTCCCGACGCTGAACGGGGTGAGACTGATTTTGTCGGATAGTGCGAAATATCTAGGAGTCATTATGGAGAGCAAGCTGTCCTGGAAGCCGAACGTAGAGGCGAGAGCGGCGAAGGCACAGACTGCGATGTATGTGTGCAAACGCGCCATTGGCAGAACTTGGGGACTCAGTCCCCGTAATGTAAGCTGGCTCTACAGGACGGTAATAGAGCTGGTTCTATTTTATGGAGCTATGGTCTGGTGGAAGGCTATGAGCTCTGTCACGAATCGTGGTCGTATTGAGAGAGCGATGCGCAATGCGCCGATCCTGATAACAGGCGCAATGAGGACGACTCCGACTAGGTCACTTTTTACCCTACTCAACTGGCTCCCAGCGGATCTTCTAGCGAGGAAGCTGGCGCTGAACACCGCGATAGGGCTGCATGCTGTGGGAGGATTGAAGCACAGGACAAGCGGCCACGCGAGTATTATCAGGACGGTCAATATTGTTCCCGATCTGATTGACTACTGCACACCGGAACCTTTCATACGCAGGAAATTCTCCTTCGTTGTTTCAGAGGGAGGGGCGGATGAATTGATCTTCTCGGGACCCGTCGATCTGGAGGTGTACACGGATGGGTCAAAGGGGAGAACTGGTGTTGGTGGAGGTATATACATTGTTCAGGCAGGAGTCCGGATTTCATTTAGACTTCCGGATGAATGCAGTGTTATGCAGGCTTAATTGTCGGCGATATGCAAGGCGGCTAACTGGTTGCGGTTTTACAGGATATTTGGCAGGAATATCGGAATCTTCACTGACAGCCGTGCTGCCATCAGGTCCATTACTGATGTATATTCAACATCACAACTAGTCCGTGAATGCCGGGCATCCTCAAACTGGATGGCGATGCATTCTGAAATCACCTTGGCGTGGGTGAGGGGACATGGGACCAATACGGGTAACTGTGCTGCTGAAACACTTGCCAGAAATGGTGCTAGATTGGATGATCGGGCAATTGACCACTTTTGTGGCATCCCCCTCTCCTCTTGCAAAATCCACGTGGATGAATATTCTCGGGGAATTGCAGGGGCTAGATGGTCTAACGAACCCAGATGCCGAACTACTCGGATGACCTGGCCGATGATGAATCCGGGCCGTTCGAGGTCCCTCCTTGATTTGGATAGGAGAAGGATAAGGGATACCGTGGCCGCAATTACCAGCCACTGCCGATTTGGCACCCATGCCGAAAGATTGGGATTGCCTTGGAATGACTTCTGTAGAAGTTGTCAGGACGAAGAGGAGACCGAGAGCGTGAAGCACCTCTTATGCTTTTGTCCGGCACTGGAGGACATTCGGATCAGGCACTTCGGTATCGGTAGACTGAATGGATTGTCGGACGTGGCCAACAAAAGTGGTCTGTCAAAAGTTTTGTAGTCATCGTTCCTTTAATTATCGGTGTCCCTATTAGTATCATAATTAGTGTTGTCCAAATCTGAAAACTTTAAAGGTCATTTGATATTATAAGGGTGTATTTTCTCCAGTTTTGCTCTCTTATATCTAGGCTGTTCCTTATGTCTCACTGCTTTATAATTCTTTATATATTCTTCTGTCCGTTCTTCTCTATCTTTATTCAGTTTTTCTATTACTTTTTTCCTACCATCTTCCAAGGTTTTCCTAATCTTCTCCTCATTAATTTTCCCTTTTTGAACTTCATCTGGCGAACATTTAATTGCTGAATAATATCGTTCATTGTAATTTTGGATTGTTTTCTGAATTAACTGTTTTATTGATACTTCTTTATTGGCTTGATACATTATTCTAAATTTTTCGGCGATTGTGTTATGTAGTCGCTCTATATCAGCATTACCCGTATGACTGTTAGGCTTCGTCAAATGTAATTCAATATTTTCATTGTCTAAAAATTCTTTTATTCTAACCGCTTTAAATTGTCTGCTATTATTCTCTTTGGCTTTCCTATTTTGGCGAAGTGATCTTTCAATTGTTCTATTATAGTTAAATGGGTTCTGTCATTAAGTGGATAGGCGGCTCCAAATTTGGAGAATTTATCTATTATTGTCAAAAAAA
This sequence comes from Melanophora roralis, assembly GCA_963583895.1. Lineage (NCBI taxonomy): Eukaryota > Metazoa > Arthropoda > Insecta > Diptera > Rhinophoridae > Melanophora > Melanophora roralis. Next base: position 60,198,317 of record OY757189.1, read on the forward strand.
TGAAATCCCTTCATTACGTAGGTATCTGTTTTGAGCCTGCAATCTTTTTTGCAGGCAAACGAATTCAAAATTAAAAAAGCAAATAATTTTATTCTAATTAAATTATCCACTTTATTAAACTTCTCAAAGACGACTAAAAAATTTCAAGACAGAAAAGTAATGTAAGAGTAACAAACAAGAGATTAAGTACACATGTACCTTTTATTACAAAAAAATGAGTTGGATGAACGTACATACATACATGCAAGGCTACGTTAAAAATATTCATGCTAATGCAAAAATACGTACAAGCATATAAATATTTTATAAAACTATGTGCACGAAAATAAGCACATAAGCAAGAGCAAACGATTTTTTGTAGCGTAAATATGTATGCTTGCATGTAGGTAAATATGTAGGTATGTACGCATTACAGTTAAACATTTTAAGCAACAAAATAAAATTAAGATTTTGCCAGAATTTAAATAAAGAAAGAACAACTGGATTTAAATAATACAGGGCCGTATCTGCGGTTAACATCCTCCCCCCGTTGGAAGGCTAGGGCTTTCAACTGTTGACTCTATAGGAAGTATCGCAAGTTTATTAACTGCACGCTTAACTACACCATTATTTGTGCGAACGATGGCAACTCGAGCTACATTATCATCACCATGAATTACTTCAGTAACACGTCCGATTTGCCACTTTAAGGGCGGTTGATTTTCATCTTTTATAAGAACCATTTCCTCACAAGTTATATTTTTACCATGCTCACGCCATTTGCTACGCTCTTGCAATAGTGATAAATATGAAACGCTCCATTTCTGCCAAAATATTTGCTGTAGTTGAGAAGCTCTCTGCCATCTAGTTAGCCGGCTAATGTCTAAATTAGTTATATTAGGTTCAGCTATTGATACTAAAGGGCCACCGACTAAAAAGTGTCCAGGTGTCAGCACATCTAAATCGTTGGGATTTTCTGAAATTGGAGACAGTGGGCGCGAATTCAAGGCCGCCGAGATTTGACATACCAAAGTGCGTAGCTCGTCAAAGGTCAACTTATTTAGGCCGACAGTGCGATAGAAGTGCAGCTTAGCGGATTTTACCGCGTCCTCCCACAATCCTCCGAAATGAGGTGACCTTGGGGGAATGAATTTCCATTCTATTTCATCTTCAAGGCATTGCTGGTTAACCAAGTTTATATGCGATTCACTTAAAAACAGTTGCTTCAAATCGGCTAACTCATTCTTGGCGCCTACAAAATTTGTTGCATTGTCAGACCATATTGTTTTAGGTTTGCCCCTTATGGATACAAATCGTCGAAGTGCAGACAAAAATGATGATGTTGACAAATCTTGGACTAGCTCCAGGTGTGTAGCCTTTGTTGAGAAGCATACAAAGGAAGCTACATAGCATTTTACAGGAGGGCGATTTCTCACATCCGATTTGTAGTACAATGGGCCACAAAAATCAATTCCAGTAGTGTGAAATGCTCTATTTGGCTTTACCCGATCAGGAGGCAGGCTACCCATGACATGATGGTATAGTTTTGGTTTTATTCTAAAACAACGCAGACATTTTGAAGTAACAGCACTGACTAATTTACGACCACCGATTGGCCAGTATTTTTGTCGAATTGAAGCTAATAAAAATTGTGGGCCAGCATGTAAAAGCTTCACGTGAAAATGCATTATCAGCGATGCAGTGAAAGGATGATGTTTGGGTAACACAATTGGATGTTGGGCATCATAATCAAGAGCCGAATGCTGGAGGCGACCACCCACACGAATTACGCCAAAGGAGTCAATTATGGGCATAAGAGAACTAATCTTGCTAGATGCGGGTACACCTTTATTTTCCTTCAAAGCCTTGTATTCAATTGGAAAGTGTATAAGCTGTATGTTTTTAATTAGAATATTTGTTCCATTTTTGACATCAATAGGATTCAATATTTCACTTTGGCTACTCAGTTTAGGATATAAAAATTTAAATACGTACGCGAATACTCTTTGCATTTTAGCAAACGAATTGTGAAATTTACACTGCATCGCAAAATCAGTTAGTGCGGCCACTGTCAATATATTGCGTCGTCGCTCGGGTAGTTCAGCTAAGAATTCTACATTAGCAGTCCACAGGGAAGGCTCCAGACGCAAAAAATTAGGGCCATCTTTCCATAATTTAGATTGAAGAAGTTCCTTGGGCGATGAACCTCTCGAAAGTATGTCGGCTGGGTTTAAACTGGTAGGAACATGATGCCACCTCATTTTGCTTGTAATTGCCTAAATGCGAGAAACTCTATTCGACACAAAAACATTGAAATTTGATGGCTGCTCTTGAAGCCACGAAAGAACCACCATTGAATCAGACCAGCAATGTACATCACAAATGTAAGGCAGTGTTTCAACGACTACTTGAACGAGTTCTGCCAGTAGGCACGCTGCTGAGAGCTCAAGTTTTGGAACTGTTAAACTTTTTAAGGGAGCAACCCTTGACTTAGAGCACAACAATGATGATTTCATATTATTTCGAGATTTGGATCTTATATAAACGCAGGCCCCATACGCAGCCAAGCTGGCATCACAAAATGCGTGGATTTCGACGTTGGAGTTTGATATTGCAATACATCGAGGAAATTTAAAGTGCTCAACAGATTCGAATTGCGAAATGTATTGAATCCAGGCAGAATGTCATGACTGTGGGAGACTTTCGTCCCACTGCAGCTCCAGCTTCCATAAGTGTTGCATAAAAATTTTTGCCTTTGTAATAACGGGGCCAATCAAACCTAAAGGGTCGTACAGCCGAGCAATTGACGAAAGAATAGAGCGTTTTGTGACGACCTTGCAATTGTTTACGGGGTTAAACGAAAAAATAAAGTTGTCATCTTTTGGGTCCCAAATAAGGCCAAGAGTTTTAGTAACGTCAGTTCCGTCATCAAATTTTAAGTATTTCTCGCATTGCTCTGCCGGTATTTGATTCAAAACTGCAGGTGAATTAGAGCACCACTTTCTTATTAAAAAGTTACCTCGCTGTAATAAAGCTGCCACTTGCTGCCTAATCTCAAGCACTTCATTTACAGAGCTACCACCAGATATCATGTCGTCCACATAGAAATCACGCATTACTATTTTTGCACCTACTGGGAAATTTGCTTCTTCATCTTTTGCTAGTTGCTGCATTGCACGAATTGCCAAAAACGCTGCAGGTTTTGTAACATATGTAACGGTGTCTAGTTTATAAGTCTTTATCTCCTCTTCTTCACTTTCTCTCCACAGTATGCATTGTAGGTAGTTGTCAGGATGAGAAACGCGCACACACCTATACATCTTACAAATGTCGCCACTTAGTGCCACTTTGAAACAACGATAACGCAGAAGCGTATTAAAAAGTTTGGGCTGTATAGTTGGGCCAGCATACAAAACGTCATTAAGAGACAAACCAGTTGTTGTTTTTGCGGAGCCGTCAAAAACAACTCTTAATTTGGTCGATGTACTGTCAAGTTTGTGCACACAGTGGTGGGGCAGGAAATATTTTTACTGAGAATTCTGTGGAGAAACTAAAGACATATGGTTTAAAGATACGTACTCACTCATAAATTCTGTATACTGTGCTTTGACGCCTGGATTTCTTTTAAGTTTTTTTTCTAAGCCTTTGAAACGCTGCAAAGCATGATAATACGAGTCTCCAAGTAGTTGCACGCCTGGTCCCTCTATTTGTGGTAACCGAACAGAGTAGGAGCCAGAAGGAAGGCGCACAGTATTTTCTAAAAAGTGGGCTTCACAAAAAAGTTCTTCATCAGAGGGCGAACTGTAGTTGCCAAAATTGTTTTCGACTTCCCAAAAGCTTTCTACTGCAGAGCACAACTGATCTTCTTGATTTATTTTAGAACTAACAGCTAGAGACCACGAATGACAGGAGCGAATACTGCCGCCAGCAACTACCCAGCCTAATAATGTTTTTTGAAGAACAGGCAGATTTTCGGCTAACTTGATTTGTCCAATTGACATTAAATCAAAGAATAATTCGGCTCCAATCAAAACATCAATACGACCACATTTGTCGAATAACGGATCAGCAAGCTGTATATTTTTGGGTATGTTCCATCCTGATGTGTTGACGTTTATGTTAGGCTGATAATCTGTTATGCTAGGGACGACCATCGCCCTTACAGATGTTGAATAGTCTCCAGTCTTCGATTTAATTACGATATCAACAGACATATCAACAGACATACTTCCATCCCCTATTCCAGAAATAGTTGCGAAAGCCTGATTGCATTTTAAATTTAAATACTTAACAAAGCGACTTGTAACTAGATAAAGTTGTGAAGCGGAATCTAATATAACGCGACCAGGTACAAAAACACCAAATTTGTTTTTTACCATAACAATAGCTGTTGCTAGCCAAACACCTGTAGCAGCAGCTGTCGTTTTTGATGAACCTTTATCATCTGAGGAAATAAGCACTGCTTGTGATGGGCCAGTCTCAGCTGAAGGCATGATGGGTTGAACTGCAGGGTCGTCATTAATGTGCAGCATTGTGTGGTGTTTCGAAGAGCATTGACGGCAACAACCTGAGGTACATTTTTTTAGCATATGGCCTTTTTTTTAACAGTTGAGACACAACTTCAACCTTTTTGCTTCCCTAAAACGAACAGTGGGCGACAAGTTTAAAAAGCGTGAACAGCTTGTAATAAAATGATCTTTTGAATCACAAAAGGAACATAATGTGGACGGGGTAGCGACCGAAACATGTACGTGCCGATTGTGCTGGTTAGATTTTTTCCAAGTTGGTTGCTTTGAGGCCTTACCTACTGCCGAGTTTTCAAAATTTTCTACCATACGACACCTTCGCTCTAAAAAAGCTGCCATATTATCCCAAGTTGGTAGCTCATTTGCTGGTAAATTTTCCTCCCACTTAATAAGGGACTTGGTATCCAATTTCGTTGTTACTAAATGAATAAGTAGCCCATCGGCCACCTGTGCTTGGCTACCAATAGTTTGCATAGCACGCAAGTGTGAATTCATTTTGTCGCTCAATCGACGAAGATCAGTAGCAGAACCAGTTTCAACCTTGTCTAGAGCAAACATATCTTTTATGTGGGATTGAAAATTTAATAGCTTATTGTCAAAACGATTTTTTAACAACAACAACGCCTCTTTATAATTTAATTCATTAAGCTCTAGGGAAGCAATTGTGTCGAGAGCAACACCTTCTAAACTGGCGCGCAAAAAGTGAAACTTTTCAAGCTGGCTTAAATCACTGTTGTCATTTATGACAGTAGAAAACAACGAATTAAAATTTGGCCATTCTGAATAGGAGCCACAAAATTTAGGCAACTGTATTTCAGGGACTTTTGTTTTGCGCGTAGCTGTTTGAGATGGTGAATCATCAACCGAAAATTGCCGCATTGTAGACGAGCGCTGCTGCGACGACCGAACGACGTTGAGTTGGCGTGTTAATTTGGCCTTTACCTCAAAGTACAACGAAATGAACACCATTCGATCGTTACTTACCGACACACTGCATTCATTCTCTTCTATAATGCATTGGGCCCTTTCGTAGCTTTTGTTGATCTCTTCGATGTATTCCAATCGCACAGACAGCTCGGCATCATCATACTGGGCAAGCTGGGATGACGTTAGTTTTTCATTCAGGTCCTCCAGCTGCTTCATCATCGTTGCAACTCTCGAGTAATATGGCAACAAATCCACCGATTGCTCTGCGCTCTCGCAGCCTGAAGGCTTTTCTTTTCTGCTGGTTGACATTTTTGGCAAATTGACGAGTAATAGTTTCGAATTTCTTTAACTATATTAGCGAGAAAAAGCAAGACTTTATGAACCACAAGTTATTAATATCCGAATTGATATTAATACAAAACTATGTATATAAACTATCACGTCGGGGTCACCAATGTTTTGAGCCTGCAATCTTTTTTGCAGGCAAACGAATTCAAAATTAAAAAAGCAAATAATTTTATTCTAATTAAATTATCCACTTTATTAAACTTCTCAAAGACGACTAAAAAATTTCAATACAGAAAAGTAATGTAAGAGTAACAAACAAGAGATTAAGTACACATGTACCTTTTATTACAAAAAAATGAGTTGGATGAACGTACATACATACATGCAAAGCTACGTTAAAAATATTCATGCTAATGCAAAAATACGTACAAGCATATAAATATTTTTACAAAACTATGTGCACGAAAATAAGCACATAAGCAAGAGCAAACGATTTTTTGTAGCGTAAATATGTATGCTTGCATGTAGGTAAATATTTAGGTATGTACGCATTACAGTTAAACATTTTAAGCAACAAAATAAAATTAAGATTTTGCCAGAATTTAAATAAAGAAAGAACAACTGGATTTAAATAATACAGGGCCGTATCTGCGGTTAACAGTATCTATATGTATTATTTCGTTCTTCATCGAGGGGGTCTCTGTATAAGCAAATTTTAATTTAACTGGGTTTCTATCATATTTTACCTCTTGACCTATTTCACATTGATTATTAATTAACTGTATTAACTCCATCAATTTTGGATAATATATTTTATATTTGATTTTATAATATGTTTTAATAATACCCGAATGTATACTTTCCCTGACATGATAAAAAGAAATTTGTTTAATTGCCTCTACTTCGGTCCCAATATCTTGAGCTCTAATTGTACATTAGTAAATTTTATTTGCCGATCATTAGAAAACATTTCTATCAACTGTTCTTGGGCTATATTATAATTATGTTCAGATAGTTCTGAGAATATTCCTACGTTTCCTTTTGTGATATATTTTTTAAATATTTCCCCCATCATGTTGAAGTCAGATTCCGCTATGAAGATTATTCTTTTTCCGTGTATACTTTTTATTTCTTCAACCTTGTTATTCGTTTATATAATTTGTATTTTATATTTGTTTACTATTTCTTCTTTTATAAAGAAATAATCATGTAAGTTTTCTTCCACTGAATGAATTGTTACAATTGATACATTGTCATCTTCTATATTGTCGAAATCATACTCTTCTAATTTTAAAAGCCATCTTTGATGTCTTGGTGACATATATTTTCCTCTGTATTTTGTATGCAAATATGGATGGCCTTCTTGTGAAAGGACTGCTCCAATTGCATAATTTGAAGCCTCTGTCGTCAGTGTAAAATTTTTTTCAAAATTTGGGTATCTTAAAATTGGGTGGGAACTGATTAGTTCTCTCAGTTTTTCAAATGCTTCTATGTATGTTGGGTCATTTAAGTTTATTTTTACACCTTTTTTTAAATACTTGGTTATTGGTTGTGCTATCTTAGCATAATCCTTTACGAACTTTCTATAGTACCCTGTTATTCCTAAAAAGCTTTTAATTTGTTTTTCCGTTTTAGGTAATTCTAACTGTTTATTTACCTTAATTTTATTTGGATTCGGCTTCAATCCGCCTTTTGTCAAAATATGTCCTAAAAATTCTGTTTCTTTTTTCATAAAGTTGCATTTATCTATCTGAATCTTTAGGTTAACCCGTTCTAGTACAGTAAAAATGTCTGTAATTGCTTTATGTGTTCTTTTAGAGATGTGCTAAAAATTAAAATGTCTAAATACACTACGCAAGTCTTATTGATAAAATCCCTTAGTGTCTCGTTCATCAACCTTTGGAATGTTGCCGGTGCGTTTTTCAGTCCAAAGGGCATCCTTATAAATTCATATAGTCCGTATGGGGTTATAAAAGCCGTTTTTTCTTTATCCTATTCTCTAATTAAAATCTGGTGATATCCTTTAGCTAGGTCTATTGTTGTAAAATACTGGGCCCGTCCTAATTTGTCCAGAATTGAGTCTATGTTAGGTAATGGATACTTATCGTCTATGGTTACCTCGTTGAGTTTTCTTTAATCTACTACAAGTCCGTATTTTAACTTTCCGGAATTATCTACTTTCTTTGGTACTACTATTAAAGGACTCGAGTATCTTGAACTACTTTTCCTGATTATGCCCTGTTCTTCCATTTCCCTTATTTGTCGCCTGACTTCTGTCTCGTGTTGTGGTGGGTATCTATATAGTTTGGAGTTAATTTCTTCGTCTGTCGTTGTTCTAATTTCATGTTTTATATTCGTCGCAGTTGTTAATTTATCCCCTTCCTTAAAAAATAATTTTCTGGATCTTCTTAAAATTTTCTTAACTTCCGTAGATTCCTCTTTATTCAAATGGTCCAGTTGAATTCTGTCCCAAGCGAATTCCGTTCTAGTGTACAGACTTCTATATTACTGTATAGATTAGTGCGGAATTTTGTAATCTTTTCATTAAAAGATATATGTCCGTCTATTAGATTTACCATTGCATTAAGACAATTTAATAAGTCAGTTCCTATTATAAAATTATATTTTCTTGCTCTTAATTCTACCATTTTCCATCTAATCTTCGCATTTTCGGGCAATTTAAATTCATTAGGGGAATCGGTTATTATCTCAAATCTAATTATATCTTTCTTCGTTATCGTACTAAATTCTATAGGTATTTTTAATGAAGTTCTACTGAAATCTTTTATATTACTGTCAATTAAACTTAAATTAGCTCCGGTATCTATTAGGGCTTTGTATTTTTTTCCACCAATGGTTAACTCTAAAAAAATCAGAGGTTATTCCTGAAAAAAATTATTCTGTACATCCTGACTCTGACTGAATTAGTTTGTTTTTCTATTGTTAGGTTCCATTTGGTCTTGCCCAGGTATAGTCAAGCAATATTGGCTGACATTTGGCCTGGGGTTTCCTACCTGTAAAAACCTTTGAATATTATTCATTTGTAGATTGTCTACTTCTATCGGTTCGTTTTGGTCTTGCCCAGGTTGAGTCAAGCAATATTGGCTGACATTTGGCCTCTGGTTTCCTACCTGTGGGAACCTTTGAAAATTATTAATTTGTAGATTATCTACTTCCATAGGTTCATTTTGGTTTTGCTTAGGTTGATTCCAGTGGTTTCGACTGAAATTTGGCCTAGGGTGTTCTACCTGAGCGCCCCTTTGGAAGTTACCTATATTGGTTTCTATATCTTCCTGAATTATTATAATTAATGTTATTATTATTGTTAGGATTTCTTTCCTGGGTATATTGCCAGTTATTTCTAAAACTAAAGGACAGAAGTCCTTGTTCATTTCTAGGATTTCTTTCTTGGATATATTGCCAATTATTTCTGAAATTATTCTGCCCTTGTTCATTTTTATTATTTTGATTTTTATTGTCATTAAAATTTCTTGGTCCTTTTTATTTTTTGTATTCGAACCTAATGCATGTATCTTCGAATTTTCTTCTTGTCATTATGTCTATTATATTTCCTAAGTCTTGTTCGTCATAGATTTTTTCTAACAGTAGTCCTTGCGTCATCTCTTTTATCGTGTTAACTAATAGACTGTCAATGTTTGTTAGGTCAATGCAATGGTCACCGCGATAATATGCAATTAATTCGTCCGTCTTGTATTTTATGTTTTGGATTTATATCGCTAATTCACTTACAGTATTTATCCATAGATTGCTGATCCGTTTGTATATCTGGTGCGGTTCCGTATCCGGTCTGTATCTCAATCTTAGTACTTTCTTAATCAGCTGCCAGTTGTCTGGGTTAGGTAGGTTAATTACCACATCCTTTGCTTGTCCTTGAATCGTCCGGTAAAATATCATTCTTACGGCTTCTTTTCGCAACTCTTCATTGTTGATTGTTGACAGCAGGTACTCTACACCGCTAAAAAAGCTATTTACGGTTACTTCTCCGGTTCCTGTAAACGTTGGTAAGTAGTTGATTGTTTTTGTAAGATTTTGCATTGCATTGTTGTCTCTCCTAAGATTTTGCTGTTACTCTATGTAGGCTGTTCTAAGTTAGTAGTATATTTATGTATGTTCTGGCCCAGCCGTTTCTACACTACAGTGTGACCAAGTTTACAGTACTGCCAAGTTTACAGTGCTACCAAGTTTGCAGTGCTGCCAAGTTTACAGTGTAGCCACCTGGTTGTCAGAGTGTTTGGTTTTTGTCTTGACTAACCTACTTGCACAGGGTTGTTCATATAATACATAAATGTTTTGTACTAAAAGCAGGAGTTACCGCAAGGTGGCATCGTTGTTGATCTGGTCCGTGGCTGTAATAGACGGTATTATACTATGAATGCATGGGGGTATGTGTCTTCGTAAACATAATTACTACAGGACTGTTCATATACCACAGGGCGGTTTTATACTAAAGATCTTTGTTTTTGCTAAAGGTGCTGTCATTTCAGTGCTGTTTTTATACTAAAAATTTTCTTTTTAGTGTGTTTTCAAATCCATTTTGAACTAATGATTTTTTAATGCTTGTGGGGAGCCATATCACTTTTTGTTTTTTTTTCTACAAATCAATATGTACAAAATGTAAGGGGGTGTTTAGTTAATAATTGAATCTGTCTTTGTATTAAAATGTAAAGTAGATGCGCTTTTCATAAACTGCATGCCACTATATCCGTTTTTCTTTTTCTTTATTAAAAAGAAGAAACGTTACATTTTTAATGTGTGTAATTTGTATGTAATTTTTTTTATATAAAAAAAGTATATCTGACAACTTGGAAAAAAAATATAAAAATCAAAATTATTGTGTGAAATATATGTAAAGAAAACCGAGTGTGGGAAAATAAAATTATTTTCAAGATAGATACAGTGTACAACTAGTACATACATAGACAGACAGATTGACATACAGGCAAAATATAAATGCTTAAGAATTAAAATCAACAGATGTAATTTTTTCTGCTACTTTTGGTATGTACCATTACAAGTGAAAGTTCTATTGTTTGTTTAAGAGATGCTTAGCACGCGTTTATTTATAGAGTAATTGAAAATCAATGCTAGTTTTATGATTTTTTAATGTACATGTAGTATGGATATATATGTATATAGATTTATGTTTCAGCAAGGTGAAGATTACTTTGCGTGTATGCTGTATTATTTCATTTATTTTAGATTTTATGAATGGTGATATTTGTTTATAGTAGATGTTTGAATTTTTATAGATAAAAAAAGCAAGTGTGGAAAACCAACAAGTGCGGTTTTAGGGTGGATGTATGTATGTATATATACGTATGTATGTATGTATATGTGTATTGTAGTGTGTTGGTTACATTTATCACAATTAATGGTCGGTCACATTTGTATTGCTTAAAATTCCCAATAATTAATATAAACAATAAGTTTCAATGACTCAACAATTAATGTCGGTCACTTTTGTATTGCTTAAAATTCGCAATAATATAAACAATAAATTTCAATGACCTAACGGCGCGAGGAATCAAATTTCAACATAAGTAAGAATTGACATAATAACCAAAAATGCTGAAGTAAGGGTAAATTACCACACACTACGCTTACGACGATAAGTAGGAAGTAAAATTAAGTCATAAGCATATTTAAGTTAAGATTTTTAGATTAAGAATTTGATATAAATAGCTGTAAGATTTAATTAAGAGGGCAGAATAAATTGATTGACATAAACGGCTTGTTAGCTGTGAATAAAGGCAAATTTTATTATTCTCACTTTAACTGCGGCTTGTTAGCCATAGCTAAGCGGCGTGCTCGCCTGATAATAAGCAACCCAATTTTTTTTACTATACACGATATAAACCACCCCTTTTCTTTGTACATGGCGATCCTGCAAATTTCGATCCTGCAACTCATTATCCTGCCCTCTCGATCCTAGTCGTTGAAAATACTTTTAATTAATCCTACCCATTCGGTACAAATGAATTCTCTCAGTGGAGACGAAGTCTCGAAGGAAGAAATTGATAACATTTTTGAGAAGTACGAGAATTTAGCAGTGGACGAATATATTCCGGAAGCCCAAACAACAGAAGACTATCCCAAATACACACCTACGCCAAAAACAGCAGGTCCCAGACCTATCACAATAGCGGAGTATAGACAACGTCAGAGTAGGCCGGTAGTTGCGTCACCGAAAGAAGAGAGAAAACAGCATAAACCAAGAGGCGGAAGAAAGGTGAAACTGAGGCAAAAGGCTGCAGAAATACACAGGGTACTGGCAATAACTACAGACAACACCCTAAGGAAAAGTTTGAAAAATATTTTGGCAGAAATAAAAGCAGAGCAAAGAACGAAACCACAAAAAATTATTAATGGGGAATCAGGACTCAAAAAACGAGGAGATAATAATCTCTAATAATAACGACAGCACCAACAAGATAAACGTCAGTCAGACAACAGTTCTATATATAATATTAGTCTTGCTCTTATTTATAGTACTAGCTAAAATTCACAAAATTTATAAAAAATTTTTGGACAATAAGTTGAAGAACAAAATATTACTAACTTCTAACATTAAAGTCTAGTAAAACTCTATTTATATTTTTTTTAACTTTGAAACAATATCAAAAATGCAAAACGAAAACAAAAAAAAAAAAAAAATAAATAAATAAAAAGAAAAAGAAAAAGAAAATTTATATGTTTATAAAATACATTTTTAGTATGACCAATGGAAGAAATATACGAACTGATAGATTCTATTATAATCAATGCAAAAAAGTCACTATCAAGAGGGTACACTAATGATACCATTCAAAGTAAAAGATTGGAAATAGAAGAATTAGAAAAGAGAGTAATAAAATTATTAGAAGACAAAGTAGTAGGAGAACAACAAAGACAATTACATATCCTGAGATTTGGAGACAAAAAAGAAAGGGCATTAGAGATATTACGGAGCCACGAAGATAAAGTGAAAATTCAGCTATTAGAAGGACAATTAGAAAATTTCACCATGACAGACGAAAATTTGAACACGACAGAACTAGCATCTATTTCAAAATTGCTAACGGTTTTCAATGGTACAAGGGATGAATTAAATTCATTTGTAGCGAACATCGAAATAATTAAAGACACATTAACTCCAACAAAACACAATTCATTTTTTAATTTTGTATATAAAACCAAAATTTCAAATAAAGTGCAAACCAAGTTAAGACAAGTTTTAGTTCCTACTAACATAGACTCCTTAGTTTCCACTTTGAAAGAGACTTACAAGACAAAAAAATCACCAAATGTTATTCTAAACGAACTGACAAAGATTACTCAGTTAGATACTATCCGGAAATTTGCTGATAAGATAGAAGCATTGACTACGGAATTAAATGAAATCCAAATAAGTTCACTTGGGGAAGACAATAGAGAAGCAATCAGTAAAACCAATGCCGTAATTGCATTTAATTCTTTTAAGAACGGACTAAAAGACCAAGATATTGTTAGGACGATTAATGCTAGTAGAGTAAAGACTCTGAATGAAGCCATTGACATAGCCATGGAAACATCAACAGACAAGAGACAAAATCAAATAATGTTCCAAACAACAGCAAATAGAAATAATTACAGAAACTACATAAATAGCAACTATTCTACAAATAGGTACAATAATAATAACAACAACAACAATTATCGAAGAAATTATAGTAGAAATATTTATGACAATAGAAGGAATAACAATAGGGCAAATTATAATAATAACAACCACCACAACAACAACAATCATAATGGCAACAGAGACAACAACTATAGTAGTGGCAATTACCGTAGTAACACCTACAATAATGGTAATGGTTACCGAAACGGGAACACTAATAATAATAATCGTAATAGTAATAATCGTAACAGAAATGGTAATAACAATTACTACAATGGTAGCAGAAACCAAAACATAAACCTTGTGGAACAAGACCAGGGAAACTCCCACGGTCCGGAGACCATAGAATACCAAGGTCCTCCGGAACAAGATCAGTAGCTTCAAGAGCAGTATTTAGCATTTCATCAGATCTAAAAAATTATGTGAAGTTAAACATAGAGAATACACACCGTGCATTAACATTTCTAATAGACACGGGTGCTGACATCTCACTGTGCAAGGAAGACTTATTACATGAATATGATGAAGATCCAGATGACTATTGCTGCTTAACAGGGATTACAAAAGAAAAAATAAGATCTTTAGGTTCCACTAACATAACTATACAGATAGGCGATACATTACTTAAGCATAAAATACAATTGGTACATGAAAATTTTCCTATTCACACCGACGGTATACTTGGACGAGACTTTCTATTAAGGTACAATTGTAATATAGACTATGAAACATTCACATTAACCATCAATACGAAAAATGAAACTTTGACATTACCTATTCACAACGACACGTTTGAGATAAATGTAATAAAAATTCCTCCAAGAAGCGAAATAGTTATACCTTTACAGATAAATATTGAGGAAGATGGTGTAATATGCAATCGTGAAATTGGAAAAGGGGTATTTTTGGCAAATTCCATAATTCCCAAAGATGGATACAAACACATCAAGTTATTAAACGTTACTGATGAAACCATAAAGTTAGAAAATTTGAAAGTTGAAACTGTTCCTTTAAGAAATTTTGATATATACAAAACAAGCAATGACAAAACTGATGCGAAATATAGTGAAGAAAGATTTGAGAAAGTAGTGAATGAATGCAATATAGAGAGGAATGACGAGAAAGCAAAGATGGAGTTGTTAGAGATATTAAAAAAATATCAACATATATTTCATTTAGAAGGTGAGAACCTGACAACCAATAATTTTTACAATCAAACTATTCAATTAAATGACAAAAATCCAGTTTATATAAAGAACTATCGACTACCACAAACGCATACAGAGGAAATAAATAACCAAGTAAAGGGTTTATTGAGACAAAGGATAATAGAGCCATCCACAAGTCCTTACAACGCTCCACTTTTATTGGTACCTAAGAAAGGCCAGGGTGATATAAAAAAATGGAGACTAGTCGTTGATTTTAGGAAACTCAATGACAAAATAGTAAATGACAAATTCCCACTAACACGTTTAGATGATGTTCTAGATAGACTAGGGAGAGCTAAATATTTTTCAACTCTGGACATGACAAGTTCCTTTCATCAAATTGAACTCGATCAACAGTCAAGACCATTTACAGCATTTTCAACAGCAAATGGTCATTACCAATATGCAAGATTACCTTTCGGACTAAAAATATCTTCAAATAGTTTTCAGAGGATGCTTACAATAGCACTGGCTGGACTAGAGTCTGAAGCATTCGTATATGTTGATGACATAATAGTTTTTGGATGTAGTTTGAAGCATCACAACAACAATCTGATCAATGTTTTCGACCGGTTATCTAAGTATAACTTGAAATTGAATGCAAGCAAATGTCATTTTTTGAAATCGGAAGTTACATATTTGGGACATTTGATAACATCAAATGGTATTAAACCAGACCCAAACAAACATGACGTAATCACCAAATATCCTACTCCTAAAAATACTGATGATGTAAGAAGATTTATAGCATTTTGTAACTATTACAGAAGATTCATCAAGGATTTTGCAAATATTGCTAATTGTTTAAATAATTTGTTGAAAAAAGGAACAAAATTTGAATGGTCGGAAGAATGCCATAATGCATTTGAAACATTAAAAAACAAGCTTATTGAACCCCCTATTTTGCAATATCCAGACTTTGACAAAACATTCATTTTGACGACAGATGCATCAGATTTTGCACTGGGCGCAGTTTTGGCACAAGGTCCAATAGGAAATGATTTACCAATATCATATGCAAGTAGATCTCTAAACAAGCACGAAAAAAATAAACCTGTGATTGAAAAAGAATTATTAGGCATATATTGGGGCATACAATTCTTTAGACCGTATTTATATGGTAGAAAATTCACAGTTGTAACGGATCATAGACCTTTGATTTCACTATTCTCTCACAAAAACCCAAGTTCTAAGTTAACGAGGATAAGACTGGAACTTTCTGACTACGACTTTGACATAGTATATAAGAAAGGAACACATAATACTAATGCCGATGCATTATCAAGGATAGAAATCAATTCTACTACACTAAAAAGTATGATACCAACGGAAAATGACGAGAAGGTAAAGAAAACACTAGTTATTACAAGAGGTATGATTAAAAAGTCATCGGAAGAAAATATTGTAAAGAATAAAAATGATATGAGTGAATCTCAAAAGGAGACTGATCAACTCCATATGTGGGATTGCACGTCAATAAATGATATAAAGCGCGCAACGAAGTTAAAATTTGTATTAGAAAAAAGGCCAGAGAATGATGTTAAAGAGTTATATAAACATATAGTAGAATATTATAGAATGCATAATGAAACACGTGTTAGATGTAGCGATAATCCAAAGTATTTAGGTACTCTTTTGGAGAAACTATCATCATATTTAAAAAATACAGGAAATAAGAAATTTGCAATCGAGAGAAATGATGCAATATTTGATATAATACCCGCGGATGAATTTAAGGCCAAATATAATGAAGCAAACAAAAATAATAAAGATGACATAATTATATTACTATATAGAAAACCTCAGAACATCACAAATGAAGATAGAAGACAGGAATTGATAAAATTATACCACGACACACCTCAAGGAGGACATTTCGGAGTGAAGAAAACTTTACTGAAATTAAAACAGAAATACATTTGGAAGAATATGAACAGAAATGTAAAAGAATATGTGACTAAATGTGATTTATGTCAACGTAATAAACAGACTAGACATACGAAGGAACAATTAAGGGTTACAGATACTCCAATAGATAGTTTTAAAACTGTAGTAATTGACACTGTAGGTCCTTTACGTCCAGTAAGCAATTTTAGATATATTTTAACAATGCAATGCGAATTGACAAAATACGTAATTGCATGTCCTATGGAAACAAAAGAGGCAAAGACAATAGCCAGAGCACTAGTAGAGAATTTAATCCTTAAATATGGTTTATTTAGCACACTAAAATCAGATAACGGCACAGAATTTAAAAATGAATTGTTGAAAGAAGTATGTGAATTATTGAAGATTGAGCAAGTTTTTTCTACACCATATCATCATGAAACGTTGGGTACGGTAGAAAGGAATCATAGGGTTCTAAATGAATACTTTTTATCATTTGTACAAAATGACAATTGGGAAAAATGGATACCTTATTATACTTTTGCGTACAATGTAACTCCTCATGTAGATACTGAATATTCACCTTTTGAACTCATTTTTGGAAAATTACCAAGTCTACCTGGAGATGAAGTCATGAACCATCCAAAGGTTTACAATTTTGAAAATTATGCTAATGAACTCAAGACTAGACTAAAACATTCTTTAGAGAATACTAAAAACTTGATAGAAACTATAAAAAATAAAAGAAGTATAGACTCATTAAATAACACAAATAATATAGAACTAAAAGTAGGCGACTTAGTTTTGGTCAAAGCTGAAAATAGAAAAAAACATGAACCACCTTATGACGGACCATATGAAGTAGTAGATATAGATGATTTAAATGTATTAATTAAAGTAAAAACAAACATAAAATCAATTCATAAAAACAGACTAAAAAAATATAAAGTATAAAAGAAATTTGAGAACACTTATATAAATATAAATTTAACAATATATATTAACATTAAATTTAATACTTATAATAAGTAATAAAAAAAAAAAAAAAAAAAAAAAAAAAAAAAAAAATCCTCCAATTTGAATTGTATGGATTTTTCTTAAGAGCGGAGGTGTAGTGTGTTGGTTACATTTATCACAATTAATGGTCGGTCACATTTGTATTGCTTAAAATTCCCAATAATTAATATAAACAATAAGTTTCAATGACTCAACAATTAATGTCGGTCACTTTTGTATTGCTTAAAATTCGCAATAATATAAACAATAAATTTCAATGACCTAACGGCGCGAGGAATCAAATTTCAACATAAGTAAGAATTGACATAATAACCAAAAATGCTGAAGTAAGGGTAAATTACCACACACTACGCTTACGACGATAAGTAGGAAGTAAAATTAAGTCATAAGCATATTTAAGTTAAGATTTTTAGATTAAGAATTTGATATAAATAGCTGTAAGATTTAATTAAGAGGGCAGAATAAATTGATTGACATAAACGGCTTGTTAGCTGTGAATAAAGGCAAATTTTATTATTCTCACTTTAACTGCGGCTTGTTAGCCATAGCTAAGCGGCGTGCTCGCCTGATAATAAGCAACCCAATTTTTTTTACTATACACGATATAAACCACCCCTTTTCTTTGTACAGTATGTATATATGTATATATATATATTACAAAGCAGATCAGGCAATAAGATTTATAGTATGAGTCATGATGTTTGTTTATGGTAAATTTTTAAAAATATGTGTGTAAATAAAAAAAAACACAATTATTTTGAATGCATAAAGTAGGAGTAAACACTTGTCAAGTATGCTATTAAACGCAGTTTGTAATTAACAAGTATAGTGGCCTGCAACCATCAAAATTATAAATAGCTATTAGTAAAAGGGAAAGGTGTAGCATTTTAAAATGATATATATAAATATTTTTCTGGCCGAACGTTTACAAACATCTGGTGGTTAGTGATGATCTTTTACTCTTTTTTTTAATTAAAGTGTGCTGTTATTGAGGGTTTAATGTATATAAGTATGATGATTTGCAAGTGCAATATAAATTTTTAATTAGAGAGGTAAAGATTAGATTAGAAGTTAGAGTATGCTACAGATTTATACTTATTTGAAAACTATATGAGCGGTGGAATTTATTTAAATTTTATATACAAACATATATACGTATTATATGCTTTTGTTACAAGTGTGAGAATTAATATTAGTTTTGCTTAAGGAAATTAGGAGATGTAAAAATTTTTGATTTAAATATGGAATGAAATATATAAAAGAAAATAGTATGTATGTATATATGTGATAAGATTTTCAAAGCATGTTTTAACACAGGTTAAGTATGTTGTTGTATATATGTTGTTTTAGAGGATTTCATAAACATAAGAATGTGAGTATACAGGTTTTAAGGAACCAAAAAAAGATTTTTCTATGGTGTAAGAATTGATAAAAATTTATTTTGGAAAAATTGGTTGGTAATTTTCTTCTTTTTTAAGAACAAGTGTAAGAATCTATAATTGTAAGTTATTAGAGGTGAAAACTTTTAATATAGTATATTTAATATTTTTAATTCAAGTAATATTGTTTTGACTGTTAAGTTTTTTCTGTTATAAGAACAAGATAGTAGTGAGGCTATCTTAAAGATCACACCTATAAACTAATTGAAATACATGGAACATATTTTTATGAATTCTTTACGTTGTTATTGCTTTATTATATTATTGTTGTTGTTTTATTGTTGTTGCTGTCCATTAGAGTGCATGTATATGCTTATATGCATCTGTCTCACAGAAAGGTATACAAATCGATAGATCAGTCCTATATACCTCGAAGACACTCCGACCGAGTACTAGATAAATATGTTTATAATTTACAATTTTTTTATTAATTTATGGAAAAAATCTGCTAGGAACATTAAAAATAGTTGTAGATATAGTTCTTTTATGAATCAAATATTAATTTTAATAACTGAACATAAGCACAATGAATGTTAATACTTTTACTGTATTGTTTATAAAATTTTTATTATATGAGAATTAATAACAAATATAAAGATGAACAAAACTATTAAAAAAGACTAACAACATTTTACTTAAAACGTAAATTACTAATTCAGTTTTTAACAATAATTATTTTTTTTTTCAAATGTGTTTTAACGTGATTATGTAAATGTTTACATAATCAAAGAACATAGAGCACTTAGAGCGATAGTAGTTTGTTTTTAACTAGCTTATAAACAATGCTACTTTCAAAAGTTGGTATATACCGTAGATTGGGTTAAATATTTACATATGAAATATGAGATATTCCACTAACTTCTTTTTATTTTTTACACACTTAAAATGATGAATGTCTTTGGTTTTGATGTTAATCTCTACATGTTACCGTTAGAGAAATTTTACAAAAATATTTAAATATACATATTGCATCGAAATACTATTTTTATCAATATGAAAGGCTTTAAACCTAATACAAACGGTTTTTATAGAGAAATCACGACTGTTTTAAGTAAAAGATTAAAAACCCCTTATGAATTCAACTGCTTTTACATAAAAAGCAAAAGGAAGCGAAATGGCTTACAAATTTTAATCACCATCTAGCACGGAGTGATAGAGAAGTTACTTATAAGTGTCATACAGTTTATTAAGGACAATACCATTAACTATGCCATCCGTATCAAAGGACTTGCAAAAGACGGTGTCTAGAAAAATGATAATTCAAAGGGTTATAAATATTGAGAAAATTTAATGTATCAAATTTAAAGAACTAGAATTAAAGTACCCAAATGAAATACGTATATTGCTATCATCAAAATATGAAGTTTATACCTTACATAATACACTCTTACTTGAAATGGTACTCTAAAATTTAAGTTGAAATAAAAAATATATAACATATATAATGCTTACATATACATAGTTGATGTGAAAAAAACCTCAAATTGTGTTATCTTAATTGCTAACATGTATATATATACTTGAAATTCAAGTCGAGATCAATAAAAGGAATTTAAGAAAAATGTTTTCATAATTTATTTTATTTTTTATTAGGATGGAAAATTTCTAAATATTTTTAGTCATTTTGATATGAACAACACATTTGAAGTATCAAGTGCATACAGTTTACTTTTCTCTATTGAAATTAAAATAAATATCATAAAGAAACTTAAGGCTAATTGGAATGTCTCTCTTAAGAAGCTCACATTTTTATAAATAGCAGAGAGAAAAAGGAAATCGAGTAAAACAGCACTTTTAGAAGCTAAACAATACAACTGGAAACAATCACAATTTTCACAATGATATGTATATTAAGAAAAGAAAGCATATCTGTTCATACCAAACAATCAAAACAAACCTCATAAGTTGTTTAGAAAAATAAAAACTTACATGATGATTCTATATTTTTTCATATTAAACTCTTCGAATTTCATCCATAGGTGTAGCTAAGTTCTTAACTGCTTTATATTCAACGTTTATGATACTTCCATCTAGAGTAAAACCAAAATATTTTTTATGCTTTCATTTGATAGTTTATAAAGTATCTTATTTTACTTTTATTTTTCTTTTCGCATGTAACTGCAATTACTATATTCTTTATTACACTAACAATTGAGTAACACTAACGAACTATAACTTATTGATAGAGTTGAAAAACTATGTACCATACAAAAAATTTTATATCTTAGAAGAAGATTCTAATCATTATTTATTATTTCATACTTACTTTGCTTTGACTAAAGGGTTATTCATCCACGAAACAAGTAAAGTAGGCCTCAAGTAGTAAGATCAAATAAAACCTTCTATACATACGTATATTTATAGCCACTTTTTAACGCAAATAAGCTTTGTTGTTAAGTTACATTTAAAAAATTTTTATTCAGCAGCTTTAATTAGACTATTTTATATACTTATAAAACTGATTTAACATTTTTTTATTTTCACGATCATGATAATGACAACGTTTATAGACATAAAGGAAAATAGTAGGAAAGTAGCTGAATTGTGCCATAGGAAAAAGCTAGTTGATTATGATAGAGATAGGTTTAAATGTGAACAATAAATAGAAGTTATCCTTTTTTTATTTTCTAACAGAAACAATTACTAAAAACATACATTAACTTAAATACTACATATATACTTATAGAGTTAAAGTTGGAAAGTAAGCATTTAAAGAGTTGTTTAAGCTATTGTATGGTAAGATCATGAAAAGTGTGGATAAAAGAAAAGGCATACAAGAAATTTGCAAAATAGATCAAATATATCTCGAACTATCAAATATGGAAAATATATGATTTTTACAGCTATTTAACTAAATGACTTTTATAATATTATTACAAACATCGAAATAAAACTTTAATTTCCAGAAATTTTTATTTATTTAAAAGGAAACAGTTTCGAGTTCATCTTTCATAAACACTTCAAGTATACTTATAAGCAAATTAGTGCAAGGAAAATATATGAAAATAATTTAAAAGGGATTATAAAATATATTACCAAAAACTATACAACTGATATAAACATTATTGATATGTTTTATTTAACAAAGAAAAAAACAGCTGATTAATATATATATATATATATACATTTCATATACATATACTTGTACAATATAAAATATTCTAAATAATAAGGAAAAAACAAAACTGATCTAAGTGATACATATTACATCCATACAAAATTCAGTAACCTTATATTCCTTGAAGGAAACGTAGCACGTGTTTACAATACATACTTATTTCAATAACACACATGATAAATATCTATAGTCAAAAACACTGCTCGGGTTATAGCTAGTCAGTAATACTGGAAACTAAAATTGATGAAAGGTACTAGTAAAACACTAGTCCCAATATCTACATATGATCCCCAAAAGAACTAAATTATCAGTAGTATTAATGCTAGTAGTGGATTTTCAATGACTTATAAATGTTAAATGTCTAAAGCCAGGTGTATAGCCCATTAGTTGTCCTAGTGATGACGTCAATAGTGAATCATTACAGTTTTACTATTGACATTTCCTGCAGGATTATTACAAATTATAGTGGAAATTGTAAACTAGAACTAAACTTATAATTTAATAAAAACAATTAAACTAACATAATAACACCTATATAATTTTTTTATTTTATTATTATTTCATCACATTATATAATTTGAATGAGAACCAAGTATAAAAAAGACTTTGTAAACAATTACAGTTTTTATTGGAATATATCATTAATATTTATAAAAATAATTTATTTTTAACTATCTCATTTCAACTGTAGTAGTTCCAATATTTTACAGAAAAGTCCTGAAATGCAAACACAATTGTGTATACGCTACGTACAATGTCAAGGCATTTTTCAAATGTTCGTTTAAATCGTTGTACTGATAGACGTTTGATTCTTTAAGATTTCTCCAACGCAGAATAAATAGTAAGCTTAAATTAGAGTTCAACTATATACAACTAGATTTAACAACTTTTCTTTATTATTTTTGGTCTGCGACTACGTTACTATAATAGCTTATATATAATACATAAATCTTAATAAAAAAAAAATCCTACAAACTTTTATACACTGACCTTCGAAACAGCTAAACAGCTATATTAAAAAGCCAAACAGCTTTATAAAACAGCTTTATAAAAACAGTTAAACAGCTATAATAATAAACAGCTATATTAAACAGATATATCAAAAAGCTAAACAGCTGTATTACAACAGCTAAACAGCTATATTAAACAGCTAAACAGCTATATCAAACAGCTAAACAGTTGTAAGAACAATACAAAAATGGATTTACATTACAATTATAAAAGACTTATTAACGTCTGATGGCTCTCAAGCCACAAGTTCTTATTAAATGTTGGACTAACACACCCGCCGTCATTGTTGGGATCACCCAACGCAAAGACAATTAACAATGATTTTCGTATGAAAACCCGAACATTGCATAAGACCACGTTTTAAGAAATTCTTATGTTTAGTCAGGAACATCGAGCTGTTAACATAGGTTCGATCATCAGAAAACCTTTTAGTGTTTTCAACACAAAGCACAAAAATATAGCGATTCACCAAGCTTCGGATGGAAGCGTGTAAGAAAATGATAGCATTTTCACGAGCACATTCCTTGATGAATTTTCTTATTACCTATAGAAACAACGTATTGGTTTATTTTGGCCAGTATCTTTATATTTATTATACTGAAGAGATCGTTTTCCCCTTGCTTTATAGTTCTTCTTCCATACAGTGTATAATAACGGTTGTTTGATGTTTATTTATTTACTTTACAAAAAGAATATTTAATAAAATTTCCATCAATCGACGCTTAGACATTCTGGGATATAGCTTCGAAATACTTAACAGTTGTCAGAAATACTTTTCTTCCTTCTTCAACCTTGGATAAACTGACAATTCCTCATACAGCTCTCTATCCAACAAACTACACCTTTTGGGGTTTCAATTCTGCGGATCTTGAACTAAACTTTCCAAATAAGTTAAAAGAGGTGGTATAAAAGTAAGTGATATATATATGTATAAAAGCTGTAGTAGCCTGTAAATTATAGCATTGTTTATTTTTAAAACATAAATTTAAATAAAAATTTGTTAAGCATATAAAGGACCAGCTTAAAAGGGATTATAATTGAAGAAATCATACTTAGAGCCAAATAATATAATATAGATATATACATATGTGTAAATACGTAAAAAGAAACATGACAATACAGGAAAAACATATTATTATAATCAGTTAAAGCAGTAATAACAATCGTTAAATGCAAAAACTTAAACTGTTTAGATCATTAAGCGCACGAAACTTTCATGGGATTTCTATAGTTGGAAACTGTGACGGGTGTGCCCTTACAAATTTAAATTTTACAGGAATTTCGACTAAGGGATCGAGGTATATAAAAATTCCTGAGAAATGGCGCAATTTTTTTAATTTTAATGGTAGCTTAAAGTGTTTTTAATCGTTGAATTTCGAATTTAAAATCGATTTGCATAAAAAAATGCTTGAAAACGGATTTTTTTAATTTTAATTTTTTTTTTTTATTTTAATTTTATTTTTTTTTATTTTTAATTTTTTATTATGAAGTGTGACGGGTGTGGCATTTTTTCTCAAAATGTTAAGCAAAGAAGAGCTGACTTTTTAGTTAACGATCACATATTGAAAAGTCAGCTCTTCTTTGCTTAACATTTTGAGAAAAAATGTCACACCCCTCACACTTCATAATAAAAAATTAAAATTTTTTATTTTAAAACATATATTTATTATTGAATCTTCGCCTGTGGCGAACTAACAATAAGTGTTCAAATCTTAAAACTAGGTAGTTAACATAAGTCCAGCCAGTGCCAGACTAAAATTTAAGTTCTCATATTAATTATCAAGCTTCATATAAGCGCAATAGTATCCCTCCTTTTCAGGCGGGTGTGCCCACTATGTTGCAGGATGTTTCGGGAGAGCGGATTTGGGTGAGCTTCCAGCTTATTTAAATACTTGTCCACATAGTTCAGGATTTCGCATTTAACTAGTGGAATATGTAGATCCCTGTGGATGTTGCTGTTTTTAACATACCAAGGAGCACCAGTTATCATTCTTAGGATTTTGTTTTGCCTGCGTTGAATTTTTTCTATGTTGGATGCGGAAGCAGTGCCCCATAATTGTATACCGTAGCACCAAATTGGTTTCAAAATCGATTTGTAGAGTAGAAGTTTACAATCAAGACGAAGCACAGAGTTTCTGCCGATTAGCCAATGAATTTGTGTAGCTTTAAGTTTCATTTGCGTCAACTTCGCATCTATATGAGGCTTCCATGTGAGGCGGCGGTCTAGGTGAATACCAAGATATTTTGTCTCGGTTCGTTGAGGCACCATATGGTTGTTAATAAGAATTGGAGAGCACGTTTCTTTGCGTAAAGTAAAAGTTACGTGGGTACATTTTTGTTCATTTATTTTTATTCCCCATAACTTTGTCCATTTTTCAACTTGGGTTACGTGTTGCTGCAATTGGTTTGAAGCCTCTTTAGGGTCTTTATGAATACTAAGAAAAGCAGTATCATCAGCAAATGTTGACGTGTGTATAAAACTATTGGTTGGCATATCTGCTGTGTAAAGCAAGTACAGAACTGGACCTAGTATACTCCCTTGAGGTACACCAGCCCCTATTGTTTGAGAAGAACTTATTTGGTTTCCCTCTTTGATCATAAATTGTCGACCGGTTATGTATTTTTCTAAAAGGTTGAAAATATTAGATGGAAGGTTTAGCTTTAGTTTGTTTAACAGGCCTTCGTGCCATATTTTATCGAAAGCTTGAGAGACATCTATAAAAAGCGCGGAGCAATACTTTTTTTCTTCGAAAGTTTTTCTTATAACCTGCACCAGTCTGTGAGTTTGTTCGATTGTGCTATGTTGACTTCTAAAGCCAAATTGGTGATCTGGGATGCAGTTGTTTTCATTCAGGATCGGAGTCAGCTTGTTCTTAAGCAATTTTTCGAACAATTTTGACATTGTGGGTAACAAACTTATAGGCCTATAAGACTCTACCTTTGAAGGATCTTTGCCAGGCTTAGGAATCATCATCAATTTTCCATATAGGCGGGAAATGTTCAAGCCGAATTATTGCGTTAAAAATAAAAAGAATTATTTTTTTTGCCGTAAAAGGTAGCTCTAAGAGCATTTTGTTGCTTATATTATCAACGCCAGGAGCTTTTTTACCATTTAGGTTAGCAATAGCCTCTACAACATCTGTAAATCGGAAACGTATTTCTAAAGGACGTCTAGCAACAACTGGTGGTAATTCCCTCACGTCTGTGCAAGTATTGGGAGTGAACACGTTTTTGAAATGGTTTGCGAACAGATCACATTTTTCTTCGTCATTTCTAGCCCAGGATCCTCTCAGATTACGCAGTGGTGGTTTTGCGATAATGGGCCTTTTAAGACGTCTGGCTGATCGCCATAGGGAATAATTTGTCTGAGGAGTCGAGTCTAGACCTTCGAGGTACTCTTTAAGTGAAGCTATTTTGTGAACCTCCAGCAAGCTTTTTAATTTGTTAGTACATTCTTTCAGCTTAGATTTAAGTTGGGGCGATCTGTTCCTTTGCCATTCTCTTCGGACTCTTCTTTTTTCAGATAAAAGTTTTTCCACATCGTCAGAAAAAATTTTGCCGTACCTGACCTGACGATAGGTAGAAGACGCATGTTCAGCGGCTTTTTTAATGTGTTCATTTAGGACTCTCAGACTATCGTCTATGTCTCCGGGAGTTTTTAGCGGTTGGTTTTCCGAACAGTGGGCACTAATATATTTTTTATATTTTAACCAATTTATTTTTTTAGATAAGAAAAAATCACTAGCTGCTATTTGGTGAGGACTGCAAATAGTAATTATTGTGGGTGAGTGGTCAGAAGATAAATCCAAGGAGGCTACAGCCTCAATAAGGTCCGAGGATATACCTTTTACCACGCCAAAATCTATTACGTCTGGAATTTTATTTTTGTCCGTTGGCCAATAGGTTGGTTGTCCAGTTGAAATAACGAAAAGTCCTATTTCCGACACGGAGTCATACAAGACACGACCTCTGGGACTAATTAGGCGGGAGCCCCAGTATGTGTGCTTAGCGTTATAGTCTCCAGCAGCTATAAAGCGGGGACCTAATGATTTGTAGAAACTGTTGTACTGATCCTTCGTTATGGAGAATCTGGGTGGACAGTAAACTGATGAAATAACAAACCAAAATATTTTTTATGCTTTCATTTGATAGTTTATAAAGTATCTTATTTTACTTTTATTTTTCTTTTCGCATGTAACTGCAATTACTATATTCTTTATTACACTAACAATTGAGTAACACTAACGAACTATAACTTATTGATAGAGTTGAAAAACTATGTACCATACAAAAAATTTTATATCTTAGAAGAAGATTCTAATCATTATTTATTATTTCATACTCACTTTGCTTTGACTAAAGGGTTATTCATCCACGAAACAAGTAAAGTAGGCCTCAAGTAGTAAGATCAAATAAAACCTTCTATACATACGTATATTTATAGCCACTTTTTAACGCAAATAAGCTTTGTTGTTAAGTTACATTTAAAAAATTTTTATTCAGCAGCTTTAATTAGACTATTTTATATACTTATAAAACTGATTTAACATTTTTTTTATTTTCACGATCATGATAATGACAACGTTTATAGACATAAAGGAAAATAGTAGGAAAGTAGCTGAATTGTGCCATAGGAAAAAGCTAGTTGATTATGATAGAGATAGGTTTAAATGTGAACAATAAATATTATAAATTATTGATATGTTTTATTTAACAAAGAAAAAAACAGCTGATTAATATATATATATATACATTTCATATACATATACTTGTACAATATAAAATATTCTAAATAATAAGGAAAAAACAAAACTGATCTAAGTGATACATATTACATCCATACAAAATTCAGTAACCTTATATTCCTTGAAGGAAACGTAGCACGTGTTTACAATACATACTTATTTCAATAACACACATGATAAATATCTATAGTCAAAAACACTGCTCGGGTTATAGCTAGTCAGTAATTCTGGAAACTAAAATTGATGAAAGGTACTAGTAAAACACTAGTCCCAATATCTACATATGATCCCCAAAAGAACTAAATTATCAGTAGTACTAATGCTAGTAGTGGATTTTCAATGACTTATAAATGTTAAATGTCTAAAGCCAGGTGTATAGCCCATTAGTTGTCCTAGTGATGACGTCAATAGTGAATCATTACAGTTTTACTATTGACATTTCCTGCAGGATTATTACAAATTATAGTGGAAATTGTAAACTAGAACTAAACTTATAATTTAATAAAAACAATTAAACTAACATAATAACACCTATATAATTTTTTTATTTTATTATTATTTCATCACATTATATAATTTGAATGAGAACCAAGTATAAAAAAGACTTTGTAAACAATTACAGTTTTTATTGGAATATATCATTAATATTTATAAAAATAATTTATTTTTAACTATCTCATTTCAACTGTAGTAGTTCCAATATTTTACAGAAAAGTCCTGAAATGCAAACACAATTGTGTATACGCTACGTACAATGTCAAGGCATTTTTCAAATGTTCGTTTAAATCGTTGTACTGATAGACGTTTGATTCTTTAAGATTTCTCCAACGCAGAATAAATAGTAAGCTTAAATTAGAGTTCAACTATATACAACTAGATTTAACAACTTTTCTTTATTATTTTTGGTCTGCGACTACGTTACTATAATAGCTTATATATAGTACATAAATCTTAATAAAAAAAAATCCTACAAACTTTTATACACTGACCTTCGAAACAGCTAAACAGCTATATTAAAAAGCCAAACAGCTTTATAAAACAGCTTTATAAAAACAGTTAAACAGCTATAATAATAAACAGCTATATTAAACAGATATATCAAAAAGCTAAACAGCTGTATTACAACAGCTAAACAGCTATATTAAACAGCTAAACAGCTATATCAAACAGCTAAACAGTTGTAAGAACAATACAAAAATGGATTTACATTACAATTATAAAAGACTTATTAACGTCTGATGGCTCTCAAGCCACAAGTTCTTATTAAATGTTGGACTAACACACCCGCCGTCACTGTTGGGATCACCCAGCGCAAAGACAATTAACAATGATTTTCGTATGAAAACCCGAACATTGCATAAGACCACGTTTTAAGAAATTCTTATGTTTAGTCAGGAACATCGAGCTGTTAACATAGGTTCGATCATCAGAAAACCTTTTAATGTTTTCAACACAAAGCACAAAAATATAGCGATTCACCAAGCTTCGGATGGAAGCGTGTAAGGAAAATGATAGCATTTTCACGAGCACATTCCTTGATGAATTTTCTTATTACCTATAGAAACAACGTATTGGTTTATTTTGGCCAGTATCTTTATATTTATTATACTGAAGAGATCGTTTTCCCCTTGCTTTATAGTTCTTCTTCCATACAGTGTATAATAACGGTTGTTTGATGTTTATTTATTTACTTTACAAAAAGAATATTTAATAAAATTTCCATCAATCGACGCTTAGACATTCTGGGATATAGCTTCGAAATACTTAACAGTTGTCAGAAATACTTTTCTTCCTTCTTCAACCTTGGATAAACTGACAATTCCTCATACAGCTCTCTATCCAACAAACTACACCTTTTGGGGTTTCAATTCTGCGGATCTTGAACTAAACTTTCCAAATAAGTTAAAAGAGGTGGTATAAAAGTAAGTGATATATATGGGGGATTTCATGTCAAGTGACCCAACTTTTAAAACCGATGTCTTTCGATTGGAAAGAAATTTGGACCAAAGTAAGTTCATGCAGAGAGTAGCATAGACACAATTTTTTAACGCGATCGGTCAAGAACTCTCTAAGCTAGAGGGGTTCAAAATTTGACGTTTTCGGCAAATAGGTGTTTTTTCTCATACATGTAGTTTGTTACCTTTTGCTTTTAACAAATTCGTCCCAAATACTTTCGATAGCTTTTTCTTCAATCTTCCAGAAAAAAATATTTTTAAAATTAAAAAAATTTTTTTTTTTATTTTTTTTAAAAAAATAATTAGAAAAAATTATTTTTTTTCCATATATGCCCATTTTTTTTTTTTTTTTTTTTTTGCTCAAAAGAAAGCTTAGGTCTTTTGCTTGAAGAACTTGGAGGTCGCTTAGTGGGATGCGAGTGGGATATCTATAAAAATAAATGTTTTGTAACTCAAGGCAGAGGTTTTCCAATTTTCGCGTATATTCTACTTTAATTTTTTTTCCTATTTATGTAAAATTATCTCTTAAGCAAAAAAAAAATTATTTTATGCTAAGAAACAAAATAATTTAACCTTTCCGACGGTATGCATTGAAAATATTAACAAAATGTGTTCAGACATTGGCATATAAAAGTGATTTTATTCCAGAGGCCTACAATTTTGTTGATAATGCAGTGTCGAGTGTATGAGACTTTATTTGGTACTTGCATACCGTCGGAAAGGTTAAATTATTTTGTTTTTTGGCATAAAATAATTTTTTTTTTTAGCTTAAGAGAAAATTTTACATAAATAGCAAAAAAATCAAACAGAATATACGCAAAAATTGGAAAACCTCTGCCTTGAGTTACAAAACATTTATTTTTATAGATATCCCAATCGCATCCCACTAAGCGACCTCCAAGTTCTTCAAGCAAAAGACCTAAGCTTTCTTTTGAGCAAAAAAAAAAAAAAAAAAATGGGCATATTTGGAAAAAAAATAATTTTTTCTAATTATTTTTTTAAAAAAAATAAAAAAAAATTTTTTTTAATTTTAAAAATATTTTTTCTGGAAGATTGAAGAAAAAGCTATCGAAAGTATTTGGGACGAATTTGTTAAAAGCAAAAGGTAACAAACTACATGTATGAGAAAAAACACCTATTTGCCGAAAACGTCAAATTTTGAACCCCTCTAGCTCAGAGAGTTCTTGACCGATCGTGTTAAAAAATTGTGTCTATGCTACTCTCTGCAAGAACTTACTTTGGTCCAAATTTCTTTCCAATCGAAAAAAAAAGTTGGGTCACTTGACATGAAATCCCCCATATATGTATAAAAGCTGTAGTAGCCTGTAAATTATAGCATTGTTTATTTTTAAAACATAAATTTAAATAAAAATTTGTTAAGCATATAAAGGACCAGCTTAAAAGGGATTATAATTGAAGAAATCATACTTAGAGCCAAATAATATAATATAGATATATACATATGTGTAAATACGTAAAAAGAAACATGACAATACAGGAAAAACATATTATTATAATCAGTTAAAGCAGTAATAACAATCGTTAAATGCAAAAACTTAAACTGTTTAGATCATTAAGCGCACGAAACTTTAATGGGATTTCTATAGTTGGAAACTGTGACGGGTGTGCCCTTACAAATTTAAATTTTACAGGAATTTCGACTAAGGGATCGAGGTATATAAAAATTCCTGAGAAATGGCGCAATTTTTTTAATTTTAATGGTAGCTTAAAGTGTTTTTAATCGTTGAATTTTGAATTTAAAATCGATTTGCATAAAAAAATGCTTGAAAACGGATTTTTTTAATTTTAATTTTTTTTTTTATTTTAATTTTTTTTTTTTTATTTTTAATTTTTTATTATGAAGTGTGACGGGTGTGGCATTTTTTCTCAAAATGTTAAGCAAAGAAGAGCTGACTTTTTAATTAACGATCACATATTGAAAAGTCAGCTCTTCTTTGCTTAACATTTTGAGAAAAAATGTCACACCCCTCACACTTCATAATAAAAAATTAAAATTTTTTATTTTAAAACATATATTTATTATTGAATCTTCGCCTGTGGCGAACTAACATTAAGTGTTCAAATCTTAAAACTAGGTAGTTAACATAAGTCCAGCCAGTGCCAGACTAAAATTTAAGTTCTCATATTAATTATCAAGCTTCATATAAGCGCAATAGTATCCCTCCTTTTCAGGCGGGTGTGCCCACTATGTTGCAGGATGTTTCGGGCGAGCGGATTTGGGTGAGCTTCCAGCTTATTTAAATACTTGTCCACATAGTTCAGGATTTCGCATTTAACTAGTGGAATATGTAGATCCCTGTAGATGTTGCTGTTTTTAACATACCAAGGAGCACCAGTTATCATTCTTAGGATTTTGTTTTGCCTGCGTTGAATTTTTTCTATGTTGGATGCGGAAGCAGTGCCCCATAATTGTATACCGTAGCACCAAATTGGTTTCAAAATCGATTTGTAGAGTAGAAGTTTACAATCAAGACGAAGCACAGAGTTTCTGCCGATTAGCCAATGAATTTGTGTAGCTTTAAGTTTCATTTGCGTCAACTTCGCATCTATATGAGGCTTCCATGTGAGGCGGCGGTCTAGGTGAATACCAAGATATTTTGTCTCGGTTCGTTGAGGCACCATATGGTTGTTAATAAGAATTGGAGAGCACGTTTCTTTGCGTAAAGTAAAAGTTACGTGGGTACATTTTTGTTCATTTATTTTTATTCCCCATAACTTTGTCCATTTTTCAACTTGGGTTACGTGTTGCTGCAATTGGTTTGAAGCCTCTTTAGGGTCTTTATGAATACTAAGAAAAGCAGTATCATCAGCAAATGTTGACGTGTGTATAAAACTATTGGTTGGCATATCTGCTGTGTAAAGCAAGTACAGAACTGGACCTAGTATACTCCCTTGAGGTACACCAGCCCCTATTGTTTGAGAAGAACTTATTTGGTTTCCCTCTTTGATCATAAATTGTCGACCGGTTATGTATTTTTCTAAAAGGTTGAAAATATTAGATGGAAGGTTTAGCTTTAGTTTGTTTAACAGGCCTTCGTGCCATACTTTATCGAAAGCTTGAGAGACATCTATAAAAAGCGCGGAGCAATACTTTTTTTCTTCGAAAGTTTTTCTTATAACCTGCACCAGTCTGTGAGTTTGTTCGATTGTGCTATGTTGACTTCTAAAGCCAAATTGGTGATCTGGGATGCAGTTGTTTTCATTCAGGATCGGAGTCAGCTTGTTCTTAAGCAATTTTTCGAACAATTTTGACATTGTGGGTAACAAACTTATAGGCCTATAAGACTCTACCTTTGAAGGATCTTTGCCAGGCTTAGGAATCATCATCAATTTTCCATATAGGCGGGAAATGTTCAAGCCGAACTATTGCGTTAAAAATAAAAAGAATTATTTTTTTTGCCGTAAAAGGTAGCTCTAAGAGCATTTTGTTGCTTATATTATCAACGCCAGGAGCTTTTTTACCATTTAGGTTAGCAATAGCCTCTACAACATCTGTAAATCGGAAACGTATTTCTAAAGGACGTCTAGCAACAACTGGTGGTAATTCCCTCACGTCTGTGCAAGTATTGGGAGTGAACACGTTTTTGAAATGGTTTGCGAACAGATCACATTTTTCTTCGTCATTTCTAGCCCAGGATCCTCTCAGATTACGCAGTGGTGGTTTTGCGATAATGGGCCTTTTAAGACGTCTGGCTGATCGCCATAGGGAATAATTTGTCTGAGGAGTCGAGTCTAGACCTTCGAGGTACTCTTTAAGTGAAGCTATTTTGTGAACCTCCAGCAAGCTTTTTAATTTGTTAGTACATTCTTTCAGCTTAGATTTAAGTTGGGGCGATCTGTTCCTTTGCCATTCTCTTCGGACTCTTCTTTTTTCAGATAAAAGTTTTTCCACATCGTCAGAAAAAATTTTGCCGTACCTGACCTGACGATAGGTAGAAGACGCATGTTCAGCGGCTTTTTTAATGTGTTCATTTAGGACTCTCAGACTATCGTCTATGTCTCCGGGAGTTTTTAGCGGTTGGTTTTCCGAACAGTGGGCACTAATATATTTTTTATATTTTAACCAATTTATTTTTTTAGATAAGAAAAAATCACTAGCTGCTATTTGGTGAGGACTGCAAATAGTAATTATTGTGGGTGAGTGGTCAGAAGATAAATCCAAGGAGGCTACAGCCTCAATAAGGTCCGAGGATATACCTTTTACCACGCCAAAATCTATTACGTCTGGAATTTTATTTTTGTCCGTTGGCCAATAGGTTGGTTGTCCAGTTGAAATAACGAAAAGTCCTATTTCCGACACGGAGTCATACAAGACACGACCTCTGGGACTAATTAGGCGGGAGCCCCAGTATGTGTGCTTAGCGTTATAGTCTCCAGCAGCTATAAAGCGGGGACCTAATGATTTGTAGAAACTGTTGTACTGATCCTTCGTTATGGAGAATCTGGGTGGACAGTAAACTGATGAAATAACAAGGTTATGGAAAAATTCATCAATGCAGACGTTCGTAGCTTGGATATAACATTCCGAGAGGCCACCCAACCATTGGTGTTTAATTCTTGATTTGATTAGAATAGCCGAGCCACCACATGATCTATCCCTAGGAT
The DNA here is from genome assembly GCA_963583895.1 of Melanophora roralis. NCBI lineage: Eukaryota > Metazoa > Arthropoda > Insecta > Diptera > Rhinophoridae > Melanophora > Melanophora roralis. The sequence continues at coordinate 60,232,703 of OY757189.1, forward strand.
CCTTTGAATCGTAAAAAGAATAACCACTAATTTTAAAAGTGCTTCTAGATGTCATATGAGTCTCAGAAATACACATAGCATCGATTTTTTGGTTCATCAAGAAATATTCGAGCTCATTTTTGTGTTGGCGGATGCCGTTTGCGTTCCAAAAACAAACCCTGAGGCAGTTCATGGTCTTTTAAGCATATCCTGCAGAAAAGCAGACTGCATTTTTTGCGTTTCTTGCATCATGTTGGCCATTTGCGCCATAATCTGCGTAAATTGTGTGACCATATTGTCAATTACGGCTTCCAGGCGGCTAAAATTAGGCCCGGTTGGTTCGCTAGTTGGCACTTCTTGTTGTGTTGTAGGCTGGGTAGACTTACGTGAATTAGGCTGGTTAGACTTTAATGCGGCGGCGTAAGAAACTTGATTTTTAGTTGGTTGTGCCAATGGAGGCATATTTGTAGTTGGTATATTTAAAGGTTGGGGAGGGGCAGGAACTATTTTCGGCTTAGTTGATCGCTTAACTGAATTAAAAACAGGACAACCTCTATAGTTGGCAGTGTGGTTTCCCCCGCAGTTGCTGCATTTCTTTATCCTAGGATCATCTTTTGGCTTGTCGCACTTGGTCGTATCGTGCAGATCCCCACACACAACACAAACAGTAGGCAACTTACAATAAGTTTTAGTGTGGCCATATTCCTGGCAGTTTAAGCACTGTACGGGCCCAGATCGCTTATGTGGCACTTCCACAGTGACTCGTCAGTGCATAATATATTTTAAATCGTAGATAGGGTGAGTTTCACTTTTTTTCAATTTGATATCACCAGGCTCAAGCTCCACTCGGAATAATGGTTGGGGGTGTTTTTCCCTGTTTCTCATATTCGATACCGTCCTAACCATAAACCCTTTGTTTAGCAAACTGGTCTTGATCTCTTCTGGGTCAACGTTAGAATCAATGCCTTTAATAACTACCTGAAGGCCTTTTGCGGTCTTGAGTTGGTAGGTATAGAAGTTTTTTCTGAGTTTTTCGAGCTCCGAAACCGTGGCGCGGTAGGCGTTTTCATGGTTCACTTGAATTTTTGTCTCAAATATGTTACCGCGTTTAACGTTTGAAACATAAAAGTTATTTTCCCCAATCAAACCGACTAAAAACTTGACGAGATCATTTGAGTTTTTTTCCCTCAAATAAATGGGAGGTGGCTTAAAGGACTTTTTTTCACTAACAGGGGCCTCATTATCCTCTTGCAAAATTGCAAAACGATTTTGCGATGAGGTTGGCCTTTCATCGTCTTTTAAAATTTTTGCAGGTTGAGATGCTTCTGCCGATTTAGGGCTCCTTCCCCTTTTAAGAACTGTTACGTACCTGTCCATCCCTACCTGGATCTTAGAAGCACACGCAGAAATTGGGCCCGTAGCGCCTTTAGCAGCTGTTGGTGCGACACCAGAATTCGATAAAGAAGACCGCGATAAAGATGGCACCTCGGTATTTTTTTTATAATTTTTAAACAGAGATTGGGCTAAATTTGTCCCTTGTTCAGTACATTTATTCAAATTAGGCACACTTTCACTTAAATTATTTGTATTTGTTTTCGGTTTTGCACTTAAATAGTTTCTATTATATTCAGGGTCTCTAATGTTTTCATTGGTAACGCTTGCTGAGCTTAACACAATGTAAGCATTTCGGCTATTAGGCCCACTGTCACAACGATTACTGTTACTCATTAACCGTTTGTTTTTTTGTTTTGTTTAGTTTGTTTTATTTTCGATTCAAAAATTTTTTTTGTAACTTATTACAAATATCACCTATTACAAATATACACTCGCGTAGACACGTCCGTACACTACGAGATTAAGAGAGCAACTGAAAAAAAAAATTAAAATTAAAAATAAAAAAAAAAAAATTAAAATAAAAAAAAATAAAAATTAAAAAAATCCGTTTTCAAGCATTTTTTTATGCAAATCGATTTTAAATTCGAAATTTAACGATTAAAAACACTTTAAGCTACCCTTAAAATTAAAAAAAAATTGCGCCATTTCTCAGGAATTTTTATATACCTCGATCCCTTAGTCGAAATTCCTGTAAAATTTAAATTTGTAAGGGCACACCCGTCACAGTTTCCAACTATAGGAATCCTTTTAAAGTTTCGTGCGCTTAATGATCTAAACAGTTTAAGTTTTTGCATTTAACGATTGTTGTTACTGCTTTAACTGATTATAATAATATGTTTTTCCTGTATTGTCATGTTTCTTTTTACGTATTTACACATATGTATATATCTATATTATATTATTTGGCTCTAAGTATGATTTCTTCAATTATAATCCCTTTTAAGCTTTATATGCTTAACAAATTTTTATTTAAATTTATGTTTTAAAAATAAACAATGCTATAATTTACAGGCTACTACAGCTTTTATACATATATATATCACTTACTTTTATACCACCTCTTTTAACTTATTTGGAAAGTTTAGTTCAAGATCCGCAGAATTGAAACCCCAAAAGGTGTAGTTTGTTTGATAGAGAGCTGTATGAGGAATTGTCAGTTTATCCAAGGTTGAAGAAGGAAGAAAAGTATTTCTGACAACTGTTAAGTATTTCGAAGCTATATCCCAGAATGTCTAAGCGTCGATTGATGGAAATTTTATTAAATATTCTTTTTGTAAAGTAAATAAATAAACATCAAACAACCGTTATTATACACTGTATGGAAGAAGAACTATAAAGCAAGGGGAAAACGATCTCTTCAGTATAATAAATATAAATATACTGGCCAAAATAAACCAATACGTTGTTTCTATAGGTAATAAGAAAATTCATCAAGGAATGTGCTCGTGAAAATGCTATCATTTTCCTTACACGCTTCCATCCGAAGCTTGGTGAATCGCTATATTTTTGTGCTTTGTGTTGAAAACATTAAAAGGTTTTCTGATGATCGAACCTATGTTAACAGCTCGATGTTCCTGACTAAACATAAGAATTTCTTAAAACGTGGTCTTATGCAATGTTCGGGTTTTCATACGAAAATCATTGTTAATTGTCTTTGCGTTGGGTGATCCCAACAATGACGGCGGGTGTGTTAGTCCAACATTTAATAAGAACTTGTGGCTTGAGAGCCATCAGACGTTAATAAGTCTTTTATAATTGTAATGTAAATCCATTTTTGTATTGTTCTTACAACTGTTTAGCTGCTTGATATAGCTGTTTAGCTGTTTGAAAGCTGTTTGAAAGCTGTTTAATATAGCTGTTTAGCTGTTTGAAAGCTGTTTAGCTGTTTAAAAGCTGTTTAATATAGCTGTTTAGCTGTTTGGTATAGCTGTTTTAATATAGCTGTTTAGCTGTTTGATATAGCTGTTTAGCTGTTTAATATAGCTGTTTAGCTGTTTGATATTGCTGTTAACCTGTTGTAATACAGCTGTTTAGCTTTTTGATATATCTGTTTAATATAGCTGTTTATTATTATAGCTGTTTAACTGTTTTTTTAAAGCTGTTTTACAAAGCTGTTTTTTAAGCTGTTTGGCTTTTTAATATAGCTGTTTAGCTGTTTTGAAGGTCAGTGTATAAAAGTTTGTAGGATTTTTTTTATTAAGATTTATGTATTATATATAAACTATTATAGTAACGTAGTCGCAGACCAAAAATAATAAAGAAAAGTTGTTAAATCTAGTTGTATATAGTTGAACTCTAATTTAAGCTTACTATTTATTCTGCGTTGGAGAAATCTTAAAGAATCAAACGTCTATCAGTACAACGATTTAAACGAACATTTGAAAAATGCCTTGACATTGTACGTAGCGTATACACAATTGTGTTTGCATTTCAGGACTTTTCTGTAAAATATTGGAACTACTACAGTTGAAATGAGATAGTTAAAAATAAATTATTTTTATAAATATTAATGATATATTCCAATAAAAACTGTAATTGTTTACAAAGTCTTTTTATACTTGGTTCTCATTCAAATTATATAATGTGATGAAATAATAATAAAATAAAAAAATTATATAGGTATTATTATGTTAGTTTAATTGTTGTTATTAAATGATAAGTTTAGTTCTAGTTTACAATTTCCACTATAATTTGTAATAATCCTGCAGGAAATGTCAATAGTAAAACTGTAATGATTCACTATTGACGTCATGACTAGGACAACTAATGGGCTATACACCTGGCATTAGACATTTAACATTTATAAGTCATTGAAAATCCACTACTAGCATTAGTACTACTGATAATTTAGTTCTTTTGGGGATCATATGTAGATATTGGGACTAGTGTTTTACTAGTACCTTTCATCAATTTTAGTTTCCAGTATTACTGACTAGCTATAACCCGAGCAGTGTTTTTGACTATAGATATTTATCATGTGTGTTATTGAAATAAGTATGTATTGTAAACACGTGCTACGTTTCCTTCAAGGAATATAAGGTTACTGAATTTTGTATGGATGTAATATGTATCACTTAGATCAGTTTTGTTTTTTCCTTATTATTTAGAATATTTTATATTGTACAAGTATATGTATATGAAATGTATATATATATATATATTAATCAGCTGTTTTTTTCTTTGTTAAATAAAACATATCAATAATGTTTATATCAGTTGTATAGTTTTTGGTAATATATTTTATAATCCCTTTTAAATTATTTTCATATATTTTCCTTGCACTAATTTGCTTATAAGTATACTTGAAGTGTTTATGAAAGATGAACTCGAAACTGTTTCCTTTTAAATAAATAAAAATTTCTGGAAATTAAAGTTTTATTTCGATGTTTGTAATAATATTATAAAAGTCATTTAGTTAAATAGCTGTAAAAATCATATATTTTCCATATTTGATAGTTCGAGATATATTTGATCTATTTTGCAAATTTCTTGTATGCCTTTTCTTTTATCCACACTTTTCATGATCTTACCATACAATAGCTTAAACAACTCTTTAAATGCTTACTTTCCAACTTTAACTCTATAAGTATATATGTAGTATTTAAGTTAATGTATGTTTTTAGTAATTGTTTCTGTTAGAAAATAAAAAAAGGATAACTTCTATTTATTGTTCACATTTAAACCTATCTCTATCATAATCAACTAGCTTTTTCCTATGGCACAATTCAGCTACTTTCCTACTATTTTCCTTTATGTCTATAAACGTTGTCATTATCATGATCGTGAAAATAAAAAAAATGTTAAATCAGTTTTATAAGTATATAAAATAGTCTAATTAAAGCTGCTGAATAAAAATTTTTTAAATGTAACTTAACAACAAAGCTTATTTGCGTTAAAAAGTGGCTATAAATATACGTATGTATAGAAGGTTTTATTTGATCTTACTACTTGAGGCCTACTTTACTTGTTTCGTGGATGAATAACCCTTTAGTCAAAGCAAAGTGAGTATGAAATAATAAATAATGATTAAAATCTTCTTCTAAGATATAAAATTTTTTGTATGGTACATAGTTTTTCAACTCTATCAATAAGTTATAGTTCGTTAGTGTTACTCAATTGTTAGTGTAATAAAGAATATAATAATTGCAGTTACATGCGAAAAGAAAAATAAAAGTAAAATAAGATACTTTATAAACTATCAAATGAAAGCATAACAAATATTTTGGTTTTACTCTAGATGGAAGTATCATAAACGTTGAATATAAAGCAGTTAAGAACTTAGCTACACCTATGGATGAAATTCGAACAATACAATAAAATAGTGCTTGTTTTAAGAGTTTAATATGAAAAAATATAGAATCATCATGTAAGTTTTTATTTTTCTAAACAACTTATGAGGTTTGTTTTGATTGTTTGGTATGAACAGATATGCTTTCTTTTCTTAATATACATATCATTGTGAAAATTGTGATTGTTTCCAGTTGTATTGTTTAGCTTCTAAAAGTGCTGTTTTTCTCGATTTCCTTTTTCTCTCTGCTATTTATAAAAATGTGAGCTTCTTAAGAGAGACATTCCAATTAGCCTTAAGTTTCTTTATGATATTTATTTTAATTTCAATAGAGAAAAGTAAACTGTATGCACTTGATACTTCAAATGTGTTGTTCATATCAAAATGACTAAAAATATTTAGAAATTTTCCATCCTAATAAAAAAATAAAATAAATTATGAAAACATTTTTCTTAAATTCCTTTTATTGATCTCGACTTGAATTTCAAGTATATATATACACATGTTAGCAATTAAGATAACACAATTTGAGGTTTTTTTCACATCAACTATGTATATGTAAGCATTATATATGTTATATATTTTTTATTTCAACTTAAATTTTAGAGTACCATTTCAAGTAAGAGTGTATTATGTAAGGTATAAACTTCATATTTTGATGATAGCAATATACGTATTTCATTTGGGTACTTTAATTCTAGTTCTTTAAATTTGATACATTAAATTTTCTCAATATTTATAACCCTTTGAATTATCATTTTTCTAGACACCGTCTTTTGCAAGTCCTTTGATACGGATGGCATAGTTAATGGTATTGTCCTTAATAAACTGTATGACACTCCTATAAGTAACTTCTCTATCACTCCGTGCTAGATGGTGATTAAAATTTGTAAGCCATTTCGCTTCCTTTTGCTTTTTATGTAAAAGCAGTTGAATTCATAAGGGGTTTTTAATCTTTTACTTAAAACAGTCGTGATTTCTCTATAAAAACCGTTTGTATTAGGTTTAAAGCCTTTCATATTGATAAAAATAGTATTTCGATGCAATATGTATATTTAAATATTTTTGTAAAATTTCTCTAACGGTAACATGTAGAGATTAACATCAAAACCAAAGACATTCATCATTTTAAGTGTGTAAAAAATAAAAAGAAGTTAGTGGAATATCTCATATTTCATATGTAAATATTTAACCCAATCTACGGTATATACCAACTTTTGAAAGTAGCATTGTTTATAAGCTAGTTAAAAACAAAATACTATCGCTCTAAGTGCTCTATGTTCTTTGATTATGTAAACATTTACATAATCACGTTAAAACACATTTGAAAAAAAAAATAATTATTGTTAAAAACTGACTTAGTAATTTACGTTTTAAGTAAAATGTTGTTAGTTATTTTCACAAGATGTCTTTAATAGTTTTCTTCATCTTTATATTTGTTATTAATTCTCATATAATAAAAATTTTATAAACAATTCAGTAAAAGTATTAACATTCATTGTGCTTATGTTCAGTTATTAAAATTAATATTTGATTCATAAAAGAACTATATCTACAACTATTTTTAATGTTCCTAGCAGATTTTTTCCATAAATTAATAAAAAAATTGTAAATTATAAACATATTTATCTAGTACTCGGTCGGAGTGTCTTCAAGGTATATATGACTGATCTATCGATTTGTATACCTTTCTGTGAGACAGATGCATATAAGCATATACATGCACTCTAATGGACAACAACAACAATAAAACAACAACAATAATATAATAAAGCAATAACAACGTAAATAATTCATAAAAATATGTTCCATGTATTTCAATTAGTTTATAGGTGTGATCTTTAAGATAGCCTCACTACTATCTTGTTCTTATAACAGAAAAAACTTAACAGTCAAAACAATATTACTTGAATTAAAAATATTAAATATACTATATTAAAAGTTTTCACCTCTAATAACTTACAATTATAGATTCTTACACTTGTTCTTAAAAAAGAAGAAAACTACCAACCAATTTTTCCAAAATAAACTTTTATCAATTCTTACACCATAGAAAAATCTTTTTTTGGTTCCTTAAAACCTGTATACTCACATTCTTATGTTTATGAAATCCTCTAAAACAACATATATACAACAACATACTTAACCTGTGTTAAAACATGCTTTGAAAATCTTATCACATATATACATACATACTATTTTCTTTTATATATTTCATTCAATATTTAAATCAAAAATTTTTACATCTCCTAATTTCCTTAAGCAAAACTAATATTAATTCTCACACTTGTAACAAAAGCATATAATACGTATATATGTATGTATATAAAATTTAAATAAATTCCACCGCTCATATAGTTTTCAAATAAGTATAAATCTGTAGCATACTCTAACTTCTAATCTAATCTTTACCTCTCTAATTAAAGATTTATATTGCACTTGCAAATCATCATACTTATATACATTAAACCCTCAATAACAGCACACTTTAATTAAAAAAAATAGTAAAAGATCATCACTAACCACCAGATGTTTGTAAACGTTCGGCCAGAAAAATATTTATATATATCATTTAAAAATGCTCCTCCTTTCCCTTTTACTAATAGCTATTTATAATTTTGATTGTTGCAGGCCACTATACTTGTTAATTACAAACTGCGTTTAATAGCATACTTGACAAGTGTTTACTCCTACTTTATGCATTCAAAATAATTGTGTTTTTTTTTATTTACACACATATTTTTGAAAATTTACCATAAACAACCCAGCATATCATTATCGGAGCGCTCTTATATATGAGCTCATATATGAGCAATTTTATGAGCTTCTGTGAGTGTTTCCTGCGTGCATATTTCTTAGCTCATAAACGATCGATTTTATGACTTTCTATGAGTGTTTCTTGCGTGTAAATTTCTGAGCTCATAAACGGTAAATTTTATGAGTTTCTTATGAGTAATTTCTGCACGCTGACAGATAACGGTAAATTCCAGCTAAGCAGAAGAAAGAAGTTACACAATTTGATTTATTAGTGCATATTTTTGGAAGCGTAAAGACAAAATTGTGAGTTATCTTATAATAAATACAAAAATAATACATTATTAAAATAATGAAAAGAGCAAGCTTAAAAGAAAGCAAATTAAAAATAAGTGAACTTCGTTCAAACAAATTAAGAAAAGAAAATCCAGCATGTAATATTAAAAATAATAGTGTTGTTAAAGAAAATAGTGACAGTGAACGTATTTTAGAAAGAGAAAGTGTAAACGAAAACTGGAATAAGAGCTCAAAATGCGTTTTAAGCAGAGTCATAAAATACTCTTTTATGCATTAAATTTAGAGCTCTTTCATTAGTGACCAGTTTAGTGGAAAAAGCCACTCAAAAATGAGCGTTTTATAACTGTTTATGATTATTTTATGAACTCTTTATGACCGTCAGCGTTCCGACAAAAGAGTCTTTATTAGCTCATTTAGAGCGCATATGGTATGCTGGGAAACATCATGACTCATACTATAAATCTTATTGCCTGATCTGCTTTGTAATATATATATATACATACATATATACATACATACGTATATATACATACATACATCCACCCTAAAACCGCACTTGTTGGTTTTCCACACTTGCTTTTTTTATCTATAAAAATTCAAACATCTACTATAAACAAATATCACCAGTCATAAAATCTAAAATAAATGAAATAATACAGCATACACGCAAAGTAATCTTCACCTTGCTGAAACATAAATCTATATACATATATATCCATACTACATGTACATTAAAAAATCATAAAACTAGCATTGATTTTCAATTACTCCATAAATAAACGCGTGCTAAGCATCTCTTAAACAAACAATAGAACTTTCACTTGTAATGGTACATACCAAAAGTAGCGGAAAAAATTACATCTGTTGATTTTAATTCTTAAGCATTTATATTTTGCCTGTATGCCAATCTGTCTGTCTATGTATGTACTAGTTGTACACTGTATCTATCTTGAAAATAATTTTATTTTCCCACACTCGGTTTTCTTTACATATATTTCACACAATAATTTTGATTTTTAAATTTTTTTTTCCTAGTTGTCAGATATACTTTTTTTATGAAAAAAAAATACATACAAATTACACACATTAAAAATGTAACGTTTCTTCTTTTTAATAAAGAAAAAGAAAAACGGATATAGTGGCATGCAGTTTATGAAAAGCGCATCTACTTTAAATTTTAATACAAAGACAGATTCAATTATTAACTAAACACCCCCTTACATTTTGTACATATTGATTTGTAGGAAAAAAAACAAAAAGTAATATGGCTCCCCAGAAGCATTAAAAGATCATTAGTTCAAAATGGATTTGAAAACACACTAAAAAGAAAATTTTTAGTATAAAAACAGCACTGAAATGACAGCACCTTTAGAAAAAACAAAGATCTTTAGTATAAAACCGCCCTGTGGTATATGAACAGTCCTGTAGTAATTATGTTTACGAAGACACATACCCCCATGCATTCATGGTATAATACCGTCTATTACATCCACGGACCAGATCAACAACGATGCCACCTTGGGGTAACTCCTGCTTTTAGTACAAAACATTTATGTATTATATGAACAACCCTGTGCAAGTAGGTTAGTCAAGACAAAAACCAAACACTCTGACAACCAGGTTGCTACACTGTAAACTTGGCAGCACTGTAAACTTGGTCACACTGTAGTGTAGAAACGGCTGGGCCAGAACATACATAAATATACTACTTAAGTTGTTCTAGTTGATGTTCTCTTCTCGACAGTTCCTCTACCAAATCTACTGTGGGTACTTGAGCCTGATCTTGTGCCATCCTTCTTTCGTCAAACGTTTGTTGTCTTTTTTTCGAATTTTGCTTTTTTTCCTTCTTGTGGTGTTGGCTTTATTAGCTTTCACTGCACTTACTGTTTTTCTATAACAGTTTTTTGTTTGTGGTGTTGACTGCGTTAGTTTTCACTGCACAAATCTTATTCTTTTATTGTTTTTATTTTCACTGTAATTATTTATTTATAATCCTGGAGGGTCCCTTAGGATTCGCAGAATTTTATTTTCAGTGATTATATTTTTTTTAATATTTTGTTCGTTTCACTGGATACACGATTTTACATGTATCCTACCAACTGCGACACTTAAATAATAATTTACCAAAATTATGTTTTAAAAAAAAAAGAAAAGACTTTATTTAAAACAACGTCAACATTGACACCAGAATCAGAACTCTTCTTCTTACAATCAATTTCTTATTATTTAACTTAAATTATTATATTTTTATTTTCTTTATCAGGCTCAAGTTCAATACTATACTAAATTCTCATTTATTTTCATTATTATATTGTGTCATTGTGAAATCAAAAATGTTTATTTTACACATTAATAAATTTATTTTGCAATTAATAAATGTCAGCAAAAAAGTGTTTACAAATTGATTTCACAATTCCATTCTTTTGTTCCGTTCTATTTTATTTAAGAAGTCGTCAAACTTGTATCAGCATTTACAAGTTCGTCGACTTTGTTTGTAGATTTATTATTACCTATATATGTAACTCATGCAACAAGCCATCTATGTACTTGCGTAAACCACAATTCCAGGCCAGACGGCAAAAACTTAGGTAAATGGTGTATACCAACAGTTTCTACTGAAATTTTATTCTCATTGCGATCCACAACTTTGTTAACGTCGTTTCCTTCGGCATTGTTTTAGGTTTTCGAGCGACTTGCTGCTCTTTTGTGGTAGTGATCTCTCAAGACTCATTTTTTAAATTAAATTGTCGACTCACTGCTTGTAATTCGTTTGTCGGGGTCACCAATTATAGGTATTGCCTATAATTCAAACAATTATGGTCTTAGTTTTGTATTAAAATCTCTTTATTTCGTTTTCTTGTAACTTTTCTATTTTTTAAAGCTTGTTACTTCGTACGTTAATTTTAAACAACTGTCAGTAACATATGTGCCAATGAAAACAGGTTGATTTTATTTTGCTGTGTTGTATTTTTAAGTCATGAGTAGATAAGGTTGCCACAGAAAAAATCATACATACATATACGTAACATGAAAATTTCAATTATAAAATATTATAATATTAAAAACACTGTTTCAGGGCACGCTCAACCAGGTAATATCTTGAATCAGAAAATTTGTGAATTTAAACGATTTAAATAACTGGTTTTTTACGGCAATCGTGTAAACTTTATCGTGTTTGGATTACTAATCCAGCGCCATCTAATAGCAATTGATGGCACTAAATAGTCATGAATATTAAGTCGTTTTCTGTACTATTCGAACTCAAATTGCATTATTACCAAACCTATTGATTGTTTCAAAGCACAGTACAAGATTTCGTTAAATAAAAAACACAATTATATACGGACATAGTTTTTCACTTACCGAAAAATTTGCTATAAAACACCTTTATATTCCTAGTGTCGTTTTTAAACCTTAATATATTGTGAAATCCTCTCACAAAATATTCCATAGGTTATATTTCCTAAAAACATGGTATAAATTTAACTAAAAAAAAGTAGAATGGCAATAAGTATGTTTCTAACGTAATATGCATTAAATTTTAGTTCGTTCCCATGTTGGAAAAATCAACTAAAAAATTAGTCAAATTAGTACAAACTTTATTGAACTAACAACGCTAGCAAAGTACATTACCCTTATAATTTTAGCAATATTTACCTTATTTAAATTAGCTAATCTCAAAACTAAATTAAAATGTTATTTTCATTCACAATATTTTATTAATTCAATATTTTATTAAAACTTGCACATGTTATAATACATTTACTTGTAACAGGTTCACTTGTTTCGAAAATTGAATTAAACGCGAAATAGCCTTTCAAAACCTGGAAATAAACTTGGTTAAATGCAATTTTTTTTTGTTTAGTTTTTGGGTACTGTTGCAACAAAATTAACCTCAGAAGAAAGCCATTACCGAATTCCAAAGAAGCAGAGGAACAAGGTTTGATTTTTAGGGAGCCAAACTTGCCCTAAGAATATGACTGCACTTTTTTTTATTTTTTTGTGTGTACGTTTATCGTATGCGACTATAAATGTTTGGATTATTAAGCCTAGAGTTGTGCCCGACTCGTTACTTTAGTTCGTTTTTGCCAACAACCTCGTCCATTTAATCTCCAAACCCTATTTAAATTACATTGTGGTTCGTGGAAAAAACGAACGAGGTTGTTGGCAAAAACGAACTAAAGTAACCGATTGACCCAACTCTAATTAAGCCAGTGTCATCTAGTAGCAATTGATGGCAATCGTTTTCTATTCGAAATCAAATTTCATTATTACAAATCCTTTTTATTGTTTTAAAGCGAGTGCAAGCATTCCGTAAATAAAAAACCCCACTATATTCGGTTATAGGTTTTTACTTACCAAAAACTTTGCTATAAAACACCAGTGTCGTTTATAAACCATACATTAAGCAAATGTGACACATTTCATTATTATACCCTTCACATAAGTGATAAGGGTATATACGTCAGTTTGTCATTTTGTTTTTAATTTCTTTATTATCCACTTGCGACCCCATTAAGTACATATATGTATATATTCTGGATCCTTATAGATAGGGAAGTTGATATAGCCATGTCTGTCTGTCTGACCAACTGTCCGTCTGTTGAAATCAACTTCTTTGGGTTGGGGCAAGGCAAGGGGTTGCTCCCATACAAATTAAAAATTTTTACTATATATTTGATACGCTATATCTCGAAACCATAACTGCTATCAGCTGCAAAAGTCTTACAAAAAGTAATTGGACAATAAGGTCTACACTTTGAAGAAAAAATTTTTTGGGTGATGGCAGGGGAAGTGTAGCATTTAAATTTTCGATATGCTAAATCTCGGAAACTTTAAAAGCTATCGAATTCAAATGTTCTTCAAAAAGTAATTGAATAAATAGACCTGCATTTGGAAAAAAATATGTTTGGGTAGAGGCAGGGATAGCTCTTATACAAATTAACAGTTTGTACGAATTTTTCGATACGCAATATTTTGGAAACTATAGCAACTATCGACTTCAAATGTTGCACAAAAAGTAATTGGACACGAAGTCCGACATTTAAGAAAAAATGTTTTGGTTAGGGGTAGGAGAAGGGGTAGCTCCCATACAAACGACCAATTTTTACGAATAAATTAATTAGACCTACACTTTGGAAAAAAATAGTTTGGGTAGGGGCAGGGGAAGGGGTAGCTCTCATACAAATTAACAGTTTGTATGAATGTTTCGATACGCAATATTTTGGAAACTATAGCAACTATCGACTTCAAATGTTGCACACAAAGTAATTAGACACGAAGACCTACATTTAAGAAAAAAAATGTTTTGGTTAGGGGTAAGAGAAGGGGTAGTTCCCATACAATTTTAATGAATTAATTAATTAGACCTACACTTTGGAAAAAATTAGTTTAAGTAGGGACAAAGTAAAAATTTTTATAGTTTCTCAGAAACTATAACAGCTATCGACTTCAAATGTTTCACAAAAAGTAATTGCACACGAAGGCCCGCATTTAGGAAAAAATGTTTTGGTTAGGGGTAGCTCCCATACAAACGACCATTTTTTATGAATTAATTACTTAGACCAACACTTTGAAAAAAAATTAGTTTAGCAACGATTTTCATAAAATTTTCGATACGCTATATTTCGGAAACTATAACAGCTATCGAATTCAAATGTTTAACAAAAACTTATTCGACAATAGACCCACATTTTGGAAAAAAAAATTTTTAGTAGGCACAGGGGAAGGGGTAACTGCCATACAAATTAACAACTTTTTAAAAAATTTCGATACGTTATATCTCGGAAACTATAGGAGCTATCGGCTTCAAATGTTTTTCAAAAAGCAATTTGACAATAAGACCTACATTTTGGAAAAATAATTGTTTTGGGTAGGGGCATTTTTAATGTTACGAAACTGCGTGGCCTGACGAGTTCACCGACTAGCATCTCATCCCTGCGCCAGATTCGAAACGCAACATCAAAAAAAACTTCACTGGAACTTCAATACACACATCTACTGCCTTAAACTTAACCCACCCTCTTACCGCATTTGGAGATGTTGCTCTCCTCAATCGCCCACCAACCTCTTCAGCCAGTCAAACGTTTTAATGCGACCCTATTCCCGTACGGCCGAACTCTCGCACTTACCTGCCCATCATTGCCACAAAATTACATTAATCCATCATTTTTACCTTTTCTTTTCAGCTATTAACATACATATTTATTAAAAAAAAACTTACACACTAAGACTGATTAAATTCTACGATATTAAAATATATGTATATATGATAAAATTTTAACAAAAATATCTATACTAAATACAAATTAACATTTTTTTTTTAAATTTACGATATGCTATATCTCGGAAACTTTAAAAGCTATCGACAATTGGATTTTTGTCCACTTTGGAGTATTGTCCATCAACAATCAACAACAAATTAACAATTTTTATAAAATTTTCGATACGCTACATCCCGGAAACTATAACTTCGAATGTTTTACAAAATGTAATTGAAATAAGGCTTACATTTAACAAAAAATTATTTGGATAAAAGCAGTGGGAGCGATACCCCACAAATAAATGAACAATCTTTATAAAATTTTGGATAACTTATAGTTATCGACTTCGATTGCTATCAACTTCAAATCCGGAAGAAAGTATTATTATAATATTTGCAGTACAAAATAACTCGCATAGAAAAGATGTCTGGGTATTTTAAAGGCCAATGTAAAGGGTATATAAGAATATAGCGCTCTTACTTGTTTTAAACTTATTTTATTTATTGTTGAACTAATTGTTTTTAATTAAAATTTTTGCTTCTATTTGGTAAGTTTATTATGTATATTTTTTTATTAGAAGAAATTACTATTTTTCCGTTAATATTGAAAGAAACTTTTATTTGTTGAAAAAAGCAGTTTTTTTCTATAGATTTCATCATCAGTACTCTTTGAACGGTAGTAGTGTCTTGTGAATGTAAACTCTGATACAAAACTGGGTTCATCATAATTAATGGTGTTGCAAATCGATTTTAAATTCGGATAAAGGGTCAACTAAATGAAGAGTTACAGAGGAGCTCCTAAAGTTCCTTTGAAGCATCCAAAAAAGGTTTAAAATTTATATTACGGTATCTAAATGATATTCTGTTATAATGCAATATTTTTCAGTTAAATTTTTTCCAATTCTCATTGTTACGGAGTTTAATTTTGATTGGTTATTCAAGATGATAAATTTATAAGCTGTGGTGGTTTCATTGGCGGTTGTTGTCTGCACTTAGAAGTTCTTTCGATAGTGTGGTGGACTATCATGTTGAATAATGACTTAATTTATATGGAAATAGAATGCTTTAGTGCGTAGGTACTTGTACTTTATCTAATACTGCAGACTACCACCACTATAAATTAGCGAACAATACAGTTTTAGTTTCACTGTCGAGTTGGTTAAGTGCAAATTGCCTAGTAATGAAGGTGAATAACATTAAGTGGTAAAACAATTTCCATAGGTTGTTCGGGAATTGATCCCAATTTTCTTTATTTATTTATGGGGTTTGTTGTAGGTTAAGTTTATATATGATTTTTTGGGTTCTTAAAGAAATGGCTGTTGGGTTCTTAAAGAAACTCTTGAACGTTTTGGTCTGTTTATAGTAATTCTCAATAAGTTTATTAAGGCAGAAAAATTTGATGAGTATTTTAGGACATTGTTTGAAGTCTACTAATGATTTGGTATAAGAACAAATGAAATGCACATCGACAAACTTCACCTACAACTAACACTATCAATTCCTGAATAACCTTTGGAAATTGTTTTAATGCAAAACGGTTTTGTTTTTGTAGCACTTATAATACATTTAGTGATAACCAATACTTATTTTAAATGTAAAACGAAAAAGAAGCCCTTATAATACTGTTACGTTTATACCTTTTATAAACGTTGGTTTATTTCCTTTAAATAAATCGGGGTTTTTTTTATTGCAAAAGTAATAATAAACAACACTTGAAATTTTATTTTAACAGAATAAAAGCTTTATTTACTTAAACACACTGTCGTACTCTTATTTAAAATCTTCTTAAAGTTATTCACCTTTATTATTTAGCAACTTACACTTATTCAACTCAATGGTTAAACTTAAACTGATTGTGGCATTCGTGCTGCTCGACTATTAATAGTGGATGGTAATACTCTGTAATGTTCAAAACCTTCGGAATTCGCTGCTAGATCGTATCTGGCTTTCTAGAGTTGTGCCCGACTCGTTACTTTAGTTCGTTTTTGCCAACAACCTAGTTCATTTAATCTCCAAACCCTATTTAAATTACATTGTGGTTCGTGGAAAAAACGAACGAGGTTGTTGGCAAAAACGAACTAAAGTAACCGATTGACCCAACTCTAGAGTTGGGTCAATCGGTTACTTTAGTTCGTTTTTGCCAACAACCTCGTTCGTTTTTTCCACGAACCACAATGTAATTTAAATAGGGTTTGGAGATTAAATGAACTAGGTTGTTGGCAAAAACGAACTAAAGTAACGAGTCGGGCACAACTCTACCCAACTCTATGGCTTTCATTTTGTCACTGGTCATTTTTATCCAGCCACGTACGAATTCATGAACTTGGTTAAGATCTTTTTGTTCCCTTAAAGAGTCGTCCTCGTGTTCATCTACTATTGTGGGCTTAACACCGAATTCTAAATCACCTGGCAGCTTCAGCTCGGTTCCAAACATAACTTTTACAGGTGATCTGGAGGTGGCATATGGGCTCATCCCAGTCACTTTGGTGTGCACTGACCACTTTTCTCAGGTGTTCTTCTAACGTGCGGGTTAATCTTTCAACCATGCAGACTATGGATGAAGTGGCGTAGTCCTCGTTTTTCGGATACCGTATAGCACATTTCCTTGAACATCGAAGATTCGAAATTTCTACTCTGATCACAGTAAAACAGTCAAACGCAGTTTTATTTGTTTTTTTTTTTTTGCATTTGTGGAATTTTCTATACGTACACGCGCATACATGTATAACACGAACGTTACGTTTTTTTATTACACAGGCGATTGTATTTTTTTCTTTTATTGAAACATTAGGTAGATTTATCCCACTTCTGTACAATAAGATAATTTAACTTAATTTAACACATAACGACTTCTTAATCAAATAAACATATTAATTCATTTTTATTCAAACAATTTCAAATTTACTTTCTTTTTAATTCATTTTACTTATTCTAGTAAACGGTCGTTTTCAACCACGGCTGCCACTTTTTTAGCAGTATGTCTAAAGATCGATCCATGGCTAAACTGAGGCTTACAAAAATATAGTATGCTCAACATATTTTCTATTTTTTTTACTAACACACTCCAACTTTTAGCATACATACATACATATATCATGTATGTATGCAAATATTTTATATCGGTTGCCAGATAATTATGGTCCAATATCGTCAAATCTTTGGAAAAAAATAGCAAAAATCGTCAAAACATGTTTTGAATATCGTCAACACTAAAGTTAATGATTTAAGCTACTTTTCTACTTAATAATAATATAAAAAATGGGAAAACAAAGCGCTTACAGGTAGTTTCAACAAAAGTGATAACAAAAAAGGAACAATTTCATCATTCAAAGTAAAACAAACCGAAAATAAAAACGCAAATATTAAAGAAATTTTTTCGAGATTTTCAAGTTTAGTCCTAAAAAATAATTTTTATGTTAAAAACAATTTTATTTTTAGAGAAATCATTTTTCAGGGATCTAGAAATAGGATCCTTCCTTGTATTCCAGCTAAAAACATTTTTAAATAAACAGGCAATTGCTGATATGAAATGGCTAAAAAGGGGGTTTCAAAGCGAAAGAAACTTAGTTTTGCTTTTTTTGCCGACAACATTAGGTATAAATATATAGTGTATATAAACACATATCATATATTTTAAGTGTGTTGTAATAAAGGCTAAAGGGCCTTTAAATACCACTCATTTGGTACTAATGTTTCGAGATTTAAAAAGGAGCTTGTGATTAAAGTAGCAAAAGATTGACAGAAAATTCACAAACATTTTCTCTAGAAACACTTTAGTTAAAAAAAAATACCTTATTTCATGATATTAGGTCTGTCTGCGTACACATATTTTGCATCATTTTGTGCAAAATGTTACAAAATCTTGCAAAATGTTTTCTGCGTACTCCAAATCTCTTGCAGCGAGAGAGCCAAAAAGAAAATTTTTTGACAGTTGGAAGTAAGAGAACTTGCAAAATGTTACTGGAGAAATTTTTTCTTGCAAGATTTTGCAACTAGTTTGAACAGCTGTTTTTATTTACTAGTTGAATGAAACAATTTTTGTGAAACGAAAATAAAAATTGAAATTTAACAATAGTTAGAATTGTGTTGATTTTTAACGTTTATAAAAAATTATAATAAACATAACATTTTACTTGATGCTAGAAACGTCCAAATATACAAATAATTTACCGCGTACACATATGCTAAAATACTTTTTCTTTGTTATTTGAATTGTTTACACACCGTTCAGCTGTTTTCTTGCAAGATTTTACTGGATACTGTCTGCGTACTTTTTGATATATTTGTAGCCGACAGAGTAGAATTGGTCTTACTCTCCCAAAAAAATTTACTGAGTATTTGCTACTGGAAAAGTACGCAGACAGACCTATTATATGATGTTTAAAAATCATACTTATGTATAACGAAACTTTTACATTTAGGCTAATATCGAAAACATTTATTTATAAAAATCGTCAAATTTAGGGCAAAAATCATCTAATCGTCAAAAGCTATTTTTGTAGCCAAAAAACGTCAAAATGAGGATAAATCGTGAAATCGGTAATGAAGACCAGCAGCGAGAATTTTTTTTCAATAATTCCGACTTTAAGTGTTATTCAGATAATGCATAAAGGTAGGATTACACGTTTGCCGCAATTCACCAATTTGTATCAATTTTAATTGTATTAATTTGGAGGGCAATGAAACGCACTTGCCGACTTCCAGATACACGGTTGTTATGGTATGCGGCAGCACTGAGAAGCACTCAGAAAAAACCTTCACAATTTTTTAATTAAAAATACGGTGCAGGGCACCCTAAACAAGGTATTACTAAGGCGATTTCAAAAAAGTCGCCCTCTGCATTTCCTTTTTGTGTTTGAATGGTGAAATGTCAGAAAAAAAAATTCATACATATGTATATGTAACTTGAAAATTTCAATTATAAAATATTATAATTTTAAAAACAGTGTTTCAGGGCACGCTCAACCAGGTAATATCTTGAATCAGAAAATTTGTGAATTTAAATGATTGCCCAATAATAACTGGTTTATTACGGCAATCGTGTAAGCTTTATCGTTTGTTTGGATTACTAATCCAGCGCCATCTAACAGCAATTGCTATTGATGGCACTAAATAGTCATGAATATTAAGTCGTTTTCTGTACTATTCGAACTCAAATTGCATTATTACCAAACCTATTGATTGTTTCAAAGCACAGTACAAGATTTCGTTAAATAAAAAACACAATTATATACGGACATAGTTTTTTACTTACCGAAAACTTATCTATAAAACACCTTTATATTCCTAGTGTCGATTTTAAACCTTACATTGCCGTAATATATTGTGAAATTCTACTCACAAAATATTCTATAGGTTATATTTCCTAAAAACAGAAAAAGAGAATAATGGCAATAAGTATGTTTCTAACGTAATATGCATTAAATTTTAGTTCGTTCCCAACTAAATCAACTAAAAAATTAGTACAAACTATATTGAACTAACAACGCTAGCAAAGTACATTACCCTTATAATTTTAGCTATATTTACCTTATTTAAATTATCTAATCTCAAAACTAAATTAAAATATTATTTTCACTCACAATATTTTATTAAAAATTCAATATTTTGTTAATTTTTATTTACTGTTGTCTTTAATACAAATTTCTGATATTTAGTTTGGCTTAAGTTCATATAATTTCTTTTTATTAGAAGAAATTATTATTTTCCGTTAATGTTGAAAGAAACTTTAATTTTGAAAAAGAAGCAGATTTTTCTACCGATACTAGCCGAGTAGAATGCATTTTCGAAAGCAGCTACGCAATTTCATCATCAGTACTCTTTGAACGGTAGTAGTGTATTTGGTTGTTAACATCACCTATTTAACTTACACGTAACAGAGAAAGGGATACGGCATGACTGTTTTCTTTCATTTTTACTTTGTAAGTTAGGACGAAGTTTACTTTTCATATACACTATGCTTTTTTACATTAAAAGTCTCTTTGGCAACACTTGACTAACGGTTGAGCATCCATCCATCTCTCAGATGAAATGAAACGCTTTTTATTCTTGTATATTATATACAAGGGGGGTAAATCATTTTTAATTTCTTTTTTTTTTGTCAACGACAAATGGACAGAAATTATTAAGGATCATTTTGCACCGTGCCATGTGTGAGTTATATGCTAATTTTTATTTATTGTTGAACTAATTGTCTTTAATACAAATTTTTGATATTTAGTTTGGCTTAAGTTCATATAATTTATTTTTATTAGAAGAAATTATTATTTTCCGTTAATGTTGAAAGAAACTTTAATTTTGAATAAAAGCAGATTTTTCTACCGATACTAGCCGAGTAGAATGCATTTTCGAAAGCAGCTACGCAATTTCATCATCAGTACTCTTTGAACGGTAGTAGTGTATTTGGTTTTTAACATCACCTATTTAACTTACACGTAACAGAGAAAGGGATACGGCATGACTGTTTTCTTTAATTTTTACTTTGTAAGTTAGGACGAAGTTTACTTTTCATATACACTATGCTTTTTTACATTAATAGTCTCTTTGGCAACACTTGACTAACGGTTCATCATCATTTATCTCTCAGATGGAATGAAACGCTTTTTATTCTTGTATATTATATACAAGGGGGGTAAATCATTTTTAATTTATTTTTTTTTTGTCAACGACAAATGGACAAAAATTATTAAAGATCATTTTGCACCGTGCCATGTGTGAGTTATATGCAAATTTTTATTAATTGTTGAACTAATTGTCTTTAATACAAATTTTTATACCCTTCACATAGTGATAAGGGTATATATCACTTTGTAATTTCTTTATTATTCATTTGCGACCCCATAAAGTATATATATTCTGGATCCTTATAGATAGGGAAGTTGATATAGCCGTGTCCGTCTGTCCGTCTGTTGAAATCAAGTTTCCGGAGTCAAATTAAAAGATACAGTCCAGTTAATGGTGTGAAACTATTAGAAATATCCTGGAGACAATCGCTATTTAAAATCAGCAAAATCGTTTCACTATTGACCGAGATACAAGCGAAAACCCAAAGTAACCCATTTTTTTTAGGACAAAATCCGTGCATATATCCCTATATATCTCAGTAAGTATAGCCACTCTTGCCACAAAACTTGGCACTGATACTCCTAAAGAAGGTACCTAAATAATATAAAAAGATAGGATCACGGAAAGGGGTATTTTTTGTACAATTGCACAAATTTGGTGAAATATTTTATGCGCTTTATCTCGGAAAATATAACAGCTATCGGCTTAAAATGCTCTACAAAAAGTAGTTTTACACTAAGACCTACTCTTTAAAGAAAAAATTTTTTGGGTGGGGGCAGAACAAAGGGTAGCTCCCATACAAATAAACAATTTTTATCAAATATTCGATACGCTATATCTCGGAAACTATAACAGATATCGAAATCAAGTGTTCTACAAAAAGTAATTTTACATCAAGACTAATGTTCAAAAGAAAAAATTTTTTGAGTGGGGGCAGAAAAAGGGGTAGCTCCCAAGCAAATTAACGATTTCTATTAAATATTCGATACGCTATATCTCGGAAACTATAACAGATATCGAGATCAAACGTTCTACAAAAAGTAATTTTACATCAAGAGTTATGTTCAAAAGAAAAAAAATTTTGAGTGGGGGCAGAAAAAGGGGTAGCTCCCATGCAAATTAACGATTTCTATGAAATATTCGATATGCTATATTTCGGAAACTAAAACAGATATCGAAATCAAATGTTCTACAAAAAGTAATTGGACAGCAAGGGCTACAATTTAACCCTTATCCTGTACTTCAAAAATAAAACGCATTTAACATTAGTGGGTCAATTTTGCCCAATATGAAATATTCACAAAATTTTTATTTTTGGATATTTTTTTTGCACTCATGGCATGTAATTTCTATATCGGAATGATTCTTACATATAAATTTATTACAACCCAAACATTTATTTGAATATTTCGTGCTATTGGACCGATTCGGGCAAAAAAAGCACCGTCCTCTTTTCAATTTGTTTACTTTTGAGTGGGTGGCTAAATCATTTTGAACGCTGGTGACATATGCTTTAGCAAAACTGCCATGTGGTAAGCTTGCTCTGCGTGACAACTCTCCGTTTATTAGATTCATACCTAGTTCTTCCAAATATATGTGCCGTTTGTACTTTTTATTACGATTCCAGTCTGGATTAATCTTCAGAAAAATAACGTATGAATTGAAGGCCGATATATCCAAAATGTTATATAATAGTGCTTGAGGCCATCTGTTAGATCTTCGCTTACATGTGTATGTTCTTATAACTTGATCCAATGTATCAACTCCAGATTTGGTCTCATTATAAAAGTGAATTATTTCAGGCTTTTTTGTATCGGCTCTGATTTTTTCGTTATGACGCAACGTACTGAGTAAAAAAACAGATCGATTTTTCTTAGGAGCATATCCAAGTATTGTAGTTTTATTTTCATTGTCAAATAAAAAATGCGCATAATTTTCTGCTTTGTTTTTAAGTTGCAAAATTTTTGGTGGCAAAAATGTTTTGTTTTTTCGCACTGTGCCGACCAATGTTATATTGCGTTTTAGCAACTCAATACCCAATTTATGGGAGGTAAAAAAATTATCGCAAGTAACGTTGTGTCCTTTCAAGTCTTTAATTAGATCCAAGACAACACGACGGCCTTGATCTTTTTCTGGTTTGCAATTTCTTTCTTTGCCGGTATACACTTGTAGTGACCATGCATAGCTAGTTTCTGCATCGCATAATGCCCATATTTTTATGCCATATTTTCCTGGTTTTGATGGTATGTACTGCTTGAATGGGCAACGTCCTGGATATGTAACTAGTTGCTCGTTCACACTGACACATTCACCAGGATTAAACATTTTCCGCAAATTTGCCTCCCAACGACTCCAAAAATCTCTAATAGGAGCAAGCTTATCGCGAGCGCGTCTTTCGTTTCTATCAGATCTGTTATCAAACCGAAGCACTCGGGATATGTTTTGAAATCTTCGCAAACTCATTGTTGATTTGAATAAAGGTCGACCTTTACAATCATCCCGTAATGACTCCAAAGCCTCACCGTGCGAACGGTACACACCAGCCAACAAAAGAAGTCCAAAATAAGCTTCTATAGATATATTATCTACAGGTATCCAAATATTTCCGAATATTGATTGGCCTAAAAGCAACTGTTGAAATGTGAAAACTTTATAAAATTTATTATAAATACCCTGTAGATTGGTCATGTCGATAACTATTTTCATTATGTCGCTTGGAATAAACAACAGAAACGATGATTTTATGCTATCTGTTCTAGAAATAGCATAACGCGTTGGACCAGGAGCAAGGTTTATAACATTCTCTCTAGCACTTCTTCCAGACTCCTTTATGGCTGATATTTCCGACCAAAAATATTTCCCATTTTTAGAAGTACATATATGTTGTAGCTTCAATTTCAGTTTCGTCTTCGTTTGAGCTTGATGATACATTGGGATCATAAATAGATCCAACTTCAGAAACGATATCCTCTTCGTCCTCACTTGACGTACCATTCGGAGTTTCCTCTTCTAAATCAGACTCCATAAGCAAAGCTCCAATTTCTTCAGGTTTCATTATCTCAAAATTTTTACGTATTAGGTATGAGTAAGGATATATACTTACTATAAAAACTTATGTATATTCACTTGCAAAACACAACCGCAAATAATAAAAGTAGTTCAGTAGAAAAATATTTCTGTTGCTCTTGCGCAGTAACAAAAATACAGAATGTAGTTGTTTTGTGTTGTCGCTTTTTATTTTCCCGTTATAAATAAAAAAATCTTTTACTACACAGGTGGCTTTACATCGTGGATAGACATAATGCAACGCTGAGCAAATTCCCTCTTTTATCTAACTATACGTGTACAAAACATTAGAAACTTTAATCAGTCTCAGATGAGTTTTCAAACAAGGCGGACGGTTACCGCTTGTTTGTTAAATTACACCAGCAATAATATGGAATTATTATTATCTGAAACTGCACATATACAAAAACAAATAAAATAGTATTAGCTCCCTATCAATGCTTTACATTGTTTTAAAGAGCTTTCGTGTATTGGGCACATTTGACCCACATATACCATATATGAAATTTTTTTACACAGGCTATGCGAAAAGAAGTAGAAACTTTATATTTCATATTTAAGCACTGTACAATGAATAAATAAAAGTAAAAGATTTTCGTAAAAATCCATCCAGTGG
The DNA here is from genome assembly GCA_963583895.1 of Melanophora roralis. Taxonomy (NCBI): domain Eukaryota; kingdom Metazoa; phylum Arthropoda; class Insecta; order Diptera; family Rhinophoridae; genus Melanophora; species Melanophora roralis. The sequence continues at coordinate 60,257,924 of OY757189.1, forward strand.
GTATAAAAATATTAAGCATTAAAAACCATTTGGGCAAATTTGACCCACGAATACAGGATAAGGGTTAAAGAAAAATTTTTTGAGTGGGGGCAAAAAAAGGGGTGGCTCCCATACAAATTAACAATTTTTATGAAATTTTCGATTCGCTATATCTCGGAAACTATAACAGATATCGAAACCAAGTGTTCTACAGAAAGTAATTGGACTTCAAGGGCTACGCTATTAAGAAAAAATTTTTTGAGTGGGGGCAGAAAAAGGGGTAGCTCCTATACAAATTAACGATTTCTATGAAATAATTGATACGCTATTTCTCGGAAACTATAACAGATATCGAAACCAAGTGTTCTACAGAAAGTAATTGGACAGCAACGCCTACGCTCTAAAGAAAAAATTTTTCGGGTGGGGGCAGCTATCGACATCAAATATTCGACAAAAAGTTATTGGACAACGAGACCTACGGTCTATAGAAAAAAAATTTTGAGTGGGGGCAAAAAAAAGGGTAGCTCCCGTACAAATTAACAATTTTTATAAAATTTTCGATACGCTATATCTCGGAAACTATTACAGCTATCGACATAAAATTTTCTACAAAAAGTAATTGGACAGCAAATTTTGAAGAAAAAATTTTTTGGGTAGGGGCAGGGAAAGGGTAAGCACCCATTCAAATTAACAATTTTTATGAAATTTTCGCTACGCTACTTCTGGAAAACTGTAACAGCTACCGACTTCAAATATTTTACAAAAATCAAATAACTCATACATTTTGGAGAAATAGTTGGAGAGGAGCAGGGGGACTAGAACATCCCATAACATTTTACAACTTTTATTAACCTTTAAGCACGAATAATGTCGAAAACTTTTAAAACTCTCGACCAAAAACCTTGTTCATCTTTTTTTATTATTCATACAAACATTAAAATTTTGTAAAGTTTTCTATGGGCTTTTAAGCTTGCAAAAGGTATTTTTATTATATTACTAGCTAAGCCCCGGTGTGCTTCGCTACCCCATTCATAGTAAAATTATTAAAATATGTAAACAAAAGAATTTACATATGTTTTAATTTATTGGTTGCCCCACATAAGTTGCAATTAATAATAATAAGTCAGCCCTACTATTTACTAAGCACATAAAAATTGGAAATTTACCAGGCTTACAGTTTTGGAGATATTCAGAAAGCTTTAATAAGCAAAAATTATTTATAAACTTCTAGATATAATCTCAGCCCCTTATTAACATATTAACATTTTTTGGTAACCTGACGAATGCAATTTAAATTATGTTTCTACCTTCATTGGATTTAAAGTTACGAAAAGTACTAAAACATAATTTTAACCTTTTCTCCCTCTAAGAGTCCAATTATTCAAAAAAGACCCAAAAACGTACTCATATTTTTTAGGCCTGTCGCATCCAATTTGAATTATGTTTCTATCTTTATTGGTTGAAAAGCAACAAAAAACGCATAAAAAAATCAAAATATATTTTTAACCCTTTTGGGTCCAAAATTAAAAAAGTGTGGAAAACGTAATAATATTTTTTTTAGACCTATCGAACGCAATTTGAATAATGTTTATATCTTTATTGGTTTAAAAGTAACAAAAAATACCAAAAAGTACCAAAAGATCATTTTAGCCCCTTTTTCCCCCATTTTGGACCAAAATGAAAAAAAAAACTCCGCATACCTGTCTGTTTGTTTCTTAAGGAAAACGCAAAACTTTTTAAATTTTGTTTCTATCTTATATACATCAAGAGATAGTAGGCTACAGGTTTTTCCTTTTTTGTCCCCTTTTTATCCCTTTACGGGCCCAATTTCTAAAAATTCGTATGTATTTAAACAAACATGTATTTAGCTCTACGCGTTTGATCAGTATGGCTTTGGGTAATTTGGTTAGGCAATTCATAATCAGACGATCCCACACAAATGGGCGTAGTGTGGGCGCGGCAGCAAAGATTTCCAAAAAAACTTGCCAATTGTTTCTTCCAGACTTGAAGTACCCGCTGTAAAAATTTCAAAAAAATTGATCCACTGGTGTGGACAGCTATAAATTACAAACATACATACATATGTACATACATACATACATACATACATACATACATACATACATACATACATACATACATACATACATACATACATACATACATACATACATACATACATACATACATACATACATACATACATACATACATACATACATACATACATACATACATACATACATACATACATACATACATACATACATACATACATACATACATACATACATACATACATACATACATACATGCAACCTTTCTTTATATAATATAGATACAGGGATCACATTTCAAATATTTTTCAAAAGAAGTTCAAATTTCTCTTATATTGTTATATCCAAATTTTGTTATGGTTTTGTGCAAATTTTTGTACCTCACCAAAGAAAAAGGTCTGAGACTCACCTCCAGTTATACCGATCGACACAGAATCACTTCCTGAGCCGATTAAAACCTGTCAGTCCATCCGTCCGGCTAGGAGTTAATGTATTCTTGTAAACAAAGTAGAGACCGCATTTTTGCAGATATTTCGATGAAAATTGGAACAGATAAGTTTTTTGGCATAAGAAAAAAGCATGTTGTTTGTGGTGATGATCAGTTAATTTTTTGACAGAGCTCTCATACAAATGTCCTCCCGGATTAAGCGTTTTGGGCTATAACTGCCTAGAATATGGCCTTATCTTCACATAATTTTGCACGTTTGTCTATCTTTATGCCATCCATTTTTGTACCGAAAATAAACATTATCGGTCTATTTTTGAGCTTCATAAAAATCGCAACAATAGAAGAACCAGTTTGAAAACTTACATTTTTGTGGGCGCTGCAATCCTCCATTTTTGTCCTTTAGAACTTCGGAATTAGAGGCCTTCTATATGTGTGCCAATTTTAAAAAATCAGTGCAATAAAAGTACCAGCATAAAAAGTTTAACTTTTATGGGCGTGGCACCGCCCATAAAAGTAACTTTAAAAGCCGTTTACGTGCGAACTAATTTCCAAAAATCGGCCTCGAAGAGCAATTGAAATTATGTTTCTATCATAATTGATTTTAAAGTTACAAAAAGTACTAAAACATAATTTTAACCCTTTCTTCCCCTTAGGGTCTATAAAATGAAAAAAGTATCTACAAACGTACTCATATTTTTTAGGGCTGTTACACTTAATTTGAATAATGTTCCTATCGTTATTGGTTTAAAAGTTACAAAAAACGAATAAAAAAATCAAAATATTTTTTTGACCCTTTTTTCCCCCCTTGGGCCCAAAATTAAAAAAAAGTACGAAAAACGTAATCATATGTTTGTAAGACCTATCGAACGCAATATGAAAAATTTTTCTATCTTTATTGGTTTAAAAGTAACAAAAAGTACCAAAAATAATATAATTTTAACCCCTTTTTTCGGCCTTTCGGACCATAATTTAAAAAAAACTCCAGATACCTGTCTGTTTATTAAGGAAAACGCTAAACTTTTTAAATTTTGTTTCTATCTTATATACACCAAGAGATAGTAGGTTACCGATTTTTCCCTTTTTGTCCCCTTTTTATCCCTTTACGGGCCCAATGTTTAAAAACTCATGTGCATTTAAACAAACATGTAAAGCTTAACACGTGTTGTAAATGTCAGGTATTTAGCTCTACGCGTTTGAGCAGTATGGCTCTGGGTAATTTTGTTACTTGACCTTCCCACACAAATGGGCATAGTGTGGGCGTGGCAGCAATAATTCCCAAAAAAAAGTATCCTATTGTTCCTTTCAGACTTGCAGTACAAAATAACTCGGCTGGGTATATTAAAATACCAATGTGAAGGGTATATAAGATTCGGCACAGCCGAATATAGCGCTCTTCCTTGTTGATGTTTAGTTTGGCTTAAGTTCATGTAATTTCTTTTTCATAGAAGAAATTATTATTTTCCGTTAATGTTGAAAGAAACTTTAATTTTGAAAAAAAAGCAGATTTTTTTACCGATACTAGCCGAGTAGAATGCATTTTCGAAAGCAGCTACGCAATTTCATCATCAGTACTCTTTGAACGGTAGTAGTGTATTTGGTTGTAAACATCACCTATTTAACTTACACGTAACAGAGAAAGGGATACGGCATGACTGTTTTCTTTAATTTTTACTTTGTAAGTTAGGACGAAGTTTACTTTTCATATACACTATGCTTTTTTACATTAAAAGTCTCTTTGGCAACACTTGACTAACGGTTGAGCATCATCCATCTCTCAGATGGAATGAAACGCTTTTTATTTTTGTATATTATATACAAGGGGGGTAAATCATTTTTAATTTATTCTTTTTATTAAAACTTGCACATGTTATAAGACATTTACTTGTAACAGGTTAACTTGCTTCGAAAGTGGAATTAAACGCGAAATAGCCTTTCAAAACCTGGAAATAAACTTGGTTAAATGCAATTTTTTTTTGTTTAGTTTTTGGGTACTGTTGAAACAAAATTAACCTTTGGAATATACACGAGAAGAAAGCCATTACCGAATTCCAAAGAAGCAGAGGAACAAGGTTTGAATTTTGAGGAGCCAAACTTGCCCTAAGAATATGACTGCACTGGTGTTTTATAAGTACAAGTATAAGAGTACTGGCTACAGGGAACAGTGTGTTGATAAGAAAATTGTTTTTTTAAAAACTTATTTTTTAAATGATCTCTATGAATTGTCTCTGCATGTCCTAAAAAAATCCAATTAAACATTTTTTTTTATATTATTTGATATAAATAGCCTTTCAAAACCTGGAAATAAACTTGGTTAAATGCAATTTTTTTTTGTTTAGTTTTTGGGTACTGTTGAAATAAAATTAACCTATGGAACATACATGAGAAGAAAGCCATTACCGAATTCCAAAGAAGCAGAGGAACAAAGTTTGAATTTTGAGGAGCCAAACTTGCCCTAAGAATATGACTGCACTGGTGTTTTATAAGTACAAGTATAAGAGTACTGGCTACAGGGAACAGTGCTGTTGATAAGAAAATTGTTTTTTTTTTTTTTAAACTTACCTTTTAAATGATCTCTATGAATTGTCTCTGCATGTCCTAAAAAAATCCAATTAAACATTTTTTTTTATATTATTTGATATACATTTTTTTACGTATATACCTTCAACATACAACAACTAAATAAATATACAACAGTAAAAAATAATTTCGAAAACGATACCCTTTTCGCTTAACACTAGCTTGGTTTTTTTTGTAATATGCGATTTGAAATCATCTACATATTTGACTTAGTTATTGAAACTTAGTTTTTTCTGTTCATGCAAAAAGAAATTAACTAACGAAGAATATAACCTATATTATTTTTTTGTGTGTACGACTATAAATGTTTGGATTATTAAGCCAGTGTCATCTAGTAGCAATTGATGGCAATCGTTTTCTATTCGAAATCAAATTTCATTATTACAAATCCTTTTTATTGTTTTAAAGCGAGTGCAAGCATTCCTTAAATAAAAAAACCTACTATATTCGGTTATAGCTTTTTATTTACCAAAAACTTTGCTATAAAACACCAGTGTCGTTCATAAAAACTATACATTAAGCAAATGTGTCGACATGCATTTCATTATTATACCCTTCACATAAGTGATAAGGGTATATACGTCAGTTGGTCATTTTGCTTGTAATATCTTTATTATCCATTTGCGACCCCATTAAGTACATACAGTAGACTCGCGGTAACAAAAACACCGCCTTACGTGAACACCGGTTAACATGAACATAATTTTTTTTACACTAACTACTCTGTAGCGTGAACACGGTGAGAAAGCCCTATCATGTGAACAAGTTTAAAATGCATTGAACATAGAAAACGCTGTTTTTTCTACATCTGTCGGTTATCGAAGCTGTTTTTATAATAAAAAGGGACATCCCCATAAATGATTGCTCCGTAGTATTATTATTTTTGATGTTACTAGTAAGTGCGTTTAGTTTAGTGCGCGCTGCTGATTTGGCATAATATAATTAAAAGTTTTCCGTAAAAAACGTCGCAAAAGCCACCAAAATTCTTGTCTCTAAAGGAAAAAGCGAAACAAGCTTAGCAAAGAAGAGAACATTTATTTTCCAAACCTGAACTTGTGAACCCTTTTAAAAACAAGCTGTAAGCCAAAATGTAAGAGCTAGGCCTGTCTCATGATTAAATTTATAATGCAGACGAATCGTCATTATTTTAGAAGCTGCTACCTGACAGAACATACGTATCATCTCAAGAAAGAAATGCTGCTGGAAGAAAAACAAAACAGCGCTTCTATTTTCTAGCTTGTACAAAAGCAACAGGGCTACATAAAGTTAACCTTTTCTTCCGTCCAGTAACTCACGATTAAAATTGTATATTTGCAGGTTAGTATTTCATATGCTGAAAGTTTTGAGCAGTGAAGAAAGTGAAAGCGATGACAGTATTCTGGAAGAGCACATACCAGAATAGAGCCTTGTTAAGAAATCAATATTTTGAATAAAGCTTTTGAATGGGCGGAAGATGAAAACATAAGTCAAACAGATATCAGCGTAATTAAACGTCTCTGTGAAAAGACCGTGCTTAGCAATTTGCAAAAAGGAAAATCCAGAAAAAGATAACCAATTTTTTAAAATTAATTACAACGTATTTTTTTCTAAACAAAACATATGTCCATTACAATTTAAAAACCAAAAAAAATACGCATTTAAGTAAAAACACCCATCTAATTTATTTAGAAAACGAAGAGAGTTTCATCTTCGTTAACATGAACAACTTCGCAAACGTGAATTCCCTCGGTTTTTAATAGTTCACGTTACCGCGAGTCTACTGTATATATATTCTGGATTAGAGGTGAGCGATCCCGTGACTTTTAGGGAATATTGTTAATAGTGAATGCGATTTTAAAATCACCGGTTATTTAAACAGTGACGGTGATCATTGTTTAGCATTTTTCACTTCTTGTAAAAGAGTTATTTTAATCTCTGTTAAATAAATATACATAATGTTATTTTAAGCAGTGATTATGATACTAGTTATGCGATTTTAGTTCTTTCCAACGAAAAATATTTATGAATAGAAATATCAATTTTCAATAGGTATGTACATATGTATTTAAAACAATATCCCATATTTACATTAATATTTAAAATTTTTTTTAAACAAAATTTTGATACAAAATTTAAATTTATACCTTTTGATAAGTTCTAAAGCTCCCTTGGAGCATTGAGGTAAAGCTTTAATTTAGAAAAGCAGCTTACAATTCCTGTAAAATAGATCCCAAACATAAAAAAATATAAAAATAGTTGAAATCAATTGTAACAAAAACCTAAAAAAAAAACAAATTAGACAAATTGAGCTGTATATGTACATAACACAACTAATTATAATACAACATTCGTGTTTTTTCTCGTTTAAACGCGTTCGTCGGTCATTTAGGACTTCTTCAGCTTTTGAAAATATTCTTTCGCATGGATCTGGCGATCCTAATGCACAAAAATTTTCTTGAGCTATTTGAGAAAGATTTTGATATTTTTATTCATTTGTACTTTACCAATCAAAAATATTTTTATTTCTTGATAATTGAAAGTGAAGTTCAAAAAAGAACTAAAATTTCATTTCAGCTAACGATTTACATATATCGCTCATTTACTCAAATGTCGTAATTCTAGAAATGCATTTTTTGGGTTAACGATTCAAAATTGTTTGTTATGCTATGTTTAATGTCGTATATAAGTTTCATATTAAAAATATTTCTACTTATAACGTGTAAAAAAATTTTATTATTCTTTTCTATATACATAATGCGAGTAAACTAATAACTTCATACGCATTTTTTTCGAAATATTTTTTTGATTACAGCGTTGCTTGCGCAAATGAGCGAATTGTTTTTTGTTGTACCCTTACAAAGATTTTCGCTTATCATGTAAAGTTCTATTTAGCTGTTAGCTGTGCTTTTTTCATTTTAGGTTACGACATGTATTTAAAATAAATGTGTGTATAAATCTGTTTTTGAGTATTAATTCTTTAGCCGGCTCATAGCCGAATTTAATCCGCCGTCGCGGCCAAACAATGCTCGGCTCTGGTCTCGGACGACACCTCTGTTGTAAAGTTTTTAATAGCACTTTGACAAACACACATATAAACATAAGCCCTTTACTTCTTTTAAAGAACAAAAGAAGCAGCAAAATCAAGGCATATCCATACAAGGTGGTCGCAATAAAAAAATTAAGAGAGTCGTTCTCGTACTCTTTATTTTTTTTCACATGGAGTTTAACACTAAACTCGAAAAATTTTTCAATTTTAGTGTCAAACTTCATATAAAAAAAATTAAGAGTAAGAGAACGACTCTCTTAATTTTTTTTGTTGCTTCCACCTTGTATGGATATGCCTTGAGCAACATGATTTGTTAGTTATGACATGTAAACATGAAGCACAAAAATGTTACTCTACATTTTGCAAGTTTTAACATAATAAGAGTAACATCGCCGGGAAAAATTACTGCACAAAATGTTACTTTGAGTAGCATAATAAATTGAAAGTAACACTATTGTAGAAACAGTTGCTTCACGGTTTATGTCACTGTCGTTACATGTCAAAATGTTATTTGAGTAACACAATAAATTAAAAGTAACAGTAGCAGTTACTTCACAGCTTATGTCACGGTCGTTACCAGTGATTTGCAAGTAACAGGTATAAAATCACAGGTACAGAAATATCGCTCATCCCTATTCTGGATCCTTATAGATAGGGAAGTTTATATAGCCATGTCCGTCTGTCGGTCTGACCGACTGTCCGTCTGTTGAAATCAACTTCTTTGGGTTGCTCCCATACAAATTAAAAAATTTTATGATATATTCGATACGCTATATCTCGAAACTATAACTGCTATCAGCTTCAAAAGTCTTACAAAAAGTAATTGGACAATAAGGTCTACACTTTGGAGAACAATTTTTTTAGGTGATGGCAGGGGAAGGGTAGCATTTAAATTTTCGATATGCTAAATCTCGGAAACTTTAAAAGCTATCGAATTCAAATGTTCTTCAAAAATTAATTGAATAATTAGACCTGCATTTGGAAAAAAATGTTTCAGTAGAGGCAGGGGAAGGGGTAGCTCTCATACAAATTAACAGTTTGTACAAATTTTTCGATACGCAATATTTTGGAAACTAAAGCAACTATCGACTTCAAATGTTGCACAAAAAGTAATTGGACACGAAGTCCGACATTTAAAAAAAAAATGTTTTGGTTAGGGGTAGGAGAAGGGGTAGCTCCCATACAAACGGCCAATTTTTACGAATGAATTAATAAGACCTACACTTTGGAAAAAATTAGTTTGGGTAGGGGCAGGGGAAGGGGTAGCTCTCATACAAATTAACAGTTTGTATGAATGTTTCGATACGCAATATTTTGGAAACTATAGCAACTATCGACTTCAAATGTTGCACAAAAAGTAATTAGACACGAAGACCTACATTTAAGAAAAAAATGTTTTGGTTAGGGGTAAGAGAAGGGGTAGTTCCCATACAAACGACCAATTTAATGAATGAATTAATTAGACCTACACTTTGGAAAAAAATAGTTTAAGTAGGGGCAAAGTAAACATTTTTTTCAAATTTTCGATACGCTATGTCTCGGAAACTATAACAGCTATCGACTTCAAATGTTTCACAAAAAGTAATTGGACACGAAGGCCCACATTTAGGAAAAAATGTTTTGGTTAGGGGTAGCTCCCATACAAACGACCATTTTTTATAAATTAATTAATTAGACCTACACTTTGAAAAAACATTAGGGACAAAGCAACGATTTTCATAAAATTTTCGATACGCTATATTTCGGAAACTATAACAGCTATCGAATTCAAATGTTTAAAAAAACTAATTCGACAATACACCCACATTCTGGAAAAAAAAAATTTTTAATAGGCACAGGGGAAGAGGTAGCTGCCATACAAATTAACAATTTTGTTAAAATTTTCGATACGTTATATCTCGGAAACTATAGGAGCTATCGACTTCAAATGTTTTTCAAAAAGGTATTGGATAATAAGACATACATTTTGGAAAAAAATTTTGGGTAGGGCAAGGGTAGCTCCCATACAAATTAGCATTATCTTTTTTTAATTTACAGAAATATCGCTCATCCCTATTCTGGATCCTTATAGATAGGGAAGTTTATATAGCCATGTCCGTCTGTCGGTCTGACCGACTGTCCGTCTGTTGAAATCAACTTCTTTGGGTTGCTCCCATACAAATTAAAAAATTTTATGATATATTCGATACGCTATATCTCGAAACTATAACTGCTATCAGCTTCAAAAGTCTTACAAAAAGTAATTGGACAATAAGGTCTACACTTTGGAGAACAATTTTTTTAGGTGATGGCAGGGGAAGGGTAGCATTTAAATTTTCGATATGCTAAATCTCGGAAACTTTAAAAGCTATCGAATTCAAATGTTCTTCAAAAATTAATTGAATAATTAGACCTGCATTTGGAAAAAAATGTTTCAGTAGAGGCAGGGGAAGGGGTAGCTCTCATACAAATTAACAGTTTGTACAAATTTTTCGATACGCAATATTTTGGAAACTAAAGCAACTATCGACTTCAAATGTTGCACAAAAAGTAATTGGACACGAAGTCCGACATTTAAAAAAAAAATGTTTTGGTTAGGGGTAGGAGAAGGGGTAGCTCCCATACAAACGGCCAATTTTTACGAATGAATTAATAAGACCTACACTTTGGAAAAAATTAGTTTGGGTAGGGGCAGGGGAAGGGGTAGCTCTCATACAAATTAACAGTTTGTATGAATGTTTCGATACGCAATATTTTGGAAACTATAGCAACTATCGACTTCAAATGTTGCACAAAAAGTAATTAGACACGAAGACCTACATTTAAGAAAAAAATGTTTTGGTTAGGGGTAAGAGAAGGGGTAGTTCCCATACAAACGACCAATTTAATGAATGAATTAATTAGACCTACACTTTGGAAAAAAATAGTTTAAGTAGGGGCAAAGTAAACATTTTTTTCAAATTTTCGATACGCTATGTCTCGGAAACTATAACAGCTATCGACTTCAAATGTTTCACAAAAAGTAATTGGACACGAAGGCCCACATTTAGGAAAAAATGTTTTGGTTAGGGGTAGCTCCCATACAAACGACCATTTTTTATAAATTAATTAATTAGACCTACACTTTGAAAAAACATTAGGGACAAAGCAACGATTTTCATAAAATTTTCGATACGCTATATTTCGGAAACTATAACAGCTATCGAATTCAAATGTTTAAAAAAACTAATTCGACAATACACCCACATTCTGGAAAAAAAAAATTTTTAATAGGCACAGGGGAAGAGGTAGCTGCCATACAAATTAACAATTTTGTTAAAATTTTCGATACGTTATATCTCGGAAACTATAGGAGCTATCGACTTCAAATGTTTTTCAAAAAGGTATTGGATAATAAGACATACATTTTGGAAAAAAATTTTGGGTAGGGCAAGGGTAGCTCCCATACAAATTAGCATTATCTTTTTTTAATTTACGATATGCTATAGTTGAGCTTGAGCCCGGTGATATAAAACTGAAAAAAAACGAAACTCACCCTATCTATGACCTTAAATATATTTTGCATCGTAGAGTCGTTGTTGAAGTGCCACATAAGCGATCTGGGCCCGTACAGTGCTTGAATTGCCAAGAGTATGGTCACACCAGAACTTATTGCAAGTTGCCTGCTGTTTGTGTTGTGTGTGGAGACCTGCATACTACGACCAAGTGCGACAAACCGAGAGATGATCCTCGGGTGAAGAAATGCAGCAATTGTGGTGGAAATCACACTGCTAACTATAGAGGTTGTCCTGTATTTGATTTAGTTAAGCGCTCATCTAAGCCGAAGGTAGTTCCTGCCCCTCCCCAGCCGTTAGATATACCAACAACAAACATTCCCCAGTTAGCACAGCCAACTACAAGTCAGATTTCTTACGCCAACGCACTAAAGTCAAACCAGTCCAATGCACAAAGGCCAAACCAACCAACCCCACAACAACAAGTGCCAACAAGTGAACCAACTGGTCCCAATTTTAGCCGCCTGGAAGCCGTAATTGACAATATGGTCAAACAATTTACGCAGATAATGGCGCAAATGGCTAGCATGATGCAGGAGATGCAGAAAATGCAGTCTGCTCTTCTGCAGGCCATGCTTAAAAGACCATGAACTGCCTAAGAATTTGTTTCTGGAACGCAAACGGCATCCGCCAACACAAAAACGAGCTCGAATACTTTTTAACACACCAAAAAATCGATGTCATGTTGATTTCCGAAACTCATATGACATCTAGAAGCACTTTTAAAATAAGTGGCTATACTTTTTACGACGCAAAGGATCCTAGGGATAGATCATGTGGTGGATCTGCTATATTAATTAAATCAAGAATTAAACACCAATGGTTGGGTGGCCTATCCGAACCTTATATTCAAGCAACAAACGTCTGTATTGATGAATTTTTCCATAATCTCGTTATTTCGTCAGTTTATTGTCCGCCCAGATTTTCCATAACGAAAGATCAGTACACCAGTTTTTACAAATCTTTAGGTCCCCGCTTCATAGCTGCTGGAGACTATAACGCCAAGCACTCTTACTGGGGCTCCCGCCTAATTAGTCCCAGAGGTCGCGTCTTGTATGATTCCATGTCTGAAATGGGACTTAACGTTATTTCAACTGGACAACCAACCTACTGGCCAACGGACCACAATAAAATTCCAGACGTAATAGACTTTGGCGTAGCAAAAGGCATATCACCGGAGCTTATTGAGGCCCAAGCCTCCTTGGATTTATCTTCTGACCACTCACCCACAATAATCACTATTTACAGTCCTCACCAAATCGCAAGTAGTGAGTTTTTATTAAAAAAAGTGTAAACTGGTTAAAATATAAAAAATATATCAGCACCCACTGCTCTGAAAACCAACCACTAAAAACACCCGGAGACATCGATGATTGTCTGAACGGCTTAAATGAAAACATTATAAAAGCCATTGAACATGCTTCTTCTACTTACCGTCAGGCCAAGTACAACAAAATTTATTCTGCCGATGTGGAAAAACTTTTATCTGAAAAAAGGAGAGCCCGAAGAGAATGGCAAAAGCATAGATCACCTCAACTTAAAGCCAAGTTGAAGGAATGTACAAACCGATTGAAAAATTTGCTAGAGGTTCACCGATTGGCATCTCTTATGGAACACCTCGAAGGTCTAGACTCGACTCCTCAGACGAATTATTCACTATGGCGATCAGCGAAATATCTTAAAAGACCCGTTATCGCGAAACCACCGCTACGTAATCTGAGAGGATCCTGGGCAAGAAGTGATGAAGAAAAATGTGATCTGCTCACAAGTCATTTAACAAATGTCTTCACTCCAAATACATGCACTGACATGAGTAAATTACCACCTGTTGTTGCTAGATGCCCTATGGAATTACGTTTTCAGTTGTCAGATGTCGTAGAGGCTATCAATAATTTAAATGCTAAAAAAGCTCCTGGCATTGATGAAATCAGCAATAAAATGCTTATGGAGCTGCCATGCACAGCAAAAAGAAAAATTCTTTTTATGTTTAACGCCATATTACGGCTCGAACATTTCCCGCCAGTATGGAAAGTTGCCTTGGTAAAGATGATCCCTAAGCCGGGAAAAGATCCTTCAAAGGTGGAGTCTTACAGGCCTATAAGTCTGTTACCAACTATGTCCAAATTGTTTGAGAAATTGCTTAAAAACAAGCTGACTCCGATCCTGAATGAAAACAACTGCATTCCAGATCACCAATTTGGATTTAGAAATCAACATAGTACCATCGAACAAACCCACAGATTGGTACAGGTTATAAGAAAAGCCTTTGAGGAAAAGAAATACTGCTCCGCGCTCTTCATAGATGTCTCTCAAGCGTTCGACAAAGTATGGCATGAAGGCCTGTTAAACAAATTAAAGCTCAACCTTCCATCTAATATTTTTAACCTACTAGAAAAGTACATAACCGGTCGACAGTTTAAAATCAAAGAGGGAAACCAAATAAGTTGTTACCAACCAATAGGGGCTGGTGTACCTCAAGGGAGTATCCTTGGTCCAATCTTGTACTTGCTTTACACGGCAGATATGCCAACAAACAGTTTTACGCACACGTCTACATTTGCTGACGATACCGCTTTTCTCAGTATTCATAAAGACCCTAAAGAGGCCACAAAACAACTTCAACATCACGTATCCCAAGTTGAAAAATGGGCAAAGTTATGGGGTATTAAAATAAATGAACAGAAATGCACCCACGTTACTTTTACGTTACGCAAGGAAACGTGCCCCCCAATTCTTATTAACAACCATACGGTGCCTCAACGAATTGAGACGAAATATCTTGGTATTCACCTGGATCGCCGCCTCACATGGAAGCCTCATATAGATTCGAAGCTGACTCAAATGAAACTTAAAGCTGCTCAAATCCACTGGCTAATGGGTAGAAACTCTGTGCTACGACTGGATTGTAAACTTCTACTCTACAACTCGATTTTAAAACCAATTTGGTGCTACGGTATACAATTATGGGGCACTGCTTCCGCCTCTAACATAGAAAAAATACAACGCCGTCAAAATAAAATCCTAAGAATGATAACTGGTGCTCCTTGGTATGTTAAAAACAGCAACATCCACAAAGATCTGAAAGTTCCACTAGTTAAATGCGAAATCCTGAACTATGTGGACAAGTATTTAAATAAGCTGGAAGCTCACCCAAATCCGCTCGCCCGAAACATCCTGCAACATAGTGGGCACACCCGCCTGAAAAGGAGGGATACTATTGCGCTTATATGAAGCTTGATAATTAATATGAGAACTTAAATTTTAGTCTGGCACTGGCTGGACTTATATTAACTACCTAGTTTTAAGATTTGAACACTTATTGTTAGTTCGCCACAGGCGAAGATTCAATAATAAATATATGAAAAAAAAAAAAAAAAAAAAAATTTCATTTTGCTAGAGGAATACTTCTGGGAGCTTGTTTTATTGGCCTTGCATCTCCTGTAGTTATCTGATGTTTCACAAGTTATGTTCTTCCTTGCTGTTGATCTTTCAAAGCAAAGATGGAGGCGTGCTTTCTAAGCAGTTGTGTTGCCTTATTTTTATCAGACGAGGATAACCCTTTAACCCATTTCTCTATGCACTCTGAAAGCATCGCCTGCTCTTTGTTTGATATACTAACTGGACCGGATTCTATTTCGCAAATTATTATTGCCTCAGCTGTAGAACACTGGCCTACTTCGCAATTCAGCTTGACGACTTTTTCGCATGTGGAAAGGTTTAGCAGTTTTACAGGGACTTTTCCGTTGTCACAGGTTCTCACGAGGGCTTTTGCTGTTATACAGTCACTTTTTCTATCTGTTTTTTCTACCACCCACAACCTGTTGTCGATACGATCTCCCTCTATACGCACCCATACTACACTTTCTGACTGCGGTGGAATTTTCTCTTGTTCTATAGCAAACAGCTTCCTTACAGGCGATTTATCTTCGTAACAAACATCTAGGGGTATATTAATGTTCCGTCAAATCATTGTCTTTTGCTCCATATGCAGACTAATTCCATGATTGATCATAAAATCTGCACTGATGATTACTTCGTCCACAATATCGGCAACAATGAATACATGATTTACTATAGTTACTTTTACGTTTTTTTTACTAAAGACAGTAGCAGGCTTTCCAGTTGCTGTTCGTAGACTTACGGTTCAATTGTGTTCTTGACTATATCAGGTTAGATAATAGATTGCGATGCTCCTGTGTCTATAGTAAAAATATGCCTTCGGCCATTGATATACCCACAAGCAGTAAGGTTGCTATTTTTCTGTTGCATGACTGATATGGAGATTGTGAGGCCCTCGGTTATGGGAGCTAGCTCTTGCCCCGTAGTGCTAGCTCGTGTTAGTTTAATGGTGACTCATTTGCTGATTTCATGTTTACTCCTTTGCTGTTTCTAGGTGGTAAGGCAGATCTAGTCCGCTTTCTTGATGCTTTACAATTTCGCTGAAAATACCCGCTCTTACCGCAGTTATAGCATTTGACTTGGCCTGTACCTCGCTTTACTTCCAACGACTTTATAACTGCATTTTTTATCTCATCGACAACATTTCCGTCTTTTTCTGCGGGTAATTTCAAAATTTCTCACCTTATGCATTTGCGGCTTAGAGAGTGATTTTGCGGTCTCCTGTGTCAGCGCGTATGATACGGTTTCAGCAAAAGTAGACTTCTGTGTGCCAAACACCGCTTGCTTGATTTCAGGATCACGTATTCTACTTACAAACGTTTCTATTTTAAATTGAATCAAAAATAGATGGTTCTCGCCTGGATATGTCAACTGCATCAATCGCTCGATTTCTGTTGCAAATTCTTGTAACGATTCGTTGGCTTTCTGTACTCTGCCTCGCAATTCCATTCGGTATATATATCATTTGTGCTCACCGCAATACTTGCGTTGTAGGGCAACCACTATCTCCTCGTAGTTTTCTCTGCAGCCAATGGGTATGCTTTCCAGAACTTGTGCTCCGTAACCTTTTAAAGCCAAAATCAACTCTAAGGAGTTTTCTTCATTATTCCACACATTTCTATTGGCCTCGAACTGGAATATAAAAACAATAAATGGTGCACTACCGTCAAAAATAGGGGCCTTAATTCTGTTTGACATTTGTGGAATTACTCGCACTTGTACCTCATGACATTGAAGACTATTAATTTTTGTTTCCAGTTTTATGAATTTTTCGTCCACATTTTTGACTGGATGATCGAGATGAAATAAAAACCAGTTTGTGCATGAATGGCCTAAGAGTAAAATCCGTATCAAACATAAAAAACAGGGATAAATACCCTCGGCCACTATTTCGAGTGGAGCTCGAACCTGGTAATGGCAAATTAAGAAAAACTGAGACTCACCCAATTTACGATTTAAAATACATTTAGTCACGAAGAGTGGTAGTGAAAGTGCCACATAGGCGATCTGGGCCCGTACAGTACTTGAACTGCCAGGAATGCGGTCACACCAAAGCTTATTGCAAGTTGCCTTCTGTTTGTGTAGTGTAGGGGACTTGCATGCTACGACCAAGTGTGACAAACCAAAAGATGATCCTAAGGTGAAGAAATGCAGCAATTGCGGTGGAAATCACACGGCCAACTATAGAGGTTGTGCTGTTTTCGATTCAATTAGGCGCTCATCTAAGCCGAAAGTAGTTCCTGCCACTCCCCAGCCTTCTAATATACCAACTACAAACATGCCTTCATTACCGCAGCTAACTACAAGTCAAGTCACTAACGCCAACGCATTAAAGTCTAACCAGCCGAACGCCTGTAAGCCTAACCAGTCAACAACGAAACAAAAGGATCCAAAAAACGAACCAATCTATCCCAATTTTAGCCGCCTCGAACCTTAATTGACAATATGGTTAAACAATTTACACAGATCATGGCACAAATGGCTGGCATGATGCAAGAAATGCAGAAATGCAGTCTGATCTTTTGAAGGCCATGCTTAAAAGACCATTTACTGCCTCAGGGTTTGTTTCTGGAACGCAAACGGCATCCGTCAACACAAAAACGAACTCGAATATTTTTTAATAAACCAAAAAATTGATGTCATGTTAATTTCCAAAACTCATATTTTTTTTCTCTTTTTTTCATATTTTTTTATTATTGAATCTTCGCCTTTGGCGAACTAACAATATTTAATTTTTATTAGACCAGCCAGTGCCAGACTAAAATTCAAGTTCTCATAATAAAATTAATTAATTTAGTAGTTTCATCTAAGTGCAATAGTATCCCTTCGTTTCAGACGAGTGTGTCCACTATGTTGCAATATGTTTCGAGCGAGTGGATTGTGTGAGTGGATGTGCTTCTAGCTTGTTTAAATACTTGTCCACATAGTTAAAAATTTCGCATTTAACGAGTGGATCTTGCAGATCTTTGTGGATGTTGCTGTGTTTAATGTACCAAGGAGCACCAGTTATCATTCTTAGGATTTTATTTTGACGGCGTTGAATATTTTAAATGTTAGAGGAAAAAGCAGTGCCCTATAATTGTATCCCGAAGCACCAAATTGATTTCAAAATTGAGTTGTAAAGTAAAAGTTTACAATCAAGATGTAGCACACAGTTTCTACCGAATAGCCAGTGGATTTGGGCCGTTTTAGGTTTCATCTGTGTCAACTTCGCATCTATATGTGACTTCCATGTGAGACGGCGATCCAGGTGAATGCCAAGATAATTCGTCTCAATTCGTTGAGGCACCGTACGGTTGTTAATAAGAATTGGGGGGCACGTTTCCTTGCGTAACATAAAAGTAACATAGGTGCATTTTTGTTCATTTATTTTAATACCCCATAACTTTGCCCATTTTTCTACTTGGGATACGTGATTTTGAAGTTGTTTTGAGGCCTCTTTAGGGTCTTTATGAATACTGAGAAAGGCGGTATCATCAGCAAATGTCGACGTATGAGTAATATTGTTTGTGGGCATATCTGCTGTGCAAAGCAAGTACAGAATTGTACCTTGTATACTCTCTTGAGGTACACAAGCCCCTATTGGTTGAGAATAACTTTTTTGGTTTCCCTCTTTTATCATAAATTGTCGGCCAGTTATGTATTTTTCTAAAAGCCTGAAAATATTAGATGGAAGGTTGAGCTTTAATTTGTTTAACAGGCCTTCATGCCATACTTTGTCGAACGCTTGAGAGACATCTATAAAGAGCGCGGAGCAGTATTTCTTTTCCTCAAAACTTCTCTTATAACCTGTGCAAATCTATGGGTTTGTTCGATGGTACTATGTTTATTTCTAAATCCAAATTGGTGATCTGAAATGCAGTTGTTTTAATTCAGGATCGGAGTCAGCTTGTTTTTAAGTAATTTCTCAAACAATTTGGACATAGTTGGTAACAGACTTATAGGCCTATAAGACTTCACCTTCGAAGGATCTTTTCCCGGCTTAGGAATCATCTTTACCAAGGCAACTTTCCATACTGGCGGGAAATGTTCGAGCCGTTAAAAATTAAAAGAATTATTCTTTTTGCTGAGCAAGGCAGCTCCAAAAGCATTTTGTTGCTGATTTCATCAATGCCAGGAGCTTTTTTAGCATTTAAATTATTGATAGCCTCTACGACATCTGACAACTGAAAACGTAATTTAATGGGACATCTAGCAATAATTTACTCATGTCGGTGCATATATTTGGAGTGAAGACATTTGTTAAATGACTTGCGAGCAGATCACATTTTTCTTCATCACTTCTTGCCCAGGAACCTCTTAGATTACGTAGTGGTGGTTTCGCGATAACGGGTCTTTTAAGATATTTCGCTGATCGCCATAGTGAATAATTCGTCTGAGGAGTCGAGTTTAGACCGTCGAGGTATTCCTTAAGAGATGCCAATCGGTGAACCTCTAGCAAATTTTTCAATTGGTTTGTACATTCCTTCAACTTGGCTTTAAGTTGGGGTGATCTGTGCTTTTGCCATTCTCTTCGGGCTCTTCTTTTTTCAGATAAAAGCTGTTGCACATCGGCTGAAAAAAATTTTGTTGTATTTCGTCTGACGGCTTTTTTTATGTTCTCATTAAGGCTGCTCAGACAATCATCGATGTCTGCGGGAGTTTTTAGCGGTTGGTTTTCCGAGCAGTGGGTGCTGACAAATTTTTTGTATTTTAACCAATTAACTCTTTTAAATGAAAAAATATCAGTAGTTGGTATTTGATGAGGACTAAAAATAGTGATTATAGTGGGAGAGTGGTCTGAAGATAAATCCAACGAGACTTCGAAGCTTCGGTAAGTTCCGGGGATATACCTTTTGTTACGCCAAAATCGATAACGTCTGGAATTTTATTGTGATCAGTTGGCCAATATGTCGGTTGTCCAGATGAAATAACGTTAAGTCCCATTTCAGAAACGGAATCAAACAAAACACGACTCCTGGGACTTATAAGACGAGAGCCCCAGTACGTATGCTTAGCGTTATAGTCTCCAGCAGCTATGAAGCGGGGACCTAAAGATTTGTAAAAATTGTTGAACTGATCCTTTGTTATGGAGAATCTGGGTGGACAGTACACTGACGAAATAACTAAGCCATGGAAAAATTCATCAACACAAACGTTTGTTGCTTGTATATAAGATTCGGAGAGACCACCCAACCATTGATGTTTGATTCTGGATTTGATTATCATAACCGAGCCACCACATGATCTATCTCTGGGATGCTTGGAATCGTAAAAAGAATAGCCTCTACTTTTGAAATCATATGCGTCATGACATCAATTTTTTGGTTAATTAAAAAATATTCGAGTTCGTTTTTTTGTTGGCGGATGCGGGAGATTTCAGAAACAAACTCTGAGGCAGTTCATGGTCTTTTAATCATGACCTGCAGAAGAGCAGACTGCATTTTTTGCATCATACCAGTTTTTCTCTCTCAAATATATTGGGGGAGGCTTAAATGACTTCCTTTCGGGTAATGGGGCATCATTTTCCTCCTGAAAAATAGCAAAACGGTTTTGCGGTGAGGTCGGCTTTTCTTCATCTTTCAAAATTTTAGCGGAGTTGGTAACCTCCGCTGATTTGGGGCTTCTTCCCCTCTTAAGAACTGTTATATAACGGTCTATTCCTACCTGGACCTTTGGAGCTTGTGAAGAAAATGGACATTGAACGTTTTTAGCAACTGTAGGTTCAAATTCTAAATTCAGTAAGGAAGACCGCGATGAGGATGGTACCTCGGTATTTTTTTATAATTTTTAAAAAGAGATTTGGCTAAATTTGTCCCTTGTTCAAAACACTTATTTAAATTTGGTGCACTTGCACTTAAATTGTTTATATTTATTTTTTGTTTCTCACTTAAATAGTTTTTATTGTATTCAGGGTCTCTAATGTTTTCATTGCTCACGCTTGTGGAGCTTAACACAATATAAGCATTTCTGCTATTAGGCCCACTGTCACGACGATTACTGTAACTCTTTTAACGTTTGCTTTTTTTTATTAAGTTTGCTTTGTTTTTTTTTCTTATGTATAATAAAAATTTTTTGGCTCCTATTACAAATATTCGCTCTTATTAACATTTATTTTTGGTTTCTCACTCAAATAGTTTTTATTGTATTCAGGGTCTCTAATGTTTTCATTGCTCACGCTTGTGGAGCTTAACACAATATAAGCATTTCTGCTATTAGGCCCACTGTCACGACGATTACTGTAACTCTTTTACCGTTTGCTTTTTTTTATTAAGTTTGTTTTGGTTTTTTTTTCTTATGTATACAACTTGTATGTATATAATAAAAATTTTTTGGCTCCTATTACAAATATTCGCTCTTATTAACACTCGCGTAACACGTCCGCACACAACGAGTTTAAGATCACGAATGTGATCTATACCTTTTATGATTCAAAGGATCCCAGAGATAGGTCACGTGGTGGCTCAGCTCTCCAAAAGTTACATAAAAGCAACAAACGTCGGCATTGAAGAGTTTTACCACAATCTCGTTATTTCGTCAGTTTATTGTCCACCCAGGTACTCTATAACTAAGGGCCAGTGCAACAGTTTTTACAAATCTTTAGGTCCCTGTTTTATAGCTGCTGGAGACAGCTAAACACACCTACTGGGGCTCCCGCTTAATAAGTCCCAGAGGCCGTGTCTTGTACGATTCTGTATCGGAAATGAGACTTCACGTTATTTCAACTGGACAACCAACATATTGCCAACTGACCACAATAAAATACCAGACGTAATAGAGTTTGGCGTAGCAAAAGATATATCCCCTGAGCCTATTGAGGCTGAAGCATCCTTGGACTTATCGTCTGATCACTCACCCCCAATTATCACTATTTGTAGTCCTCATCAAATTGCAACTAGTGAGATTTTTTTGTCAAAAAGAATAAATTGGTTAAAATACAAAAAATTTATCAGCACCCACTGCTTGGAACACCAACCTTTAAAAACTTACAAAGACGTCGATGAGTGCCTGAGTAATCTCAATGAAAATATCAAAGAAGCCGTAAAACATGCTTCTTCTACCTACCGTCAGGCCAGATACAACAAAATTTATTTAACCGATGTGGAAAAGCTTTTATCTGAAAGAGGGGAGCCCGAACAGAATGGCAAAAGTAAAGATCGACGCAACTATAAAACTAGCTGAAAGAAAGTACAAACCGATTAAAAAACGTGTTAGAAGTTTTATCAGTGAGGGAACACCTTGAAGGACTAGATTCGACTCCCCAAACAAATTATTCTCTATGCCGTTCCGCCAAACGTCTTAAGAGACCCGTCATCGCAAAACTACCACAGCAAAATCTGAAAGGATCCTGGGCAAGAAATTTTTTTTTTTCATATATTTATTATTGAATCTTCGCCTGTGGCGAACTAACAAAAAGTGTTCAAGTCTTAAAACTAGGTAGTTAATATAAGTCCAGCCAGTGCCAGACTAAAATTTAAGTTCTCATATTAATTATCAAGCTTCATATAAGCGCAATAGTACCCCTCCTTTTCAGGCGGGTGTGCCAACTATGTTGCAGGATGTTTCGGGCGAGCGGATTTGGGTGAGCTTCCTGCTTATTTAAATACTTGTCCACATAGTTCAGGATTTCGCATTTAACTAGTGGAACTTGTAGATCCTTGTGGATGTTGCTGTTTTTAACATACCAAGGAGCACCAGTTATCATTCTTAGGATTTTGTTTTGCCTGTGTTGAATTTTTTCTATGTTGGATGCGGAAGCAGTGCCCCATAATTGTATACCGTAGCACCAAATTGGTTTCAAAATCGATTTGTAGAGTAGAAGTTTACAATCAAGACGAAGCACAGAGTTTCTGCCGATTAGCCAATGAATTTGTGTAGCTTTAAGTTTCATTTGCGTCAACTTCGCATCTATATGAGGCTTCCATGTGAGGCGGCGGTCTAGGTGAATACCTCGGTTCGTTGAGGCACCATATGGTTGTTAATAAGAATTGGAGAGCACGTTTCTTTGCGTAAAGTAAAAGTTACGTGGGTACATTTTTGTTCATTTATTTTTATTCCCCATAACTTTGCCCATTTTTCAACATGGGTAACGTGTTGCTGCAATTGGTTTGAAGCCTCTTTAGGGTCTTTATGAATACTAAGAAAAGCAGTATCATCAGCAAATGTCGACGTGTGTGTAAAACTTTTGGTTGGCATATCTGCTGTGTAAAGCAAGTACAGACCTGGACCTAGTATACTCCCTGGAGGTACACCAGCCCCTATTATTTGAGAAGAACTTATTTGATTTCCCCCTTTGATCATAAATTGTCGACCGGTTATGTATTTTTCTAAAAGGTTGAAAATATTAGCTGGAAGGTGTATCTTTAGTTTGTTTAACAGGCCTTCGTGCCATACTTTATCGAAAGCTTTAGAGACATCAATGAAAAACGCGGAGCAGTACTTCTTTTCCTCAAAGGGTTTTCTTATAACCTGCACCAGTCTGTGAGTTTGTTCGATTGTGCTATGTTGACTTCTAAAGCCAAATTGGTGATCTGGGATGCAGTTGTTTTTATTCAGGATCGGAGTCAGCTTGTTCTTAAGCAATTTTTCAAACAATTTTGACATTGTGGGTAACAAACTTATAGGCCTATAAGACTCTACCTTTGAAGGATCTTTTCCAGGCTTAGGAATCATCTTTACAAAGGCAATTTTCCATATAGGCGGGAAATGTTCAAGCCGAATTTTTGCGTTAAAAATAAAAAGAATTATTTTTTTGCCGTAAAAGGTAGCTCTAGGAGCATTTTGTTGCTTATATTATCAACGCCAGGAGCTTTTTTACCATTTAGGTTAGCAATAGCCTCTACAACATCTGTAAATCGGAAACGTATTTCTAAAGGACGTCTAGCAACAACTGGCGGTAATTCTCTCACGTCTGTGCAAGTATTGGGAGTGAACACGTTTTTGAAATGGTTTGCGAACAGATCACATTTTTCTTTGTCATTTCTAGCCCAGGATCCTCTCAGATTACGCAGTGGTGGTTTTGCGATAACGGGTCTTTTAAGACGTCTGGCTGATCGCCATAGGGAATAATTTGTCTGAGGAGTCGCATCTAGACCTTCGAGGTACTCTTTAAGTGAAGCTATTTTGTGAACCTCCAGCAAGCTTTTTAATTTGTTTGTACATTCTTTCAGCTTAGATATAAGTTGGGGCGATCTGTTCTTTTGCCATTCTCTTCGGACTCTCCTTTTTTCAGATAAAAGTTTTCCCACATCGTCAGACGATAGGTAGAAGACGCATGTTCAGCGGCTTTTTTAATGTGTTCATTTAGGACTCTCAGACTATCGTCTATGTCTCCGGGAGTTTTTAGCGGTTGGTTTTCCGAACAGTGGGCACTAATATATTTTTTATATTTTAACCAATTTATTTTTTTAGATAAGAAAAAATCACTAGCTGCTATTTGGTGTGGACTGCAAATAGTAATTATTGTGGGTGAGTGGTCAGAAGATAAATCCAAGGAGGCTACAGCCTCAATAAGGTCCGGGGATATACCTTTTGCCACGCCAAAATCTATTACGTCTGGAATTTTATTATTGTCCGTTGGCCAATAGGTTGGTTGTCCAGTTGAAATAACGAAAAGTCCTATTTCCGACACGGAGTCATACAAGACACGACCTCTGGGACTAATTAGGCGGGAGCCCCAGTATGTGTGCTTAGCGTTATAGTCTCCAGCAGCTATAAAGCGGGGACCTAATGATTTGTAGAAACTGTTGTTCTGATCCTTCGTTATGGAGAATCTGGGTGGACAGTAAACTGATGAAATAACAAGGTGATGGAAAAATTCATCAATGCAGACGTTCGTAGCTTGGATATAACATTCCGAGAGGCCACCCAACCATTGGTGTTTAATTCTTGATTTGATTAGAATAGCCGAGCCACCACATGATCTATCCCTAGGATCCTTTGAATCGTAAAAAGAATAACCACTAATTTTAAAAGTGCTTCTAGATGTCATATGAGTCTCAGAAATACACATAACATCGATTTTTTGGTTCATCAAGAAATATTCGAGCTCGTTTTTGTGTTGGCGGATGCCGTTTGCGTTCCAGAAACAAGAAATGACCAAGAAAAATGCGCTTTGCTTGCAAGCCGTTTAAGGAAATTATTTACTCCCAATGCATGCACGGACGTAAACGAATTGCCGCCTGTTGTTTCCAAATGTCCTATAGAAATACGTTTCTGATATTCAGATGTTGAAGAGGCTTTTGGTAGTTTAGATAAAAAAGCTCATGGCGTTGATGAAATAAGCAACAAAATTCTCTTAGAGCTACCCTTTACAGCTAAAAGGTTAATTCTTTTTATTTTTAATGGCTTGAACACTTCCCGCCAACTAGCAAAGTAGCCTTAGGGAAGATGATTCTTAAGCCTGGTAAAGATCCTTCAAAGGTGGAGTCTTATAGGTTTATAAGTCTTTTACCCACCATGTCAAAATTGTTTAAGAAACTGCTCAAGAACGAGCTGACCCCGATCTTGAATGGCAACAACTTCCAAATCACCAATTCGGCTTTAGAAGTCAACATAGTACCATTGATGGTACAGGTTATAAGAAAAGCCTTTGAGAAAAAGAAGTACTGCTCCACGCTTTTTATTGATGTCTCTCAAGCATTCGATAAAGTATGGCATGAAGGCCTATTAAGCAAACTAAAGCTCAACTTTCCATCTAACATTTCCAACCGGCAGACAATTTATGATCAAAGAGGGAAATTAAATAAGTTCTTCTCCAGAGAGTATATTAGGTCCAATTCTGTACCTGATTTACACAGCAGATATGCCAATCAATAATTTCACACACACGTCGACATTTATGGACGACACTGCTTTTCTTAGTATTCATAAAGACCCTAAAAAGGCTTCGAACCAGCTGCAACAACACGTAACCCAAGTCGAAAAACGAACAAAAATATACACACGTAACTTTTACCTTGCGCAAAGAAACATGCTCCCCAATCACTATTAACAACCATATGGTGCCTCAACGAACCGAGACAAAATATCTTGGAATTCACCTAGATTGCCGCCTCATATAGATGCGAAGTTGACTCAAATGAAACATAAAGCTGTTCAAATCCACTGGCTACGTCTGGATTGCAAACTTCTACTATACAGCTCGATTTTAAAACCGATTTGGTGCTACGGTATTCAGTTATGTGGCACTGCTTCCACATCCAACATAGAACAAATACAACGTCATCAAAATTAAATTCTAAGAATGATTAGTGGTTCTCCGTGGTATGTCAAAAACAGCAACATCCATAAGGATCTGGAAGTTCCACTAGCTAAATGCGAAATCCTGAAATATGTGGACAAGTATTTAAATAAGCTGGAAACACATCCTAACCCGCTCGCTTGAAACATCTTACAACATAGTGGACACTCCCGTCTGAAAAGGAGGGATACTATTGCGCTTAGAAGAAGTTAACTAATTCTATTATGAGAACTAAAATGTAAGTCTGGCATTGGCTGGTCTACTAATAATTACTTAGTCTTAAGATTTGAATACTTATTGTAAGTTGGCATAAGCGAAGATTCAATAATAAAATATGAAAAAAAATCTTTGACTTGTAGCTGCAATTTGCTATTTAAGTCGCTTGGCTGTGCAATAGTTTTTTTTTATCGATTTTAATAACTTCCTTTACTATGCCTTCTACTCAATTGTTCACAGATTCAGAAATTTCTTGAATTTTTAACTCTAGGCGTTTCCTGAACTTTCTGAAAATTCATTCTAGAAGTTTCCTGAGCTTCCCAAAACTTCATTTCTATTTTCTCATTATTAACTCTAAAAGATTCCTGAACTCCCTGGAAATTCATTCTAGAAGTTTCCTGAGCTTCTTGAAGTTTTCTTTCTATTTTTTCATTATTAACTCTAGAAGTTTCCTGAATTTCCTGAAACCTCATTTCTATTTTCTCATTTTTAACTCTAGAAGTTTCCTCAGATTTTTGAAATTTCATTTCCATTTTTTCCATCATAGCAGCAAGCATTGTGCCTATATCGACATTGTTTCTTGTTGTACAGGTAACAACCTTCAGTTCTTCCTTTTTTTCAAATTCATAAGCATCAGTGTCGATTTACGCCGATTGAATTCTTCAATCAGCCTCTTTTGCAATTCTGCTTTATTACCTGCTGCCGGTAATGTCAGCTTGCTCAACTCTCTCTTGAGCTGCCCGACTTTAAGCTTCTCGAATTTCATGTCAGCTTATTTAAATGCAATCCCACTTCTGACACCAATTGTTACGTTTATACCTTTTTTATACGTAAGTTCATTTCCTCTAAATAAACCAGGGCTCTTTTTATTGCAAAAGTAATAATAAACACTTGAAATTTTATTTCAACAGTACAAAAAACTTTATTTACTTAAACACACTGTCGTATACTTATTTACAAACTTCTTTATATAACACTTAACTTTATTCACCTTTATTATTTAGCAATTTACACTTATTTAACTCAACGGTTAAACTTAAACTTAGCATTTGTGTTGCTCGACTATTTATAGTTGATGGTAGTAGTCTGTTATGTTCCACAAAGCTCTAAAACACTCTAGTGCTTTCTAGCGAATACCAAATGGCACTTACATTTAAATTAATGCATTATGCTTTTCAATATACTAGTTAGCCACCATTTCGAAATAACTTCTAAGCGCAGACAACAACCGCCAATAATGTCCCACAACTTACAAAATTATCATGTTACATACCCAGTCAACATTCAATTCCGTAACAATATTAAAATGCCCACAACTTCTTCAGAGTCGGCCTTGGAGCAATAAAGTGTACGACCGACCCCATTAGTTTCTTCTCCCAAACATATTTCTAGAACATGCCTACCCCCTATCTCCACGCCACAAGGGGACTGCCATACAAAATTTACAAAAATTATATGAAAATGCCCACAACTTCTTCAGAGTCGGCCTTAGAGCAATAAAGTGTACGGCAGACCCCCACTAGTTTCTTCACCCAAACATTTGCCTAGAACATACAAACCCCCTATCTCCACGCCCTAAGGAAGGTATGCAAATGCCCACAACTTCTTCAGAGTCGGCCTTAGAGCAATAAAGTGTACGACCGACCCGCATTATTTCCCCCCCCCCCCCCAAACATATTCCTAGATTATACTTAACTCCTATCTCCACGCCCCAATGGTGTTGCCATACAAAATTTACCCCCATTAGTTTCCCCTCCCAAACATATTCCTAGAATATTCTTACCACGTTTTTCTACCCCCTAATGGGGCTTCCATACAAAATTTGAAAAAATTGGTCACCCGAGGAGTATTAAAAAATGACACCGACCCCTATCTAAAAATAAGAAATATTTCATAAGTAAAAAATGGATAAAAATAGAAAAAAGTTTATCATTTCGAAAGGCCAATATGAATGGTATATAAGATTCGGCACAGCCGAATATAGCGCTCTTACTTGTTCTAATATTGTATCCGTTCACGAGAGTGGATCCGATCCATTCCGTATGCATTTTCTTTGCAATCTCTTTATGGACTTCTTCTCCTCTCTAGCACCATGTATGTATTTTATTTTTACAAAAGAAAAATAAACTAAGCACTGACAAATAATTAAAAACAAAGCAATTTTAAATAATTCACAATAGAAACTTCTACTCCCAAAATATTCGCAATACCGATTTATTGGGAATGTAAATTTGTGCCTTCTCCCAAACAACTTTTTCCCATTACATTCTCAATAGGGCACGTGGTTACGTATACCAAAATGCACTTTCATGCTAAAACTGGTATCGGAATGGCCTTAGCAGAGTCTGAAATTGAGAATTTTTATGGCTGTGCAATTACAATGTCCTGTCTTGGATATCCGCAATTAACATGTATTTGGTGGAAGGTTTTTGTAATGCGCTTATTGCGTCCGCGATGTCCAGCAGCAAGTTTATTTAGCTGTGAAGTACAATTCACTTTGTTGACACAAGTTAAGCTCACCCGACAAATAAGTTGTGGAGAGTGCAGCTACTGATGTGACAAGTTACTCCATTGACCAACAGAATATACCTTTCACTGGGAGGCGTCCCGCTCGACAGGTAATGATATCAAAACCCGTCCCGTGGGTTTGAAAAATTATGTGTGTGCAACGTCGTATATATTCATAGTTGGTTTCTTGTTCCAAGGAACTGGAACCTTTCCGGATTATGGACTGGGCCACGGGGCGTCAGTTGTTTTAAAGCCAGAGGAAAGTCATATATATTTTGACAAGTTTTTCACCACCATTCCGCTTTTGGAAAAACTTGAGAAGATGGGATATAAAGCCATAGGGGCTGTAATGACAAATCGCTTAGGGAAAAAAATCATCCTTCCTGCTGATAAAAACATGTATCGTGGTAAAATGATTCAGTTCGTTAAAAACGAAACCGTTGCCATAGTCAAATGGTGTGATACAAAATGTGTTAAAGTTGCATCAACTATATACGGGAAAGATTCAATTGGTGAAAAAGAACGATGGATAAAAAATTTAAAGACCGATGTGAAGGGTTTATAAGAATATAGCGCTCTTACTTGTTTTAAACTTATTTTATTTATTGTTGAACTAATTGCTTTTAATAAAAATTTTTGCTTTTATTTTAGCTTACCATTTTTCCGTTAATGTTGAATGAAACATTTATTTGTTGAAAAAAGCAGGGTTTTTTTACCGATTTCATCATCAGTACTCTTTGAACGGTAGGAGTGTCTTGTGAATATAAACTCTGACACAAAACCGGATTAATCATAATTAATGGTGTTGCACATCGTTTTTAAATTTCGGATAAAGGGTCAACTAAATGAAGAGTTATACAGGAGCTCCTCAAGTTTCTTTGAAGCATCAAAAAAAGCTTTAAAATTTAATTTATATTGTTACGTTTATACCTTTTATAAACGTTAGTTTATTTCCTTAAAATAATCCGGGGTTTCTTTTTACTGCCAATAAATAATAAACACGTGAAATTTTATTTTAACAGTACAAAAACTTTATTTACTTAAACACGCTGTCGTATACTTATTCACAATCTTCTTTATAACACTTAATGTTATTCACCTTTATTATTTAGCAATTTATACTTATTCAACTCAATGGTGTAACTGATACTGAATGAAGCATTCGTGTTTCTAGTGGATGGTGGTAGTCCGTTCCACAAAGTTTGAAACACACTAGAACTTTCTAGCGAATACTAGATGGCAGTTACATTTAAATTAATTCATTATGCTTTTCGTTATACTAGCTAGCCATTATTTCGAAATAACTTCTAAGCTCAGACAACAACCGCCAATAATGCCCCACAACCTATAAAATTATCATGTTACATACCCAGTCATCATTGAACTTCGTAACACTACCGCCCGCTTAAGCCTGTTCGTCCCGAACAGGCATATATTTTTCCATAATTGGCGAGACGCTTGAGATGAACCACTTTCATCTTTGATCTTGGGCTTTTGTATTTTTGAATTCTTTACACAACATTATTTATTTTTTTTTATCACCTGGACCATCCCAATGGGTTTGTAATTTAGAAGGCAATCCCTTTTTCCGTCGTGGGTTATATAGTAGAGCTAGAATTCTAAATCACCTGGCAGCTTCACCTTGGCCCCAAACATAATTTTTGCAGGTGTTATGGAGGTAGAGTCATGAGCGGCTGACCTGTATGCCAACAGAAATTTCTCTGTGTTTTTTGTTACACCAAGGTGACCACCGCTAGGAACATCATAAAACTCCTTCAATACCTCTTCGATTTTAGAGAATGGCACCACAATTTAATTCGTTTTCGATTTACCATCAGCGCTTTCCCATTGACGATAAAGGCATCCATTAATTAACTGCAGACTATTCCACAGCGCCCAATATGGTTTAAACAGTGGACTTTCCATTGATATTTGGTTACGGGTTGGCCTTTTGACTTCCTCCCTTGCCGAAATAATTTTTGACAGTACGGAATCTTCCCTTTGTGCCGCTGACCAGTCGTCACTTGTCTCTATGCGTGTGAGTCAAACATCAACGACGCCTTCTCTTTCTTCAGCTTTCAGATAATATTTGCATTCCGATCTGCCCAGTTTTCGGGGGAGTGCATCTGCATTTCCAATCTTAGTGCCTTTTCTATCTGTTTGTTCTACCACCCGCAACCGGTTGTCCACACTATCTCCCTTTGAACGTGGTGTTATTTTTTTTTCTGTTCTATAGCAAATAGCTTCTTTACTGACGTCTTATCTTTGTGACCAACATCAAGGGGTATTTTAGTATTTCGCCAAATCATTGTCCTTTGCCCCATATGCAGATTAATTCCATGATTGATCATAAAATCTGAACCTATAATTACTTCGTCTACAATCTCGGCGACAATGAACACATGATTTACACTTTTGTTGGCAATAGTTACTTTTACATTTATTTTACCATAGAAGGAAAAAAACTCAAATGATCTCGTCAAGTTTTTAGTCGGTTTGATTGGGGAAAATAAATTTTATGGTTTAAACGTTAAGCGCGGTAACATATTTGAGACAAAAATTCAAGTGAACCATGAAAACGCCTACCGCGCCACGGTTTCGGAGCTCGAAAAACTCAGAAAAAACTTCTATACCTACCAACTCAAGACCGCAAAAGGCCTTCAGGTAGTTATTAAAGGCATTGATTCTAACATTGACCCAGAAGAGATCAAGACCAGTTTGCTAAGCAAAGGGTTAATGGTTAGGACGGTACGAATATGAGAAACAGGGAAAAACACCCCCAACCATTATTTCAAGTGGAGCTTGAGCCTGGTGATATCATATTGAGAAAATGTGAAACTCACCCCATCTATGATTTAAAATATATTATGCCCCGACGAGTCCCTGTGGAAGTGCCACACAAGCATTCTGGGCCCGTACAGTGCTTAAACTGCCAGGAATATGGCCACACTAAAACTTATTGTAAGTTGCCTTCTGTTTGTGTTGTGTGTGGGGATCTGCACGATACGACCAAGTGCGACAAGCCAAAAGATGATCCTAGGATAAAAAAATGCAGCAACTGCGGGGGAAACCACACTGCCAACTATAGAGGTTGTCCTGTTTTTAATTTAGTAAAGCGATCAACTAAGCCGAAAATAGTTCCTGCCCCTCCCCAGCCTTTAAATATACAAACTACAAATATGCCCCCATTGGCACAACCAACTACAAATCAAGTTTCTTACGCCGCCGCATTTAAGTCTAACCAGCCTAATTCACGTAAGTCTACCCAGCCTACAACACAACAAGAAGCGAACCAAGCGGGCCTTATTTTAGCCGCCTGGAAGCCGTAATTGACAATATGGTCAAACAATTTACGCATATTATGGCGCAAATGGCCAACATGATGCAAGAAATGCAAAAAATGCAGTCTGATTTTCTGCAGGATATGCTTAAAAGACCATGAACTGCCTCAGGATTTGTTTCTGGAACGCGAACGGCATCCGCCAACACAAAAACGAGCTCGAATATTTCTTGATGAACCAAAAAATCGATGTTATGTGTATTTCTGAGACTCATATGACATCTAGAAGCACTTTTAAAATTAGTGGTTATTCTTTTTACGATTCAAAGGATCCTAGGGATAGATCATGTGGTGGCTCGGCTATTCTAATCAAATCAAGAATTAAACACCAATGGTTGGGTGGCCTCTCGGAATGTAATATTCAAGCTACGAACGTCTGCATTGATGAACTTTTCAATAAACTTGTTATTTCATCAGTTTACTGTCAACCCAGATTCCCCATAACGAAGGATCAGTACAACAGTTTCTACAAATCATTAGGTCCCCGTTTCATAGCTGCTGGAGACTATAACGCTAAGCACACATACTGGGGCTCCCGCCTAATTAGTCCCAGAGGTCGTGTCTTGTATGACTCCGTGTCGGAAATAGGACTTTTCGTTATTTCAACTGGACAACCAACCTATTGGCCAACGGACAATAATAAAATTCCAGACGTAATAGATTTTGGCGTGGCAAAAGGTATATCCCCGGACCTTATTGAGGCTGTAGCCTCCTTGGATTTATCTTCTGACCACTCACCCACAATAATTACTATTTGCAGTCCACACCAAAAAGCAGCTAGTGATTTTTTCTTATCTAAAAAATAAGTTGGTTAAAATATAAAAAATATATTAGTGCCCACTGTTCGGAAAACCAAGCGCTAAAAACTCCCGGAGACATAGACGATAGTCTGAGAGTCCTATATGAAAACATTAAAAAAGCCGCTGAACATGCGTCTTCTACCTATCGTCTGACGATGTGGGAAAACTTTTATCTGAAAAAAGGAGAGTCCGAAGAGAATGGCAAAAGAACAGACCGCCCCAACTTAAATCTAAGCTGAAAGAATATACTAACAAATTAAAAAGCTTGCTGGAGGTTCACAGAATAGCTTCACTTAAAGAGTACCTCGAAGGTCTAGACGTGACTCCTCAGACAAATTATTCCCTATGGCGATCAACCAGACGTCTTAAAAGACCCGTTATCGCAAAACCACCACTGCGTAATCTGAGAGAATCCTGGGCTAGAAGTGACGAAAAAATATGTGATCTGTTCGCAAACCATTTCAAAAACGTGTTTAGTCCTAATACTTGCACAAACGTGAGGGAATTACCACCAGTTGTTGCTAGACGCCCTTTAGAAATACGTTTCCGATTTACAGATGTTGTAGAGGCTATTGCTAACCTAAATGGTAAAAAAGCTCCTGGCGTTGATAATATAAGCAACAAAATGCTCCTAGAGCTACCTTTTACGGCAAAAAGAATAATTCTTTTTATTTTTAACGCAATAATTCGGCTTGAACACTTCCCGCCTGTATGGAAAATTGCCTTAGTAAAGATGATTCCTAAGCCTGGCAAAGATCCTTCAAAGGTAGAGTCTTATAGGCCTATAAGTTTGTTACCCATAATATCAAAATTGTTCGAAAAATTGCTTAAGAACAAGCTGACTCCGATCCTGAATGAAAACAACTGCATTCCAGATCACCAATTTGGCTTTAGAAGTCAACATAGCACAATCGAACAAACTCACAGACTGGTGCAGGTTATAAGAAAACCCTTTGAGGAAAAGAAGTACTGCTCCGCGTTTTTCATTGATGTTTCTCAAGCTTTCGATAAAGTCTGGCACGAAGGCCTGTTAAACAAACTAAAGATACACCTTCCAGCTAATACTTTCAACCTTTTGGAAAAATACATAACCGGTCGACAATTTATGATCAAAGAGGGAAACCAAATAAGTTCTTCTCAACCAATAGGGGCTGGTGTACCTCAAGGCAGTATACTAGGTCCAATTTTGTACATGCTTTACACGGCAGATATGCCAACCAACAGTTTTACACACACGTTGACATTTGCTGACGACACTGCTTTTCTTAGTATTCACAAAGAACCTAAAGAGGCTTCGAACCAGCTGCAACAACACGTAACCCAAGTTGAAAAATGGCAAAGTTATGGGGAATAAAGATAAATGAACAAAAATGTACTCACGTAACTTTTACCTTACGCAAAGAAACGTAACCTCCAAACAATATCAACAACCATATGGTGCCTCAACGATCTGAGACAAAATATCTTGGTATTCATCTTTCATGGAAGCCTCATATAGATGCGAAGCTGACGCAAATGAAACTTAAAGCTGCTCAAATCCACTGGCTAATTGATAGAAACTCTGTGCTACGTCTGGATTGTAAGCTTCTACTCTACAACTCAATTTTAAAACCAATTTGGTGCTACGGTATACAATTATGGGGCACTGCTTCCGCCTCTAACATCGAAAAAATCCAACGCCGTCAAAACAAAATTCTAAGAATGATAACTGGTGCTCCTTGGTATATTAAAAACAGCAACATCCACAAGGATCTAGAAGTTCCACTTGTAAAATGCGAAATCCTAAACTATGTGGACAAGTACTTAAATAAGCTGGAAACACATCCGAATCCGCTCGCTCAAAGCATCCCGCAACACAGTGGTCACACCCGCCTTAAAAAAGGGATACTATTGCTCTTAGATGAAACCTTTAAAATTAGTTAATTTTATTGTGAGAACTTAAATTTTAGTCTGGTACTGACTGGAATAGTATTAATTACTTAGTTCTAAGATTTGAATGCTTATTGTTAGTTCGCCTAAGCGAAGATTCAATAATAAAATATATGAGAAAAAAAAAATTTATCATAGACAGAAGCAGGCTCTCCACTAGCCGTTCGTAGACTTACGCTATATAACGGTTCAATTGTTTTCTTGACTAACATGAGTCTGATAATAGACTGCGATTCTCCTGTGTCTATTATAAAAATATGTCTTCGACCATTGATATAACCCCAAGCAATAATGTTGCTATTTTTATGTTGCCTAACTGATATGGAAATTGTGGGGCCCTCGGAAGCCAGCTCTTGCCCCGTAGTGCTAGCTCGTGCTATTTTATTTGTTGATTTCAAGCTTACGCGTTTTCTGCTTCCAGGTGGCGAAACAGATCTAGCCCGCTTACTCGGCGCCTTAAAATTTCGCTGAAAATGCCCGATCTTACCGCAGTTATAGCTTTTGACTCGGCCTGTACCTCGCTTTTCTTCCAACGCCTGCATAGCTGAATTTTTTATCTCATCTAAGGCCTCTTCTTCATTATTCCACACATTTCTATTGGTAACTGTCTCGAACTTGAACTTGAAAACATTAAATGGTGCACTACTGTCAAAAGTAGGGGCTTTTGTTCTGTTTGACATTTCTGGAACTACTCGCACTGGTACCTCATGACATTGAAGACTATTAGTTTTTGTTTCCAGATTTTTGCATTCTTTGTCAACATCTTTGACTTGTAGTTGCAATTTGCTATTGAAGTCGCTTGCTTGTGCAACCATGTCATCTACAAGGTGAGATAGTTTTTTTTTTTTATCGATTTTAATAACTTTCTTTACTATGCCTTCTACTCAATGTTTCACAGCTTCTGAAATTTCTTGAAGTTTTAATTCCATAGCTCTAGATGTTTCCTGAATTTCCCGAAACTTCATTTCTATTTTCTCATTATTAACTCTAAAAGTTTCCCTGGAAATTCATTCTAGAGGTTTCCTGAGCTTCTTGGAATTTCCTTTCTATTTGTTCATTATTAACTCTAGGAGTTTCCTGAACTTTCTGAAATTTAATTTCCATTTTTTCCATCATAGCAGCAAGCATTGTTCCTATATCGACGTTGTTTGTTGTTGTACAGGTAACAACCTCCAGTTCTTCCTTTTCGTCAAACTCATAAGCATCAATGTCGATGTTACGCCGCGTAAATTCTTCAATCAGCCTCTTTTGCAACTCTGCCTTATTACCTGCTGTCGGTAGTGTTAATTTGCTCAACTCTCTCTTGAGCTGCTCAACTTTAAGCTCCTCGAATTTCATGTCTGCTTACTAAAATGCAATTCAGCTTCTGACATTAATTGTTACGTTTATACTGTTACATTTATACCTTTTATAAACGTTGGTTTATTTCCTTTTAATAAGCCGGGGTTCTTTTTATTGCAAAAGTAATAATAAAAAACACTTAAAATTTTATTTCAACAGTACAAAAACTTTATATCTTGAACACACTGTCGTTTATCTCTTTACAGTATTCTTTAAAACACTTAAAGTTATTCACCTCTATTATTTAACAATGTACACTTATTCAACTCAATGGTCAAACTGATACTGATTGTGGCATTTGTGTTGCTCGACTATTTATAGCAGTTGGTGGTTGTCTGTAATGTTCCACAAAGTTCGAAAACACACAAGAACTTTCTAGCGAATACCAGATGGCAGTTACATTTAAATTAATACATTTATAGAGTTTGTTGTTGGTTAAGTTTGTCTATATGCATTTCATTGGTTCTTACACCAAATCATCAGTAGACTTCAACATTCTTAAAAAACTCATGAATATTTTCTGTCTTTATATAATAACCTCAATAAATAAAATGAGAATTACTATAAGCAAACCAAAACGTTCAAGTTTTTTTAAGAATCCAACAAACCAATATTCGCTATTCGCTGTTTCGATTTTCTTTTTCCCCTTTACATTTGAATAACCATTGGTTAATACGCAATGTATTATAAGAGCTACCGAAAACAAAACCCTGTTGTTTAACAACACTTTTAAAATATTATAATACATTTAGTAATAACCAATGGTTATTCAAATGTAAAGAGGAAAAAGAAAATCAAAACAGCGTATAGCGAATATTGGTTTGGACCCTCATCAAAACCTTTGGAATTCGCTGCTAGATCGTATCTGGCTTTCATTTTGTCACTGGTCATTTTTATCCGGCTACGTACGAGTTCATGAACTTGGTCAAGATCTTGTTGTTCTCTTGAAAATTCGTCTTCATGTTCATCTATTGCTGTGGGCTTAATAAAGAATTCTTAATCACCTAACAGCTTCACCTTGGCTCCAAACATAATTTTTGCAGGTGTTCTGGAGATAGAGTCATGAACGGCTGACCTGCATGCTAACAGAAATTTAGGTATGTGCTCATCCTAGTCCCTTTGTTGTGCACTGACCACTTTTTTAGGTGTTCTTCTAACGCGCGGTTAAATCTTTCGACCATGCCGTGAGACTGTTAATGAAGTGGCGTAGTCCTCGTTTTTCGGATACCGTATAGCTCGCACATATCCTGGAATATCGAAGATGCGAAATTTCTACCCTGATCAGAATGTTATTCTAGCGGAACACCGTAGCGGCACACCCAGTTGTTTACAAACGTGTTTACTACAGTTTAAGCCTCTTGGTTTGGCCATTTGCTAAGGTAGTCGATTACCACTAAGACGTAACGGTTTGCCGCCACACTGATTCTTATCTGGTTCTTATCTCGAAGTGTTGTCCATACCGGTACTTGTGGTAATGTTGTACACACTATACCACTGCCACAAGCTCCCGCCGTGGAACACAATAACTTCTTTCAGGCTTTGCGAGTGTTCGACTGTAGTAGCCTATGACCTTTTCTGTGCCGTTTAAAACTTGTGAAAGAACACCACCTATCCCGTAGCCACACCCGTCACTATCCAGCACGAATTTCTCTCCAGCAATTGGATAGGCCATGACCGGTGCTACGCATAATAGCTCCTTGAACTTTTGAAATGCTTGTTCTTGTGCGTCCGCCCACAGAAACGGTCGTGACTTCTGCGTAAGCTCATGTAGACTGGCAGCGATACTGGCAAAATTTGGCACAAACCTCCTATAGTAGGTACAAATACCAAGAAAACTGCGTGACTCATGCAGATTGTTTGGGTGAAGCCAGTCCTTCACATCTTGAATTTTATCTTCGTCAGTTGATATACCATTTTCTGCGACGCGATGGGCTAAATATTTTACCTCTTTTTGGAACAATGCACATTTTTTCGCACTCAAATTAAGTCCAGCCAATGATATCCGCTTGAGAACTTCTCCTAGATTTTTCAGGAGATTGTCAAAACGTTTACCCATGACAATTATGTCTTTAAGATACACCAGGCATGACTTCCAATGTAGTCCCCTCAAAACACGCTCCATTAACCGTTCGAATGTAGATGGAGCATTGCATAGCCCAAATGGCATTACGTTAAACTGCCTCAGCCCATCACTTGCACTAAAAGCTGTTTTCTCCTTATCTTTTTCAGAGATTTCTACCTGCCAATAACCGCTTTGCAGGTTTAATGTGGAGAACCATTTCGTTCCAGCTAGCGTATCCAGCGTGTCATCTATCCTTGGTAGCGGGTAACTGTCCTGCTTGGTAACGTCATTCAGTTTTCTATAATCGACGCTGAATCTGGTGCTGCCATCTTTCTTTTTAATCAACACTACCGGGGCTTGAAGAAGGTTCTATAACTCCACTCCGCTCCATTTCGCTGACAAGTTCTTTTACCTCGTTGCGTTTTGCTAGAGGAATACTTCTGGGAGCTTGTTTTATTGGCCTTGCATCTCCTGTTTTCACTGATGTTTCACAATTGATGTTCTTCCTTGCTGTTGTCCTTTAAAAGCGAAGATGAAGGCGTGCTGTCTAAGCAGTTTTTTTGCTTTATTTTTATCGGACGAGGATAACCCTTTAACCCATTTCCTTATGCACTCTGATAGCATCTCCTTCTCTTTGTTTGACAAAATAACAGGACCCGATTCTATTATTGCCTCAGCTGTAGCACACTGGCCTACTTCGCAATTCGGCTTGACGATTTGTTCGCATGTAGAAAGGCTTAGCATTGTTACAGCGACACTTTCGTTTTTACAGGTTCTCACGAGGGCTTTTGCTGTTATTAAGTCATTTTTTCTATCTATTTGTTCTACCACCCACAACCGGTTGTCGACACAATCTTCCAATGTTTAATCCAGCCGATACTGAATTCGGTTAAACTAGTTTGTTTAACCTAATATTGTTTTGACCTATTCTACAAGGCGATGAGCCGAGTAGCGTTTGGGGAATTGTTCAGGCAGTAACACCAGGACAATTATATTTAGTAACTCAAGCACTTGGAAC
Source organism: Melanophora roralis (assembly GCA_963583895.1). Taxonomy (NCBI): domain Eukaryota; kingdom Metazoa; phylum Arthropoda; class Insecta; order Diptera; family Rhinophoridae; genus Melanophora; species Melanophora roralis. The sequence goes on from OY757189.1 coordinate 60,297,377, forward strand.
TTGATTACTGATGGCGAGGAGAAAGTAATAACACGTTTTAGTTTGCTTCTTAAAAACGTTCTGCTTTTTTTATTTAAATTTTATATACTATTAATTAATTATTAAAGTTAAACAAAGAACAATTTAAAATGCTGAGTAATTTCAACCTTGAAATAAGTATCAAATTACCTAAAAAATGTTGACTTAATAAAGTTAATAAACTCTAAAAGAGAAAATAAAGTTAATAAACTCTAAGAACATTGTATCTTGCTGACCAGGCATTTATGTCGTTATGTGGGTCATTGCATGCAATGATCACTTCTGCTTGTTCAGCAGAAGGGTGCAAAGAACTCTAGCAAACAAACAAGAACTAAATAATTAAAGGTAACGTAAGTCAGCAAAATACAATGTGATGAGAAATATTTAATACAATAAAACGTTAAAATAATAAAAAAAAATAATTGTGAATATATGAACATGCACCCCCCGTTGACGCTACGCTCAACTAGCATTTATCTTCAAACTTGGATTGTAAATTTCTGTCGAGGGGCGGGCGACGGAGCTCGAATGTTGTTAGATGATTGTGAGCTGCAAGTAGATGATTGAGGAAGTTCTGAGAGTTGGGTAGGATTTGACCTTTTGCGTAACCAAGCTCTAATTAGGAGGTAGATGATGCACTGATGATTAACGCGGAGTATGCAATGGTGGTGTTGTGTTTTGAAGATGGGTGAAATTGCGTGTTGGACGTGTTCAGGGCTTCTAGTTTCTGTTGTGCAGCTGTCAATTTGATGAGTTGTTGTGCGATTTGGTCTGGGCTTGGTAAAGCGGTAGTGTCATTGATGTGGTTAATTCTAGGCGTGTATTGATCGGATAGTTCTGAAATATTTCCCAGGCTAGTGTAGGATGAAGAGATATTTGTTGATATGGATTGTTGCCCAGATACGTAGATGGAATCATGCTTAAAAAGGCATTCTGGATTGATGGTTAGAATACCTGATCCGATTAGGTTTATCGGTATAATTTCTTTTCTGCAAACGGCCACAGCATGGGTAAGAGATGAAGATGAGTACAACCATTTATTTTTGTGAGTTAACGGAGTCCAAGTGACGTTAGTCGGGAAATTCTTTAGAGTACACTTTGGTATGGTTATATTATTGAATAAGTTGATTTCACAAGAGCATTTTTCAGCTTCAAAGTTATATTGTAGTTGCACATTATAGCATATAAATATATCCAGGCCGACCGGATCGCATCCTTTTAACTGTGCTGATGATACTGGGAACAGGGACTAAGTTGTACAGAGTAAATCTTTCATGTTCTATTAATGGTAGAGTTATCTTGAACACCGCAAGTTCCCGAGTGAGGCCACCTTGTATTTTCATTAATTTGTAGAAATCTAGTAGGTCATATTCCGATGCTGGCAGCTTCAATGTTTGAGGTATGTGGGTTTTGATTGTTTGTATTTCAGTTTCTAGTTGAGGTGGGGTAAGTAGTAACGGATGAATTTTTCCGTAGTGAGTGTCAGTCAGAGCATCCAAAATATAGGTTTGTATCCTTTGCAAATTGTTGGCAATAAGCAAAAGTTGCATCATGCCTGTGGTGAATAGCTGCGATAGCTTTAGTTGACATAACTCTTGCGTTAATGTATCTTCTGATTTCATGATTTCATTTATTTTTGATACAATCTGGTCAAACTTGAACCTTGAGGCTGTTAGGCCTTGCTTTACAACATTCATGGTTGAATTGATTATGGATGTGTGCTCTTTTATCAGGGTTAAGATGTGTGAGTCGTTTTCTTGCAGGTTTGAGATTGTTGCTGACATTTTTTCTGCGTATTCAGAGTCGAGTACTCCGAACAATGAATGAGCAATATTCCCGATCACATCAACAGCACCTCTTTTCTGTCTTGTTTGGTGAAGCAATCTGTTGTCCAATCGCAGGTCTGTTTTAACGTGTCGAAGATATTCTAATGCGTTGCGACATGATGTATTGTGTTCGAGTTTGTCACATAGTGTGTTCAAGGAGTGGATTCCTTGTCCTAAGAATCCCATGTCAGTCCAGTATGCTGACAGATTATAGTATACCACCAGCTTCCACTGACTTGTTGATATGTAAGTCGAGCCCACTTCCTCGAAATGAATTCCTAGCTTGGACCCGAATTGTACATGATTGATTGGCCCTCCTAGTATCATTGGAAATATAAGAAATAGTGCCAACAACGTCAGGCCTAGATTGCTCGCTGGTAGCCGTACCCTTTTGGGTTTAGGCTCAGAGGGTTCCTCTTCAGAATTGCCTTCATTTTTGTCTTCTATCGGTTCTCGGGGGAGTGGTGCTAGATACTGGACTGCTCTTTTGAGTATACCTGACGTAGTTTTAACATCTGCCACTTTGACAATGCCATCGTCTCCCTTGTAGGTTTTGATTACTTGGCCTAAGGGCCATTTCATCACTGGGCTGTTATCTTCCTTGAGGATGACTATAGTTCCGGGTTGTAGATTTCTTGATTGTTCCTTCCACTTGTTGCGGTATTGCAATTCGTTGAGGTAGTCTCGGGACCACCTTCCCCAGAAATTGTGTTTGAGGGCCGATACTAATTTCCAACGAGTAGTTAAATTTGTCCTTTCCGATGTTGCGTTAGCATCAACTTGCGCCGTTAGAGGTTCGCCAATCAAAAAATGGCCTGGAGTCAGTGCACCTATGTCATTAGGATCATTTGACATTGGTGAAATTGGTCTGGAATTTAATATCGCTTCGACCTCGACGACCAATGTTTCTAGCTCTTCGTAAGTTAAGGATGCATTCCCCAATGTTCTTACAAGAAGATATTTCGCTGATTTAACAGCTGCCTCCCAGAGGCCGCCAAAGTGTGGTGCTCTTGGTGGAATAAAATTAAATTGGATACCCTTGTTGCTGAAAGCATTCATAATAGTTGCTTGTGCTTCTGAAGAATGTATTATTGTGGAAAGTTCAGGCAATTTGTTTTTCGCGCCGACGAAGTTTGTTGCATTGTCGCAATATAAAATTTGACAATGTCCACGCCGGGATATGAACCGTTTGAGTGCACCTATAAATGCCATAGTCGTGAGGTCGCTCACCAGCTCCAAGTGAACTGCCTTTGTAGCAAAGCAGCAAAAGACAGCTATGTAGGCCTTGTGTGGTCGTTTTCCCCGAAGTTTATAATGAATAGTGATTGGGCCACAGTAATCGACTCCAGTATTAATGAAGGCACGGGCTGGTGTGACACGTGTTGATGGCAGGTTGCCCATTATTTGGTGGAATAGCTCAGGCTTGGCTCTGCTGCATGTCGTGCATCGATGCACTGTGGCTCTTGCCATAATTTTGCCTTTCATTGGCCAAAATCTTTGTCTGACTATCCCCAGGAGTGTTTGCGCACCACAATGTTTGTTGTCGTTGTGGGTCATTTCAAAGATTAGACTTGCAATCGGGTCGTTATATGGAATCAAGAGCTGGTGTTTGGAGTCAAATTGAAGCGGTGAAGAGTCTAGTCGGCCTCCAACACGGATTAGACCATCTGTGTCTAAGAACGGTGACAGATTGCTTAGGTTGCTGGTTCCTCTTAACTCCTTGTATTTGGTAAGTTGTTGAATTTCTTGTTTGAATTCTGAGGTTTGCATTTGTGCCACGATTGAGACCAGTGCTCGACTGAGTTCTATTGTTGTTATCAACTTTGATGTTTGTCTCATCTGCTTTTTGCATCTGGTGTGGGTAATGAAGCGCAGAATATATCCAACAATCCGTTGAAGACGGTGGAATGAATTTTTATGGTTAATTTTGTAAACGAAGTCAGATTCCGTTGTGGTCATTGCTCGTGACTCAAGCAGTCTTGCCTTTATTTCGAGGTTTGGTGGACTGTTGGAACTTAAGCTGAACCTTGGTGGCCACACTTTTGTCACGCCATGAAGAAATGTTGGACCACAAAACCACAGAGTGCAATCCTTAAGGGCTGTTGGAGATACTCCACGAGATAACAGATCTGCTGGGTTGCACTTGGAGTTAACATGACGCCTTGGTTTCCTCTTGGATTGCTGAAATCCGATTTGCTACGAATGTGTTAAATGATGCTGACGAGGAATTTATCCATGAGAGCACAATTTCAGAGTCAGTCCAGAGCCATGCTGGGCTTGTAATTCGTAGATCAGACCTGATTCTGGTGGCTAGTTGAGCTCCTAGTGTAGCTGCACATAGTTCCAATCGTGGTATTGTTTGCCGTTTGAGTGGAGCTATGCGGGATTTAGCACAGAGTAAGTGGACCATAATGGTGCCATCTTTGAAAACTGATCGAATGTAAGCCGCAGCTCCATAAGCCTTTTCGGATGCGTCGGTAAAAATGTGCAATTGTTGGGATTCTGGAATTTTTCCTTTGAAGATGTGTCTTGATATTTGAAGGGTTTTTAATACGTTCAAATCTGTGCGAAATGTGATCCATTTAGTGTGCCGTGATTCTGGCAAGGATTGATCCCAGTCTAATTTCAACTCCCACAATTCTTGGATAAACATTTTCGCCGTTACTATGATGGGAGATAGAACCCCCAAAGGGTCGAATAACCTTGCGAGGTCTGACGTTACTGTTCGCTTGGTGATCCTCTTGATGTTGCCAGGATTTACCTTAATACCCAGTTTGTCGGACTTCGGCAGCCAAACAAGTCCCAACGTTTTGATGGTGTCGGCTTCTGTGCTTTCAAAATCTAAGTTTACCTCCAAGTCGCTCTGTTGAAGATTCTGGAGTAACCGTGGGTGATTTGCACACCATTTACGTAAAGTGAAGCCGCCTTTTTTCATAATGTGCCCGAGTTGCTCTTGCAATTGTAGTGCTGTGGCTAAGCTGTTTGAACCGCCCAAACCATCGTCCACGTAGAAATTTTCTTTAATAAATTGGGAAGCAAGGGGATAATGTATGCTGTTTTCTTCAGCCAGTTGTTCTAGACATTTTGTTGCTAAATATGGAGCAGCTCTTGTGCCGTATGTGACGGTGTTGAGTTGGTAGTAGGAAATGGGCCTTGTTGGATCCTTTCTCCAAATGATGAACTGGAATTGACGATCTTCAGGGGCGACCAGTATCTGTCTATACATCTTTTCAACGCCAGTGGTAAACACAAATCTTGGCATTCGAAACCTTAGGAGTATGGAAAAAAGTTCGCTTTGTAATGTTGGACCCGTGAACATCAGATCATTTAAGGAGTATCCTGATGAGGTTTTAGCCGATGCATCAAATACTACCCTGAGCTTGGTGGTTGAACTTTCGGGCCGCAATACGCAATGATGTGGAATGTAGTAGTTTGGAGAGTTTATGGATTTTGATTCTCATTTTGTCATGTGTCCCATCGCTTCATACTCGTCCATGAACTCAGTGTATTTAGTCTTTGATTCCGGATTCTTTTGAAGACGACGTTCAAGAGCGATTGTGTGTGAATTGCCTAGGGTATTGGGGCTGTCCCGAAATGGTATCCTGACTACGAAACTGTTTTGATGGTTTCTAGTTGTGTTTTGGGCAAAGTGTTCTTATCATTATCTGTCGGCTATTGACAGTGGCCTTTTATTAGTTTTGACTTCATCTACTTCCCAGAGTCGAGCAATGGAAGCTTCAAGTCCTTCATCTTCAGTGCATATTCCACAAGATGCATTTGGTGAATGTTCGGTATTTATTTTTCCAGCTACAATCCAACCAAAAACTGTGTTCTGCAAAGTCGGAAGTTGTGGGGATAGTTTTATTTGTCCAATTGCGAGCAGTTGGTGGTAATGCTCTGCACCTAGCAATATATCGATTTTATTTGCTCGATTAAATGCTGGGTCAGCTAACATCAGGTTTTTTGGTAGCGGCCAATTATTAATGTCGATACACTTTCTGACTGTGGTGGTATTTTCTCTTGTTCTATAGCAAACAGCTTCTCTACAGGCGATTTATCTTCGTAACCAACATCTAGGGGTATTTCAATGCTCCGCCAAATCATTTTCTTTTGCCCCATATGCAGACTAATTTTATGATTAATCATAAAATCTGCACCAATGATTACTTCGTCTACAATGTCGGCAACAATGAATACATGATTTACACTTATGTTGGCAATAGTTACTTTTACGTTTATTTTACCATAGACAGTAGCAGGCTCTCCAGTTGCTGTTCGTAGACTTACGCCATATAACGGTTCAATTGTTTTCTTACTTATATCAGGTCTGATAATAGATTGCGATCCTCCTGTGTCTATAGTAAAAAGATGTCTTTGACCATTGATATATCCACAAGCAGTAAGGTTGCTAGTTTTCTGTTGCATGACTGATATGGAGATTGTGGGGCCCTCGGTTATGGGAGCTAGCTCCTTTCCGTAGTGCTAGCTCGTGTTAGTTCACGAGTTTGCTGTTTCTAGGTGGTGAAACAGATCTAGCTCGCTTTCTTGATGCTTTACAATTTTGCTGAAAATGCCTGCTCTTACCGCAGTTACAGCATTTGACTTTGGCTGTACCTCGCTTTTCTTCCAACGCCTGTATAACTACATTTTTTATCTCATCGACAATATTTCCGTCTTTTTCTGCCGTAATATAGAGATTTCTCACCTTATGTATTTGAGGCTCAGAGAGCAATTTTGCGGTCTCCTGTGTCAGCGCGTATTATACGGTTCCAGTAAAAGTAGGCCGCGTGCTTGATTTCAGGATCACGTGTTCCACTAATTTTAAATTGATCCAAAAATGGATGATTCTCGCCTGAATATGTCAACTGCACCAACCTCTTAAGGCCAAAATCAACTTTTTCTTCATTAGTCCACATATTTCTATTGGCAACTGTCTCGAACTGGAACTTAAAAACATTAAATGGGGCACTACCGTCAAAAGTAGGGGCCTTTATTCTGTTTGACATTTCTGGAAATACTCGCACTGGTACCTCATGACATTGACGACTGTGTCCAGATTTTTAAATTTTTCGTCAACACCTTTGCCTTTCCTTTTAAAGTCACTTGCTTGCGCAACCAAGCTGTCTTCAAGGTGAGATAGTTTTTTTTATCGATTTTTATAACTTTCTTTACTATGCCCTCTACTTTGTTGTTTACAGCTTCAGAAGTTTCTTGAAATTTTAACTCCATAGCTCTAGACGTTTTTTGAACTTCATGGAAATTCATTCTAGAAGTTGTCTAAACTTCCCGAAACTTCATTTTTTTTCTCATTATTAACTCTAAAGGCTTCCTGAACTCCCTGGAAATTCATTCTTAAAGTTTCCTGAGCTTCTTGAAATTTCCTTTCTATTTTTTCATTGTTAACTCTAGAAGTTTCCTGAACTTGCTGGAATTTTCTTTCTTTTTTTTCATTGTTAACTCTAGAAGTTTCCTGAACCTCTTGGAAATTCATTTTAGAAGTTTCTTGAACTTCCTGGAATTTTATTTCTATTTTTTCCATCATAGCAGCAAGCATTGTGCCTAAATCGATATTGTTTATTATTGTACGGGTTACAACCTCCAGTTCTTCCTTTTCGTCAAACTCATAAGCATCAATATCGATATTACGCCGCTTAAAGTCTTTAATCAACCTCTTTGGCAATTCTGCCTTATTACCTGTTGTCGGTAATGTTAATTTGCTCAACTCTCTCTTGAGCTGCTTAACTTTAAGCTCCTCGAATTTCATGCCTGCTTATTAAAATGCAATCCCGCTTCTGATACCAGTTGCTACGTTTATACCTTTTATAAACGTTGGTTTATTTCCTCTTAATAAACCGGGGCTCTTTTTATTGCAAAAGTAATAATAAACAGCACTTGAAACAGTACAAAAACTTGATTTACTTGAACACACTGTCGTTTATTTTTTTACAGTCTTCTTTAAAACACTTAAAGTTATTCACCTTTATTATTTAACTATGTACACTTATTCAACTCAATGGTTAAACTGATGCTAATTGTGGCATTCGTGTTGCCTAACTATTTATAGTGGATGGTGGTTGTCTGTAATGTTCCACAAAGTTCGAAAACACACAAGAACTTTCTAGCGAATACTAGATAGCAGTTACATTTAAATTAATTCATTATGATTTTAGCCACAATTTTGAAATAACTTCTTAGCGCAGACAACAAAAGCCAATAACGCCCCACAACTTGTAAAATCACATACCCAGTCAACATTTAACTCCGTAACAATACCTTTTATAAACGTTGGTTTATTTCCTTAAACACACTGCCGTATAAGCATTAAATACATTGCTCGCTACAGGCTACCGAACACAACCAGTCAAAAATAGAATACCCGTGTGCTTATGAGAATAATTTGTTTAATGGCTACAATGCAACACGACTACAGGTTGCTGTCAATGCTAATTTTGTGGCGTGGTCGAAATTAAACTAATTTCTATTTTTATACGCGACAGTTAACAGATTAGTGCTGCCAATACGGTAAGATGCAAAAACATAGCTTAAACAATAAAAAAAGACTTTAGGTGACACCACTGAAAGTCATATTGCTCATATATTTATTTTGTAGTGGTAGTCTAGTAAATATTTCAGTAGCAGCTAGTTGGACACAAATTTAGCAAGCAACTTTTCTGTTCGTGTGTTCCTGTGTTCTTGTAGCTTGAATGTGTTTAATGCATTAGTTTTAAATCAAATGCGGCAATTTGGCCCCCAGACGTATTAACCCAGATATGCCCATTGCTTGAGCATAATCATTTTAGAAGTACTTTTATATCATTTTAGAAGCAAATAACAAATAAAACATTGGGCTCATAACTTATTGGGTGTAATACGACTAAAAAAATTTTTGGTATCCCTGGTAATGCAGTCTGCTTTTCTGCAGGATATGCTTAAAAGACCATGAACTGCCTCAGGATTTGTTTCTGGAACGCGAACGGCATCCGCCAACACAAAAACGAGCTCGAATATTTCTTGATGAACCAAAAAATCGATGTTATGTGTATTTCTGAGACTCATATGACATCTAGAAGCACTTTTAAAATTAGTGGTTATTCTTTTTACGATTCAAAGGATCCAAGGGATAGATCATGTGGTGGCTCGGCTATTCTAATTAAATCAAGAATTAAACACCAATGGTTGGGTGGCCTCTCGGAATGTTATATCCAAGCTACGAACGTCTGCATTGATGAATTTTTCAATAACCTTGTTATTTCATCAGTTTACTGTCCACCCAGATTCTCCATAACGAAGAATCAGTACAACAGTTTCTACAAATCATTAGGTCCCCGCTTCATAGCTGCTGGAGACTATAATGCTAAGCACACATACTGGGGCTCCCGCCTAATTAGTCCCAGAGGTCGTGTCTTGTATGACTCCGTGTCGGAAATGGGACTTTTCGTTATTTCAACTGGACAACCAACCTATTGGCCAACGGACAATAATAAAATTCCAGACGTAATAGATTTTGGCGTGGCAAAAGGTATACCCCCGGACCTTATTGAGGCTGTAGCCTCCTTGGATTTATCTTCTGACCACTCACCCACAATAATTACTATTTGCAGTCCTCACCCAATAGCAGCTAGTGATTTTTTCTTATCTAAAAAAATAAATTGGTTAAAATATAAAAAATATATTAGTGCCCACTGTTCGGAAAACTAACCGCTAAAAACTCCCGGAGACATAGATGATAGTCTAAAAGTCCTAAATGAAAACATTAAAAAAGCCGTTGAACATGCGTCTTCTACCTATCGTCAGGTCAGGTACAGAAAAATTTTTCTGACGATGTGGGAAAACTTTTATTTGAAAAAAGGAGAGTCCGAAGAGAATGGCAAGAAAACAGATCGCCCCAACTTAAATCTAAGCTGAAAGAATGTACTAACAAATTAAAAAGCTTGCTGGAGGTTCACAGAATAGCTTCACTTAAAGAGTACCTCGAAGGTCTAGACGTGACTCCTCAGACAAATTATTCCCTATGGCGATCAACCATACCACCACTGCGTAACCTGAGAGGATCCTGGGCTAGAAATGACGAAGAAAAATGTGATCTGTTCGCAAACCATTTCAAAAACGCAATAATTCGGCTTGAACACTTCCCGCCTGTATGGAAAATTGCCTTAGTAAAGATGATTCCTAAGCCTGGCAAAGATCCTTCAAAGGTAGAGTCTTATAGGCCTACAAGTTTGTTACCCACAATATCAAAATTCTTCGAAAAATTGCTTAAGAACAAGCTGACTCCGATCCTGAATGAAAACAACTGCATTCCAGATCATCAATTTGGCTTTAGAAGTCAACATAGCACAATCGAACAAACTCTCAGACTGGTGCAGGTTATAAGAAACCCCTTTGAGGAAAAGAAGTACTGCTCCGCGCTTTTCATTGATGTCTCTCAAGCTTTCGATAAAGTATGGCACGAAGGCCTGTTAAACAAACTAAAGATACACCTTCCAGCTAATATTTTCAACCTATTGGAAAAATACATAACCGGTCGACAATTTATGATCAAAGAGGGAAACCAAATAAGTTCTTCTCAACCAATAGGGGCTGGTGTACCTCAAGGCAGTATACTAGGTCCAATTTTGTACATGCTTTACACGGCAGATATGCCAACCAACAGTTTTACACACACGTCGACATTTGCTGACGACACTGCTTTTCTTAGTATTCACAAAGACCCTAAAGAGGCTTCGAACCAGCTGCAACAACACGTAACCCAAGTTGAAAAATGGGCAAAGTTATGGGAAATAAAGAAAAATGAACAAAAATGTACTCACGTAACTTTTACCTTACGCAAAGAAACGTGCCCTCCAATCAATATCAACAACCATATGGTGCCTCAACGATCTGAGATAAAATATCTTGGTTTTCACCTAGATCGCCGCCTTTCATGGAAGCCTCATATAGATGCGAAGCTGACGCAAATGAAACTTAAAGCTGCTCAAATCCACTGGCTAATTGGTAGAAACTCTGTGCTACGTCTTGATTGTAAGCTTCTACTCTACAACTCAATTTTAAAACCAATTTGGTGCTACGGTATACAATTATGGGGCACTGCTTCCGCCTCTAACATCGAAAAAATCCAACGCCGTCAAAACAAAATTCTAAGAATGATAACTGGTGCTCCTTGGTATATTAAAAACAGCAACATCCACAAGGATCTAGAAGTTCCACTTGTAAAATGCGAAATCCTAAACTATGTGGACAAGTACTTAAATAAGCTGAAAACACATCCGAATCCGCTCGCTCAAAGCATCCCGCAACACAGTAGTCACACCCGCCTTAAAAAAGGGATACTATTGCTCTTAGATGAAACCTTTAAAATTAGTTAATTTTATTGTGAGAACTTAAATTTTAGTCTGGTACTGACTGGAATTGTATTAATTACTTAGTTCTAAGATTTGAATACTTATTGTTAGTTCGCCTAAGCGAAGATTCAATAATAAAATATATGAAGGAAAAAAAATTTATCATAGACAGAAGCAGGCTCTCCACTAGCCGTTCGTAGACTTACGCTATATAACGGTTCAATTGTTTTCTTGACTAACTTGAGTCTGATAATAGACTTCGATTCTCCTGTGTCTATAATAAAAATATGTCTTCGACCATTGATATAACCCCAAGCAATAATGTTGCTATTTTTATGTTGCCTAACTGATATGGAAATTGTGGGGCCCTCGGAAGCCAGCTCTTGCCCCGTAGTGCTAGCTCGTGCTATTTTATTTGTTGATTTCAAGTTTACGCGTTTTCTGCTTCCAGGTGGCGAAACAGATCTAGCCCGCTTTCTCGGCGCCTTAAAATTTCGCTGAAAATGCCCGATCCTACCGCAGTTATAGCTTTTGACTCGGCCTGTACCTCGCTTTTCTTCCAACGCCTGTATAGCTGCATTTTTTATTTCATCTAAGGCCTCCTCTTTATTATTCCACACATTTCTATTGGTAACTGTCTCGAACTGGAACTTGAAAACATTAAATGGTGCACTACTGTCAAAAGTAGGGGCTTTTATTCTGTTTGACATTTCTGGAATTAATCGCACTGGTACCTCATGACATTGAAGACTATTAGTTTTTGTTTCCAGATTTTTGCATTCTTTGTCAACATCTTTGACTTGTAGTTGCAATTTGCTATTGAAGTCGCTTGCTTGTGCAACCATGTCACCTACAAGGTGAGATAGTTCTTTTTTTATCGATTTTAATAACTTTCTTTACTATGCCTTCTACTCAATGTTTCACAGCTTCTGAAATTTCTTGAAGTTTTAATTCCATAGCTCTAGACGTTTCCTGAATTTCCCGAAACTTCATTTCTATTTTCTCATTATTAACTCTAAAAGTTTCCCTGGAAATTCATTCTAGAGGTTTCCTGAGCTTCTTGGAATTTCCTTTCTATTTTTTTATTATTAACTCTAGGAGTTTCCTGAACTTTCTGAAATTTAATTTCCATTTTTTCCACCATAGCAGCAAGCATTGTTCCTATATCGACATTGTTTGTTGTTGTACAGGTAACAACCTCCAGTTCTTCCTTTTCGTCAAACTCATAAGCATCAATGTCGATGTTACGCCGCGTAATATCTTCAATCAGCCTCTTTTGCAACTCTGCCTTATTACCTGCTGTCGGTAGTGTTAATTTGCTCAACTCTCTCTTGAGCTGCTCAACTTTAAGCTCCTCGAATTTCATGTCTGCTTACTAAAATGCAATTCAGCTTCTGACATTAATTTTACGTTTATACTGTTACATTTATACCCTTTATAAACGTTGGTTTATTTCCTCTTAATAAGCCGGGGTTCTTTTTATTGCAAAATAATAATAATAAACAACACTTAAAATTTTATTTCAACAGTACAAAAACTTTATTTCTTGAACATACTGTCGTTTATCTCTTTACATTCTTCTTTAAAACACTTAAAGTTATTCACCTCTATTATTTATCAATGTACACTTATTCAACTCAATGGTCAAACTGATACTGATTGTGGCATTTGTGTTGCTCGACTATTTATAGCAGTTGGTGGTTGTCTGTAATGTTCCACAAAGTTCGAAAACACACAAGAACTTTCTAGCGAATACCAGATGGCAGTTACATTTAAATTAATACATTTATAGAGTTTGTTGTTGGTTAAGTTTGTCTATATGCATTTCATTGGTTCTTACACCAAATCATCAGTAGACTTCAACATTCTTAAAAAACTCATGAATATTTTCTGTCTTTATATAATAACCTCAATAAATAAAATGAGAATTACTATAAGCAAACCAAAACGTTCAAGTTTTTTTAAGAATCCAACAAACCAATATTCGCTATTCGCTGTTTCGATTTTCTTTTTCCCCTTTACATTTGAATAACCATTGGTTATTACGCAATGTATTATAAGAGCTACCGAAAACAAAACCCTGTTGTTTAACAACACTTTTAAAATATTATAATACATTTAGTAATAACCAATGGTTATTCAAATGTAAAGAGGAAAAAGAAAATCAAAACAGCGTATAGCGAATATTGGTTTGGACCCTCATCAAAACCTTTGGAATTCGCTGCTAGATCGTATCTGGCTTTCATTTTGTCACTGGTCATTTTTATCCGGCTACGTACGAGTTCATGAACTTGGTCAAGATCTTGTTGTTCTCTTGAAAATTCGTCTTCATGTTCATCTATTGCTGTGGGCTTAATAAAGAATTCTTAATCACCTAACAGCTTCACCTTGGCTCCAAACATAATTTTTGCAGGTGTTCTGGAGATAGAGTCATGAACGGCTGACCTGCATGCTAACAGAAATTTAGGTATGTGCTCATCCTAGTCCCTTTGTTGTGCACTGACCACTTTTTTAGGTGTTCTTCTAACGCGCGGTTAAATCTTTCGACCATGCCGTGAGACTGTTAATGAAGTGGCGTAGTCCTCGTTTTTCGGATACCGTATAGCTCGCACATATCCTGGAATATCGAAGATGCGAAATTTCTACCCTGATCAGAATGTTATTCTAGCGGAACACCGTAGCGGCACACCCAGTTGTTTACAAACGTGTTTACTACAGTTTAAGCCTCTTGGTTTGGCCATTTGCTAAGGTAGTCGATTACCACTAAGACGTAACGGTTTGCCGCCACACTGATTCTTATCTGGTTCTTATCTCGAAGTGTTGTCCATACCGGTACTTGTGGTAATGTTTTACACACTATACCACTGCCACAAGCTCCCGCCGTGGAACACAATAACTTCTTTCAGGCTTTGCGAGTGTTCGACTGTAGTAGCCTATGACCTTTTCTGTGCCGTTTAAAACTTGTGAAAGAACACCACCTATCCCGTAGCCACACCCGTCACTATCCAGCACGAATTTCTCTCCAGCAATTGGATAGGCCATGACCGGTGCTACGCATAATAGCTCCTTGAACTTTTGAAATGCTTGTTCTTGTGCGTCCGCCCACAGAAACGGTCGTGACTTCTGCGTAAGCTCATGTAGACTGGCAGCGATACTGGCAAAATTTGGCACAAACCTCCTATAGTAGGTACAAATACCAAGAAAACTGCGTGACTCATGCAGATTGTTTGGGTGAAGCCAGTCCTTCACATCTTGAATTTTATCTTCGTCAGTTGATATACCATTTTCTGCGACGCGATGGGCTAAATATTTTACCTCTTTTTGGAACAATGCACATTTTTTCGCACTCAAATTAAGTCCAGCCAATGATATCCGCTTGAGAACTTCTCCTAGATTTTTCAGGAGATTGTCAAAACGTTTACCCATGACAATTATGTCTTTAAGATACACCAGGCATGACTTCCAATGTAGTCCCCTCAAAACACGCTCCATTAACCGTTCGAATGTAGATGGAGCATTGCATAGCCCAAATGGCATTACGTTAAACTGCCTCAGCCTATTACTTGCACTAAAAGCTGTTTTCTCCTTATCTTTTTCAGAGATTTCTACCTGCCAATAATCGCTTTGCAGGTTTTTGTGGAGAACCATTTCGTTCCAGCTAGCGTATCCAGCGTGTCATCTATCCTTGGTAGCGGGTAACTGTCCTGCTTGGTAACGTCATTCAGTTTTCTATAATCGACGCAGAATCTGGTGCTTCCATCTTTCTTTTTAATCAACACTACCGGGGCTTGAAGAAGGTTCTATAACTCCACTCCGCTCCATTTCGCTGACAAGTTTTGCTAAAGGAATACTTCTGGGAGCTTTTTTTATTGGCCTTGCATCTCCTGTTTTTATCTGATGTTTCACAAGTGATGTTCTTCCTTGCTGTTGTCCTTTAAAAGCGAAGATGAAGGCGTGCTTTCTTGGAGGTTTTTTATCTTTATTTTTATCGGACGAGGATAACCCTTTAATTCTGATAGCATCTCCTTCTCTTTGTTTGACAAAATAACAGGACCCGATTCTATTATTGCCTCAGCTGTAGCACACTGGTCTACTTCGCAATTCGGCTTGACAATTTGTTCGCATGTGGAAAGGTTTAGCATTCTTACAGCGACTCTTCCGTTTTTATAGGTTCTCACGAGGGCTTTTGCTGTTATTAAGTCATTTTTTCTATCTATTTGTTCTACCACCCACAACCGATTGTCGACACAATCTTCCTTTATACGCGCCCATAATACACTTTCTGACTGTGGTGGTATTTTCTCTTGTTCTCTACAGGCGATTTATCTTTGTAACCAACATCTAGGGGTATTTCAATGTTCCGCCAAATCATTGTCTTTTGCCCCATATGCAGACTAATTTTATGATTAATCATAAAATCTGCACCAATGATTACTTCGTCTACAATGTCGGCAACAATGAATACATGATTTACACTTATGTTGGCAATAGTTACTTTTACGTTTATTTTACCATAGACAGTAGCAGGCTCTCCAGTTACTGTTCGTAGACTTACGCCATATAACGGTTTAATTGTTTTCTTACTTATATCAGGTCTGATAATAGATTGCGATGCTCCTGTGTATATAGTAAAAAGATGTCTTTGACCATTGATATATCCACAAGCAGTAAGGTTGCTAGTTTTCTGTTGCATGACTGATATGGAGATTGTGAGGCCCTCGGTTATGGGAGCTAGCTCTTTCCCGTAGTGCTAGCTCGTGTTAGTTTAACGGTGACTCATTTGCTGATTTCATGTTCACGAGTTTGCTGTTTCTAGGTGGTGAAACAGATCTAGCTCGCTTTCTTGATGCTTTACAATTTCGCTGAAAATGCCTGCTCTTACCGCAGTTACAGCATTTGACTCTGGCTGTACCTCGCTTTTCTTCCAACGCCTGTATAACTACATTTTTTATCTCATCGACAATATTTCCGTCTTTTTCTGCCGTAATATAAAGATTTCTCACCTTATGTATTTGAGGCTCAGAGAGCAGTTTTGCGGTCTCCTGTGTCAGCGCGTATGATACGGTTTCAGTAAAAGTAGGCTTCTGTGTGCCAAACACCGCATGCTTGATTTCAGGATCACCTATTCCACTAATTTTAAATTGATCCAAAAATGGATGATTCTCGCCTGAATATGTCAACTGTACCAACCTTTTAAGGCCAAAATCAACTTTTTCTTCATTAGTCCACATATTTCTATTGGCAACTGTCTCGAACTGGAACTTAAAAACATTAAATGGGGCACTACCGTCAAAAGTAGGGGCCTTTATTCTGTTCGACATTTTTGAAAATACTCGCACTGGTACCTCATGACATTGACGACTGTGTCCAGATTTTTACATTTTTCGTCAACACCTTTGAATTTCCTTTTAAAGTCACTTGCTTGCGCAACCAAGCTGTCTTCAAGGTGAGATAGTTTTTTTTTTATCGATTTTTATAACTTTCTTTACTATGCCCTCTACTCTGTTGTTTACGGGTTCAGAAGTTTCTTGAAATTTTAAATCCATAGCTCTAGACGTTTTCTGAACTTCCTGGAAATTCATTCTAGAAGTTCCCTGAACTTCCCGAAACTTCATTTTTTTCTCATTATTAACTCTAAAAGCTTCCTGAACTCCCTGGAAATTCATTCTAAAAGTTTCCTGAGCTTCTTGGAATTTCCTTTCTATTTTTTCATTGTTAACTCTAGAAGTTTCCTGAACTTGCTGGAATTTCCTTTCTATTTTTTCATTCTTAACTTTAGAAGTTTCCTGAACCTCTTGGAAATTCGTTTTAGAAGTTTCTTGAACTTCCTGGAATTTTATTTCTATTTTTTCCATCATAGCAGCAAGCATTGTGTCTTTAATCAACCTCTTTTGCAATTCTGCCTTATTACCTGTTGTCGGTAATGTTAATTTGCTCAACTCTCTCTTGAGCTGCTTAACTTTAAGCTCCTTGAATTTCATGCCTGCTTATTAAAATGCAATCCCGCTTCTGACACCAGTTGCTACGTTTATACCTTTTATAAACGTTGGTTTATTTCCTCTTAATAAACCGGGGCTCTTTTTATTGCAAAAGTAATAATAAAGGTACCTTTACACGGTAATACAAAGTAATTGTATTTTGTAGAATCAAAATATTATGAAATTCTCTCCGTGTTTAAAAAAAGAGAATAAAAATCTGTTCTAACTATTTTTCATGTTTACACGGATGAGGTTGGTAAAATCAAAATCTGTCGTTTCTTGCCACTTTCCTTTTGGGGTAACGCCATATGGTTAAGGTTCAACAATATTAACAAAAACAACATGAAAAAAATCTGCTTTTATTTTGATTGTTTGTGTATTGTTTCATTAAGTGTAGCCACCTTCATTAGATGCTGTAAGTGCTGCCAATCTTTCACACCTCTGATGTGATGAGAATACACAAGTTTCTAAAATGGTTTAGAAAATAAACATTTACCGAACACTTGTCAAATTTTGCATCCGTATTCTCTCCTACCCAATACATTATGCTTTTACATGATGAGATTTTGTATTATCCCACAACATTTTTTGACATATCGTAATATATGTATTACCGTGTAAAGGTACCTTAAACAGCACTTGAAACAGTACAAAAACTTTATTAACTTGAACACACTGTCGTTTATTTCTTTACAGTCGTATTTAAAACACTTAAAGTTATTCACCTTTATTATTTAACTATGTACACTTATTCAACTCAATGGTTAACTGATGCTGATTGTGGCATTCGTGTTGCTTAACTATTTATAGTGGATGGTTGTTGTCTGTAATGTTCCACAATGTTCGAAAACACACAAGAACTTTCTAGCGAATACTAGATGGCAGTTACATTTAAATTAATTCATTATGATTTTAGCCACAATTTTGAAATAACTTCTTAGCGCAGACAACAAAAGCCAATAACGCCCCACAACTTGTAAAATTATCATGTTACATACCCAGTCAACATTTAACTCCGTAACAATACCTTTTATAAACGTTGGTTTATTTCCTTAAACACACTGCCGTATAAGCATTAAATACATTGCTCGCTACAGGCTACCGAACACAACCAGTCAAAAATAGAATACCCGTGTGCTTATGAGAATAATTTTTTTAATGGCTACAATGCAACACGACTACGGGTTGCTGTCAATGCTAATTTTGTGGCGTGGTCGAAATTAAACTAATTTCTATTTTTATACGCGACAGTTAACAGATTAGTGCTGCCAATACGGTAAGATGCAAAAATATAGCTTAAACAATAAAAAAAGACTTTAGGTGGCACCACTGAAAGTCATTATGCTCATATGTTTATTTTGTAGTGGTAGTCTAGTAAATATTTCAGTAGCAGCCAGTCGGACACAAATTTAGCAAGCAACTTTTCTGTTCGTGTGTTCCTGTGTTCTTGTAGCTTGAATGTGTTTAATGCATTAGTTTTAAATCAAATGCGGCGATTTGGCCCCAGACGTATTAACCCAGATATGCCCATTGCTTGAGCATAATCATAATTTTTGGTATCTAGTTAAGGTTTTTTGATGACAGGCTCCACATTTGGTTTGCTTTCCCTGTGAAATCACCCAATGATCCGATTGTTCATAACGTAATTCATTATTTAGGCTAAGCGATAGGTGACCCCTTTGGTAAACCGGAACTTTTTAATTTTGAAGGAGTAGCATAAAAACTGCTACAACTTCCCCGGAGTCGCCCCTAGAGGAATAAAATGTATCACAGACCCCCATTAGTTTTTCTTCCCAAACGTATTCCTAGAGTATACTTACCCCCTATCTCCACGCCCTAAGGGGGTTGCAACAAAATTTACAAAAATGATGTAAAAATGCCCACAACTTCTTCAGAGTCGGCCTTAGAACAATAAAGTGTATAACTGACCCCCATTAATTTCTTCTCCCAATCATATTCCTAGAACATACTTACCCCCTATCTCCTCGCCCTAAAGGGGTTGCCGCACAAAATTTACAAAAATGATGCAAAAATAAAATAAAATAAAATTTGTTTTAATTATTAAAAAAACTAAAATACTAACCCCCTATCTCCACGCCCTAAGGGGGTTGCCATACAAAATTTACAAAAATGATATTAAAATGCCCACAACTTCTTCAGAGTCGGCCTAGGACATACTTATCGCCTATCTCCACGCCCTAAGGGCGTTGCCATGCAAAATTTACAAAAATGATGTAAAAATGTCCACAACTTCTTCAGAGTCGGTCTTTGGGGCAATAAAGTGTACGACCTACACCCATTAGTTTCTTCTCCCAAATATATTCTTAGATCATAGTTACCCCTTATCTCCTCGCCCTAAAGGGGTTGCCGCACAAAATTTACAAAAATGATGCAAAAATAAAATAAAATAAGATTTGTTTGAATTAATAAAAATACTAAAATACTAACCCCCTATCTCACGCCCTAAGGGGGTTGTTATACAAAATTTACAAAAATGATGTAAAAATGCCCACAACTTCTTCAGAGTCGTCCTAAGAGTAATAAAGTGTAGGCCCGACCCTCATTAGTTTCATCTCTCAAACATATTCCTAGAACATACTAACCCCTTATATCCACGCCCTAGTATAGGATAAAAGCCCCTACAACTTCCCCGTAGTCACCCGTGGAGCGTTAAAAAAATGACACCGACTCCTATTTAAAAATTAGAAATATTTCATAAGTAAAAAAAAAATAGATAAAAATAAAAAAGTTTGCGATTTCGAAAAGCCAATGTGAATGGTACATAAGATTCGGCACAGCCGAATATAGCGCTCTTACTTGTTTATATTCATATATAAGCAACATTATTTTAGAAATTACTTCATCGTTTAAGTCCTTGTTGGTTATTTCCTCTAGATGATACCGAATAAAATCTGCTGTTCCACTATCTTCTGACTGTTCTGGTTCAGAAAGCTTTTTTAAAAAATCAGTACAGTTTTTAAGGTATCGTCTGTAGTGTTTACGTCATTACTTAAGGTGTCCGTTTCTCCATCAACCTAAAATGACAGGAAGATATTTATTATTTATTTTACTTTATACAACTGCATATCGACCTATAGTCAAGTTGGCTTGTTAAATTTAAAAAGCGATTAAATCGGAGTTATTTCTAAAAGTTTAACTTCAAACCCCGTTCCGCTGGGATTGACATGATCCGGAGACTTGTTGATAGACGACGGACAGACGGACATAGCTAAATCAACTACATATAAGGACCTGGAATATATATGCTTTATGTGGTTGAAAATCGATATTATATAAAATATACCCTTACCACTACGTAAAGGCGTGGCAAAGACCTTGCAGTTAAAAAGTGTCTCGCTATGACTAGCAATTAACCCGCTACTTTCCTAAAATCTTAAAAAAGTACTAAACCAATATTCGTATTTTTTCTAGAACGCAGTTTTAATTATATTTCTATTTGTATTGTTTTAGAAGCTACAAAAATTACTCATATATATGTACATAGGATATAGTTTTGTACATGTTTTAACGCTTTGTAACTGGGATGAAATGTCTTCTAAAGACTAAAGTAAAGAAAAGAGTGGAGACAGTATTTGTTAACTACATACGCATACATACTATTACTTTTATAAATGGACATCTTATTTTGAAAAAATACCAGCAAATTTAAACGATTTTAAAAACTAATTAAAAGTTCGTCATTTAGTTTACCAAAGTATACATAATTATTACTTTATTATATGGTATAACTAGTGCTAGAGTATATTTTAAAATAAAAAGAACGTATAAAGAAATCAATTTATAAACATACATATATATATATACATACATAGGAAAGGTTGCTTTTCCCTTTTCTTACTAACACGAAAACCTTTAAGAAACTTAACGGTTCAAACCAGTATGACGACGGCTGGTATAAATCGTCCCTACCTTCGCCACTTTTCGTTGCGTTTTGCAATTTTAAAAGCTCTTGTCTAAACTGGGATCGCAGATAATTGATTTTAGTCTAACAAAGAACTTGTTAGAAAAGGCACGGAGTTAATTTTGTAGGCTTTTGGTAAATAAATATCTTAATATTCGTTTGAGTAACCACAGGTATCGTATCTTGTATTTTTTCAGCTATCACGTCGAGCATGTATGTTTCGGTACAACAAACTTCTTGTATTGCACAAACACTCTTTTTCCTGCCAATATTCAATTAATTTGAGAACACATGTTTGGCACCATTCGAGGCATGTCCATACAAGGTGGCTGCAAGAAAAAAATTAAGAGAGTCGTTCTCTTGCTCTTTATTTTTTTATATGAAGTTTGACACTAAAATTGAAAAATAATTTCAAGTTTAGTGTCAAATTCCATATAAAAAAAATAAATAGTAAGAAAACGACTCTCTTAATTTTTTCTTGCGGCCACGTTGTATGGATATGCCTTGGCCCCATTCAACCTGTTATAAAAGCCAAGCAAATTTTTAGAAATAATAAATGTTTATGTATGATTGCAAAATACATTTTTGTTATAAGAAACTGGCGTAATTGAACATAACATTCTCCAGCATTTATATTGGTTGGTAATTATAACAAAAATGGGTAACACCTTATGTATATTCTGTTAGTGCTGCCAGCTTTTACTTTTATATACATCCCTTGTATAATTAGGATACAAAAGTTTCTAAAATGGTTTAGAAAATAAACATTTACCGAACACTTGTCAAATTTTGCATCCATATTCTCTCCTACCCAATACATTATGCTTTTACATGATGAAATTTTGTATTATCCCACATTTTTTGATATGTATTACCGTGTAAAGGTACCTTAACCCTTTCGGTCCTAATGGGATAATACGTCCCAAAGAAAGTTTGAATGATCTGATTTGTTCTGTAGGTTAAAGCAAATCATGTTTAAAAATATCCCAGCCGTACTTTGAAGTTTTAACTCATAAAAAAAGTAACGGTACCTAATTTTAAGCATGCTTTGTCAAGAGATTTTTGAGCTTGTTGTTGAAAAGTTCTCGTGAAGGTAACATCATTTAGTAATTATATTTAAAATAACTAAAGAAATATTAATTGAGTTGCAATAACACTTTGTAAATTTGTTTTTGACGGCAATTTTTATCGTTCGGGTGTAAGAAAACGTTTCTTTCTTGGTGAGTAAAGTTTTTTTTGTAGTTTTGCTGATTTGGGATATATTGTCCCATTCGAGTTTTTCATTGGGCTTATATGTCCCATTCGTATTGGTTTTAGGAAAAATGCCAGTACTCAGCCAAGAACTCCAGGAGCTTTTAGAAGCCGATATAACTGATTCCAGTGAATCTAATGATTCCGCATCAGAAACATAGTCATCGGCATCTAGTAATTAAGAAAACGAAGTCGATGAATCAAGGGACAAAAGTTGTCCTAATGGAGATGTTGCAGATCTATATCTGTGGTCACGTCCAAATTCTGATTTTCGACCGAGAATGAAGATTCCAACAGAAAAGCAACCTATAATATTGGCTAACGTAAACCGTTCTTCGAAAGAATTAGATATTTTCAAAAAATTTTTCCCAAAATCGTTATTAATATATATTGCTGAAAAGACAAACAAAAGACTTAAAATTTTAGCAAAAGAAAAAAATATTAAAATTTTAAAAACTGATGAGTATGAAATTCTTATTGTATTGGGATGTTGTCTTGTCATGAGCTACAGCAAAGTTCCGAGGATTCAAAATTACTGGAGCATTCATGCATCCCTGGGAGATTCAACCATAAAAAATTCAATCTCTAGAGATCGATTTCAACTCATAATGTCTAAAATATATTTCAACGATCCCAAACAACCAGATGGCTGTTCAAAATTGTACTATATAGAAGAAATAGCATCTTGTGTAAAGAAAACATTTCCTAGTGTTCGAACAGAATCTACATTTCAAGCTGTTGATGAATCAATGGCCAAATTTAAAGGTCGATCATCATTAAAACAATATCAACCACTAAAACCAATAAACGAGGAATAAACTTTGGTTAAGATGTGACTCCAAAACAGGGTTCATATATGATCTTAATATCTATAGCGGAAAGGAATAAAGTGCTGTGGTATCTCAATCTACCTTAGGAGAACGAGTTGTGGAAAAACTTTGCAATACTATACGTAGTAAAGATGTGATGATAAGTTTTGATAGATTTTTTACCAGCACTCGCCTTATAAATTTTATTGATTTTCCAGCAGTCGGAACTGTTTTTAAAACTCGAAGAAACTTACCCAAATTCATTGAAAATTTTAAGCGAAACGAAAAGGAATTTATGATAAATTGCCTGGGAACCATTGCTTGCCGGTGGATAGACTCAAAAGAAGTAACAGTTTTGTCCAATTGTCATACTGCATCCACAAGCAAGACTTTTTGCGAACAAAAAAATGGAGAAAAATCGATGTTGATTGTCCTGATGCTATTAAAGCATATGTAGCTATAATGAGCGGAGTAGATATTGCTGACCAGAAAGTTAGTGTATATGATTTGGATCGAAAGTCTACTTAATGGTGGAAAAAGGTTTTTTCAAAATATTAATGATGGCTGTAGTAAATGCTCCATGCTCCATTGTTCACCAAGAAATTAATCATAAAAAAACAGAACTTATAAGCTTTTTAGTTCTATTGGCTGAAGATATGATTGAAGTTGGTAGAAAATATTGCAAAACTAAAAAAGGAGTATCGCACGGACGTCCTTCAAAACGTAAACGCAACTTCATTAATATAGGAGATCATATGCCTATTTCATCAGAAAAAAGATCGCGTTGTGTAAGATGCAGTTCCATGAAAAAAGAGAAAAGAACTAAAACTGTATGTTCAAACTGTCATGTAGCACTTTGTATTGATTGTTTTAGTGTTTATCACAAATAAAACTTAATATTTTCTTAACGTTTAAAAAAAACAAATGAACTATATTTTTGTTTCTTTTTTATTTTTACAGTTTGTTTTACTATATTAAATAAATTTTTATTTGTATTCTTATGTTATTTATTCAAGTAACCAAAAATTATTAAAATAAAGTGAATTAAAAATAAGATTTGAGACTATTTATTTACTGATATAGAAAAACTGTATTTGTTTTTTGCAAGTTTTCGATACTGATGGGATATATTGTCCCACTTGTACCAAAAATCCGGTTGGGAATATAATGATTAAAATCCTAATGGGACGATATATCCCAGGATAATAAAAGGATATACGTAAAAACTAAAAACGAGAAACATCACCGTTTTTTGTGCATATAACATTTATGACAACACATTTTTCATTTAACTTTCTGTTTTGCTAAAAAAAAACCCGGACCGAAAGGGTTAAGTATAAGACAAAAAAAAAGGTACTTTGATAAACGAGACGTATCATGTAAACAAGAATGTATATAGCTCATTGGGCATATTCGGGTTAAACAATCATACTATGTATTGTTAACAGCGACATCTGAGTGTAAATTGTGTCATTCTTGTTCAACACAATATTATCAAAATCAAACTACTGTACTGTACTACTATAAATTATACATTTAGCAAATACTTCGACCAGATATGTTTATATATTTATCAGTATATGGCCGCAAAAATTATTATTCCGAAAACGTTTTTAAGCACTTTTTTTGGTTAAAAATACCAAATGCAGTCATTTTGACAGAGCTGCATAATCAGCTTTGCATGATTTTTTGTGCGGGTAAAAATTAAAAGTGGCTCTTAAGCGGTACTAACTCAAGCTGGATGTCCATACCACACGTTCTATACGCGGTCTGGATTTATTAATGAGTAGAATCAGTGTAGTTGTATGTGACAAGAAACATAACAAATTGCGCAAAAAACGCTTAAAGTAGGTTGGTTTACTTTCTACTTTTGCATACGTCGCACAGTGTTGTGTCCCATAGACAAAAATACAATAAAAAAGGTTTTATATTGTAGATAAAAATATATAGGTCGACAGATAATAATAGTTTTTAAATAAATTTTAAAGAATTTTTTAGATTTAGCTCTTTTTGGTGGCGCTACGGGGCGCCAAAGTAAAAGAATTTGAAGTAAAAATGGCTTAACAAATAACTGAGTCTTACATGCTTCAAGAAAACAGTTGTAAAAAAAATAATTTTTTGGAGTATGAGATTGAAATTTTTTTCGGTGATTTCTTTTTATAAGTATTTTTAATTGGCTCTAAAAATTTTTTAACTTTGATGGAAAATTAAAAAGAAAAATATGGTCTTTTGGGTTTTTTTCTGTTTTCAAAAAATCCAATTTAACCAAAACTTTAAAAAAAAATTATTTTAAAAAATGGCTATTTTCGTGATTTTTACTCAAATTTCGACAGTTTTCTAAGGTTTAAAAGAAAAAATACTACAAATACTGTAAAATATAAATTCAAATTAATACAGTTTAATAAAAAAAAACAGCAAAAAGAGGAAATTTTTACGCTTTGAAATGACACCAAAATCCCAAATTACCTTGTTTTTTATTGTTTTAAAAAAATAATTGTAAAAATTTAATTTTTTGGACTAGGAGATTCAAATTTTTTCTTTTAATAGAAAACTATGTATATTCGAAACCAACTATAAAAGAATTTGTAGTATATTATTTTCCTATACATAGTTTTTGTTGGTTTAAAAAATGCTTATTATTCACTTAAGCTCTAAAAATTTTTTAACTTTGATGGAAAATTAAAAAAAAATATATGGTCTATGGGTTTTTTTCTGTTTTCAAAAATCTATACTGTTTTCTAATAACTATAAGAAAAATTAACCACAACTTTAAAAAAATAATTTTTGAAAATGGCTATTTTGGTGATTTGTTCTCAAATTTCTAGTTTTCTGGAGTTTAAAATAAAAAAAACTTACAATGTAATAACATATAAAACCAAATTGATACCATTAGATTAGATTAATTAACGAGGTAAATTATAATTTTTGACGCTACAAGATGTCGCTATATTAACAGATTTATAGGTATTGCCTATAATTCAAACAATTATGGTCTTAGTTTTGTATTAAAATCTCTTTATTTCGTTTTCTTGTAACTTTTATATTTTTTAAAGATTATTACTTCGTACGTTAATTTTAAACAACTGTCAGTAACATATGTGCCAATGAAAACAGGTTGATTTTATTTTGCTGTGTTTTATTTTTAAGTCATAAGTAGATAAGGTTGCCACAGCTACTCTCCTCCCAAATTGTTGTTAGGAATACGAGATGAGACCTGAGCAAATGATACGGGTTTCTTTCGGCTATAAATCCTTAATGTGCTGGCATAGTGTCAGGCTCATTAATGACGATTACAGGTTCTGCCTGTTCAGTGGGTTTCTTTTTAATATATCGAGCCTTTGGTGCAATACCGTAGTAACTCAAAATTTGAATTTTTTGAGCTGGGTATGCAGAAATTATCTTTGGGGAAATATCTATCTAAAGAAAAAAAGATTATGATTCCACCTCTAACTGTTCAGATTCTACAGCTAAAAATGTCTTTATTGCCTCAAGGTATTTCCAACAATATTTATTTGCAATAATGAAATATTTCCTTTATGACACGAAATTTACTAACAGAAAGCAATTTACGAAAAAAGTATAAAGCAATATTTGTTTTTGCTATGTTTTAGGCACAGAAACACAACTGCATAATTTGATTTATTTTTTACTTGTTCGTATTATTTCATATTACAACTTTGTTAGAAAAAAAAATAGTTAAAAGTTTATTTGCTATAACGATATATGTATTTCGAATTAATTTTTAAGTTTGTCCTAGGTTTTGTGACAATAACGATACATCCTTGATAGGTTGATACAAAGTACTTAAATATAAATAAATATTTCATATTTTTAATAATTTTTGGCCTTTTTTTATTTAAAAACATTCCTTTTTATTTAAAAACTTGTAAAAAAAAAACTTTAGTAAACGAAAATACTATCAAAAAGATGGTTCAAAACTTCAAATGCATTTTCTCAGTTCACGATTTTTTGAATTACTACGGTATTGCACCAAAGGCTCGATATGTTCTTAAAGGTGCTGGTTCAACTTCAGGATTTTTTGTAATGAATGCAGGTTTCAGTCGTTCCAGGGATACGTTGTGTGGTTTGTCATTGATTTTAATTGAAAACACTCTATCAGAAACTCTTTCCAAAACTTCATATGGTCCTGTGTATGGAGCTTCCAAAGGCCTTTTAACATGATCTGATCTAACAAATACATGTGAACAAGACATTAAGTCTTTATGAACGAAAATTTTCGTTTTGCTCTTGTGATAGTTAACTGGTGTAGGGCGAATCTGCCGCATAAACTCTCGGTATTTGTCCAAAAATAGGATGGGATATGTTTGATCATCATGATTTGAAAAATATTCACCTGGAACGCGAATTGGAATCCCATATAACATTTCTGCTGCAGAGGCACCCAAATCTTTCTTGTAACATGTTCTCAGCCCAAGCAATACGGTGGGTAAAATTTCTAGCCACGGACTTGTTTGGTGGCACATCAGTGCGGCTTTTAATGACCGATGCCATCGTTCAATCATGCCATTTGATGACGGATGGTAAGGCGTTGTACGTATTCGTTTAGCACCTATTAAACGTGAGAGAGAATCGAATAATGCGGACTCAAATTGGCAACCTTGGTCAGTTGTTATAGTTTTAGGTGCACCAAATCTACAGATCCAAGAGTTCAAAAAATGTTTTGCTACTGTATCTGCGGTCATATCTTTTAGAGGAACAATTTCCGGCCAGCGTGAAAATCTGTCAATCATTGTTAAAAAATAACGATATCCCATGAAATCTGGAAGAAATATGAGGTCCAAGTGTACATGGTCGAAACGTTGATCAACTTCTTTGAACTGTTGTAACTGTGTATGCTTATTGATTTTCGACCGTTGGCAATCTAAACATTCACGTACCCAAGTACTTATATCGTGATTCATTGAGGGCCATATAAATTTTTGACGTATTTGTTTCAGTGTAGCTCTCTTTCCAGGATGTGACATGGAATGGATCAAATCGAAAACCTTTCGTCTTAGCGACATTGGAATGTACGGGCAAACTGTTGAGGTTGATAAATCGCAATATATTTCGTGATCTGAATCTTTTTTTTTTTTCATATATTTATTATTGAATCTTCGCCTGTGGCGAACTAACAATAAGTGTTGAAATCTTAAAACTAGGTAGTTAATATAAGTCCAGCCAGTGCCAGACTAAAATTTAAGTTCTCATATTAATTATCAAGCTTCATATAAGCGCAATAGTATCCCTCCTTTTTGATCTGCATCTAGCTTAATTTTTTGAAGGCGTAATGGCATTCTGCTCTCCAAAATTTGTTTTAATTGTGTGTCAGTTTCCCGATGCTGTAAGATTTCTTGAATACTTATGGCTTCAGGCATACTTATTTCATTTACTCTCGAAAGTGCATCAGCTACCGTGTTTTTAGAACCAGAGACGTGTCTAATGTCAGATGTGTACTGACAAATAAAATTCAAATGACGTACCTGACGGGGTGATGCTTTGTCTAACCTTTGCTGTAGAGCATAAGTCAATGGTTTGTGATCGGTTAGCACAATAAAATTACGACCATTTAGGAGATGCTTAAAATATTTAATAGACAGGTAGATTGCTAACAACTCACGATCATGCGTACTATAATTTTTTTGTGACGGTTTAAGTTTTGCGGATAAGAATGCAACTGGTTCCCATTGATCATTAACGAATTGTTCTAAGTGCGCTCCCACAGCTTTGTCCGATGCATCAGTAACTAATGATAGTGGCGCCTCAGGGTTCAAAAAATTGAACATCGTGCCATTAGCTAAACTTGTTTTACATGCCTCAAACGAGCAGTCTAAGTCTTGGGTCCAATTAATTTTTCTTTTGTCATTTTTCTTTGATTCCTTAAACAAACCGTTAAGAGGTGCTTGAAGCGTAGCCGCATTAGGAATAAATTTTCTGTAGAAATTTAAAATTCCTAAAAATCGGCGTATTTATACAATGTTATTAGGCTTAGCATAATTTATTTTTGATAGCGGTAACTCTGTCCAGAGGTGGCCTTAAACCTTCAGATGAAATGTGGTAGCCTAAAAAATTTAAATTGGAAGCTCCAAACTCACATTTTGAAGCATTTATTGATAAGCTTGATTCTTTTAATTTTCGCAAAACTGTCTCTAAATGATTATAATGTTGCTCTTCACTATCGGAAAATATGAGGATGTCATCGAGGTAGCAATAAACGTAATCCAAGTGTCGAAAAATCGAATTCATGTATCTTTGGAAAGTTTGAGTAGCGTTTCTTAAACCAAAAGCCATCACTACAAATTCAAACATTCCAATTGTTGACAGCAGTCTTTTCAATGTCATCTGGGTGCATCGGTATGTTGTATGTAGTAAGCTTTGTTAATATCAATTTTTGAAAATTGGATAACGATCTGGCTGCGTATTTGCATTTATTTTTCGATAATCGCCGCATGCTCTCCATCCACCTGTTTTTTTCTTCACAAGATGTATGGGGCTGGACCACGGACTACTGGACGGGCGGACAATTCCAAGTTGTAACAAATTTTTAAATTCCGCTTTTCGCCAGAATATCGTCTCTGCGGTTCTGCTATTGCTTGGCAGCTTGTTATAATTCTGTGTTTAACATTTGAGGACGTTTGTAAACGATAAGAATTTGGATTTGTAATTTTAATGTATTTTATTACAAGACTATAAAAATTAGACGATGAGTTAATTGTTGATACACTTAACTGATCTGAATATTTTGTATTACATATAGAAGTTAGTGACGTTAATGAATCAATAAGTTCATTCGTTTACTCAAAGTTTTTAAAAATTTTTGTATATTTTTACTGGATTGCGTTCGTTTACACAAAATCCAGTAAATGAGAACACAAATTGAGAGCGCAAAGTGACAGTTGTCTTACTGAGTATTTAAAAATTTTTACTGGACAAAATTTTACTAGTAAAAATTACTAGTAATATAAAACATATGTTTTTTGATGTAAACAAAAAAAGTGAAAAAACAAACAGCTAAAAAATTGAATAACGAAAAAAATTAAAGTGGTATAAAAAGTAATTTAATGTTCACAGGCGAAATAATGGAACAGCTAAGAGATATACCTAGTACCTCAAGTTTAGGGGAAAGAGCAAATGTAACCAGACATAGCTATGTTTTGCAAAATGCAGTATTGTACCTAATGGAGTCGTCATCTGAGAGCGAAGATGAAGAAGATATAATTTTGTTTAAAATGTTAAAAAAAGCCAAGATTTTTTCACCCTAACTTGTGTTTGAGAAAGGAAAGAGTATTACGCAATTCTGTTAAAAGCTACTTCCATGACACGGTCCCGATCTATACGGATGTTTAGTTTCGAACACATTTTGGAATATCCAAATCAATTTTGTTGCGGCTTTTTCTTCTTAATATTTATTTTTTTTAAGGTGAAAAAGTGCTGAATACTTGAGTACTCCGTGCGGTCAATCAATACCCACAATTAAATATTCTTGTTTTTTTTTTATTAACGCTAAGTCTTTCCCTAGCAGTGTGTATTGATCTAGGTAACGCACAAAAGAATAGTCTGAGACTCAACTTAAATTATACCGACAGACTCAGAATCCCTTCCTTAGCCTATTTAAGCATATATGTCTGGCTGGGTGTCCATATATTCGTGTGCTCAAAGTAAAGGTAGCATTTCTGAAAAAAATATTTTGGCATAGGGAGCAAGCCCATTGTTTGTGGTAGTGATCGTAGTAGACTTTAACCCCAAAACCAAGTTAACCCCACTCACAAAAGTCAGTTTGTTTTTGCTTAAAAGATTTAATGCATTTTTTCGAGTAATCAAGTAATTGCAATATATTTTAATCTATCAGCTGTTTTGAGTAGGTAAACTTTTTGTAAAAATTTTCCGTTCGCGTACTTTTTACTTAAAAAATTTTAAGTGAGAGAAATTTGGTAAAATTACTCAGTATTTGCTAAGTTACTGGACTTTACTGGGAAAGTAAACGAATGAACTTAATTAATTGCTTTCGTTTCAAATCTACAATTAACCGATAGTAAGATAAAAAATCTGCACCGATTATTGGGGATTTTATATCCGCTATTATAAATGTCCAACCAAACCGTTGCCTTAGTCCTATATTTATTTCAAGAAATTTTGTGCCATAAGTTGGTATTGATGTATTATTTACTGCAAATAATTTTAGATCATCAGACTTTACCATGGATTTCTTTAAGAAAAATTTTGGTATTACTGACACAACGGAGCCGGAGTCTACAAGAAATTTTAAATTATTGGCGAATTCACAAGGTACGATACGATAGCATATTGTATTATTGTCATATAATTTCACAATAGCATAAAAATTTTGTTGTTGCTTTTCATACGAAGCTTGTTGTGAAACAATACAACTTTGTTTGATATGTTTTTTGTGATGTCATATTATATACAAAGTCATGCGCCAAGCGCCTAAAACGAAACGGCGAGTTTTTTAATTTATTTTTAGAGCCGCTAGCACTCGCATCCGTTAAAAACGTCTATACTAAAAACTTAGGCAAAACCGCCAAAGAAGATTCCTTAAGCCGCCTCCGCCGGCAAAAATAGCCGGCACTGCTCTCTGACACATCAGCTGTTTTTTGTTTACGTAAAAAATAAAATTCTTGTGATTTTTTACTAAAACTTTGCTTATTTTAATGGATTTTAGAGATTCTAACCAGGTTAGATATAGACTATTTTGTGTTTTCATGGGCCTAATTTCTACAAATTATTAAGTTAAGCCAAGAGCAGCACCAGATTTATGTACATAAATATGTGTTTGTTTTTCTATCGTTTGGTCGTATCAGCTGATTTAGATTTTAAATACGACACCTACAAATATACGAAGAGTTGTTCACAACGGTCATATTTTTTGGTTGTATTATTTTACAATATATGATTTCACAAGACCTTGTGAATTCACCATATGTGTTTTATCCAAAATGTGTAATCTTCTCTCTGATGTGCGATTTAAATTAATGTTGCTGTCCTCTGCCACACAAACCAAAGACAGCATTTTTAGTTTACCTGTGATGAAAGGGTACCTGCATTCAAATCGCATGGTTGTCTACATTTTTTTGAGCCAGCGCCATATTGGATGTGGTAATAGCACACTTTCTGTTGACGACGGGATTGAGATCTGCTTCTGCCATGGTCGCCCTCTTTGCTGGTACTGCGACGTTGCAAATATGTATTATTTGGTGCCAATTCGATAGACAGTTGACTGAGTTTTTGAATAATTTGATTTAAAAATGTCTCAAGAGCTAAAACGCGAGATTCTAGAGCAGAAGTTTTTGAATGTGACGTTAGGGCATTACAATGAGATACAATGTCCCTTGGTGCTGTTGTTGTTGCCATGACAAAGGGTGGCTGAGATGAGTTGTCAAAAATTCGATCAGCAATTTCGGCTAGATTCTCAACATCTGCAGTTTTACAGGCGGATAATATGCATCTCATATTGCTTGGCATATGTTGCATCCAAAGCGCAGATAATGCCTCTGAGGATATGCTGGATCCAGCCAGTTCTTTCATCTCCCTCAGCAAATGGCTCGGTTTTTTGCTTCCAAGATCCAACCCAATCAGAGTTTTAGCAGTTGTTTTTCCTTAGATGTACCAAAGCGAGTAATTAATTCTTTTTTCAATATTTCATACTTGCCTGTAGCTGGGGGATTTTTTGCGACATCAGCTATTTGCGTTAAGGTATCAGCATCTAAGGCTGTAATTACTGTGTAATATTTTGATAAATCTGCTGTAATCCTGTTCACATGCAACAAGCCATCTACTTGCGAAAACCACAATTTCGGGTCAGACGGCAAAAACTTAGGTAAATGGTGCATACCAACAGTTTCTACTGAAATTTTATTCTCATTGCGATCCACAACTTTGTTAACCCTTTCGCTCCTATGTATCCATATGGATACAGTCAACTTTGAGGGCGTCTCACAGCTTCGATTTGATAATACTGGTTGAAATTTTAATCAAATATGATTTTTTGAAGTCTTGGCTGTTACAAGAATTGATTTTTTTACATTTTTGTTTAAATTTGTCAAAAATATATCAATTTTAAAAAAACGTTTATTTCATTTTTTTATTTCTTAAAAAAATCATTATTTTGAATCTTAAATTACATATACTATCGGATACATTTTTAATAAATAAGTGAATCCTAGATCAAGATAAACATTTGTTGCGTTGATCTCAATTATTATTTTTTTATTTAAGTATTAGTATAGTCGCCAGGAATTTTTTGAAAATTGTATGTACCCATATGGATACAAACTTGAGTTGTGTATATAAAGAGGGAAGAAAATAACAAACTAAACCATTTTACTGTTGATGCTGTTGTAATGCAGACGTAAACTTTAGTTCTGCTAAGTTATAAGTCGAAAAATTAAAAATGCCTAGAAAAATAAAAGATTCTGAGATTGAAAGAATTCTTACGAATTTTTCAGATTCAGACGTTTCCGATACAGACGAACCGGAACAATCTGAAATTGTTAATGATCTTTTTGAAGCTTTTGATAATAATAGAAGTTTTTTAATACAAGAGCTATCCCGTGAAGGGGCGTACGAAATCAACATTAATGTGATAGATGTTCATGATGATGAGGATGATTATGTTGATAGTGGCACAGGTACTAAGAGTACTGGTTGTTTGAATGAGGATGATAGGAATGTTGTTGAGATTGTAGGAGAAGGGGCATGTGTAATAGAAGCCGGACGCTCAGGTAAAGAGACGTACGTAGGAGGAGAAACAGAGGAAAATAGTATCCCAATTCAAATAAAAAAAATGGATGAATTTCGTTGGAAAAAAGATTCTTTGACATCTCCGGAGGCCAATTTTACTGAAGAGTACCCTAAAAATATTGTTAAATTACCAGTTCAGTATTTTTTAGAGTACTTTACTGAAAACATCCTTGATGAAATCGTATCATCAACGAACCACGGTTCAATGTTAAACAATGGTTCATCTGTCAATATGACCAAACAAGAACTGATGAAATTCTTAGGTTTGGAAATATTTATTGGCACCATTGGTTATCCACGCCTAGATATGTACTGAGCAATTAACTCTGTAATACCATCGTTTCCAAAAAATATGTCTAGAAATAGATTCCACTTCTTTCGTAACAATTTAAAATTTACAACAGAATCGACAGGTAATGACAAGCTGTACAAGGTACGGCCTTTAATAAATATGTTTCTTAAAAAATCCTATTCTATTCCAAAAGATGAAAATCTTTGCGTAGATGAAATGATGGTTCCATTTAAAGGAAGAACTACTATGAAGCAATATATGCCAAAAAAGCCCACCAAATGGGGAATAAAAATTTTTTGTCTATGTAGCTCAAAGGGAATGGTTTACGATATTGAGATCTATCAGGGAAAAAGTACATTATTAGGTGGCGCAAAGTTAGGATTTTGCTCCGATATTGTAGTTCACCTTTCAAAGACAATTCCAGAAAGAAAAAATCATAAAATCTATTTCGATAATTATTTTTCCACTCTTAATTTAGTATTGAATTTACGTCAACGAGGAATTTGGGCAACAGGTACAATTAGAGGAAATAGATATGGTAAAATAAATTTTAAATCTGATAAGGAGTTAAAAAAGGAAGGCCGTGGAAGCTTCGACTACCGTGTAGAAAGATCCGATAATATATTTCTCCTGAGATGGTTGGATGGCGGGATTGTCCAAATGGTGTCATCAATCCATGGACATGAACCCCATCAACTTGTACGCCGATTCAATGCGGAAGAAAAGAAAAATGTGGAAATAATACAGCCAAATATAATAAAAGAATATAACAAGAACATGGGTGGCGTTGATAAGATGGATTTTCTGCTTTCTTTGTACAGAATCTCCATTAGATCTCGAAAGTGGACGCCTAAGATATTTGACCATCTTATTGACCTAGCAGTTTGCAATTCGTGGTTGGAGTATAGAATAGATCATGAAAGCAATAACTGTACAAAGAAATATATGGATTTGCTAAGCTTTCGTAATGATGTTGCGAATGGACTTTTAGCTCTTTCTGATGAACAGGCTTATTCTCGGAAACGAGGACGCCCAGCGTTATCTTTAAATGAGGAAGTTCCCGAAAGTCCATCGACTTCAAAGAAAAGACAAAAATATACTCCACCACTATCTGTTCGATATGATGGGAATCAACATTGGCCGGACCACACGCAAGATAAAGGCAGATGCAAATTTAAAGGATGTAAGGGACAAACGAGATATAAGTGCTCAAAGTGCGATACTTTCTTATGTATTCCAAACGGGTCCAGGAACTGCTTCAAGGATTTTCATTACATTTCAAATAAATAAACTTGTAGTAAGTATATGAATATTTTTTTTATTTCAGTTTCAGCTTTATTTTTAAGGTTTTTATGTGAATTTTTATGTGTATTGTTTAAGTTTATGTAAAGTTTTAGTTTTATGCTTGTTTTTTATTAAAAAAATTTATTATGTACAAAAATTAAAAACTAAAAAAAAAAAAAAGTTTATATATGAATGAAAAACAAAATTCTTGCATTTTTCTTTACCATTAGTGAATTTTGTATCCATATGGATACATTCCAAAAAACACATTTAGGGTAATAATTTTTAAAAACCGGTTGTTGAATGTTGTTCCCGGACTTAATGATAGTAGAAATCCAAGAAATCGGAATTTTTCATCCATCCAGTAAAAACTTGTAGTGAAAGGGTTAACGTCGTTTTCTTCGGCATTGTTTAGGTTTTTGAGCGACTTGCTGCTCTTTTGTGGTGGTGAACCACTGGTGATCTTTTAAGACTCATTTTTAAAATTAAATTGTCGACTCACTGCTTGTATTTCGTTTGTCGGGGTCACCAATTATAGGTATTGCCTATAATTCAAACAATTATGGTCTTAGTTTTGTATTAAAATCTCTTTATTTCGTTTTCTTGTAACTTTTCTATTTTTTTGTACGTTAATTTTAAACAACTGTCAGTTACATATGTGCCAATGAAAACAGGTCGATTTTATTTTGCTGTGTTGTATTTTTAAGTCATGAGTAGATAAGGTTGCCACAGATTGACGTTGGTGTTTCATTGTTTCAAGGATGTTTTCAAAATGTGACTTTGTCTAGTTTACCTTCCACCACTGTTGCTAACTTTTTTCCCAAAAATATAGATAAGTTAGTATAAAAAATCGCTAGAAGTTAGCTAAATTTTTAAGATGTGATGATTTGCAAAAAAATTTGTTTTTTCCAGTTCTGTTGTGACTACTTATGTATAACAAAAACTAGATCAAAATATGACAAAAATTGTATGTCTTTCGTAAATCTTATAAAACCTTGCATCACAACAAACTAGTACAGCAATTGAAAATCGCTAGATTTGACTCCCCCTACAAATATTATTTACCGTTATTTTTTATTTACATTGGAGATGGGTACGTGACAGAAGTTTTTTTTGCAACATCCTTTGTTTGCAGTAAGCAAAATTGTTTGGTGGAGTGTTCGCAAATATTGCACACAGACTTTTCAGTTAAAGAAAAAATTAAAATTTTCTAATAAAATGTTCAATAAATTTATATGCTTATAATTAATTACTTTTACAAACGAGTAAAAGTGAGGGCGCGTGGTTGAATAAATTTACTTACGTGCACATCTCTAATCATAGTGTAAACAGAGATTTAAATAAAACATCAAGTAAATTGTCAAAACAAATAATTTAAAGTGATGGCTTTTATTTTATATAATTCAGACAGAATTGACTGCTGGATAAAAGCAACTTTTGGAGATAAAGAACCAGAGGTATATAAATATGTTGAAAGAAAATTAGGCGGGTCATATTTTGACAAAAATAAGTTATTACAAAGTGTTTATTGCTTCCACATGAAAATGAAAAATTTTTGGAAAGAAAGCAGAGGCAACTTAATGCATTTAATAAAGAAACATTCTATTTTTTGCTGCTGATGATGTAAGTTTTATAATTTTTAACTGCTATTCTAAAAAAAAGATACTATTAAATATATTTAATTTAAATTCTTAGCAATCAAGCACGAGTAAAATTGCTGTTGAAAATTTGCATTGGAAGTTAACCACAAAATCGTGACAAAAGTAAGACTGTCCCATACGAGGAAAACGTCACGAAAAAACACTCATAAAGATTTAATGACTTATTTAATACTATCTTCAGATCCGTTTTTGTCTTCAAAAAAGGATCCAACGACCAATAACAATTTATTATTTCTAGAAATTGATAAATATATACTTAGAAAAAATGCTAATGAGCCAGTGTAAGACGACGAGACAAATGTTTCCTTGAGCGGCAATATGTTTTGGAAAGAGTCCAATACTGAAGATAATTAATTGTAAATTAAAAAATATATATAAATTATTAAAAAAGTAAAAATTATTATTAAAAAACGCACTTATACGTATTTAAAATTTAATTTAAGTTTAGAAAGATTGTAATTTTGTACTTTCACGTTGTCGCCAAAATCGTAATATAGAAGATTTTTAGCCAACTTGTTTTTTATTTTCTATTTTTATAAATAAAATTTTAAGGTAATTTGGAACTTACATTTGTTTAACACATAATATTAACCATACCACCCAATTTAATGAGAATCGGATAACTTTTGTAAAAGTTTTAGCATTTTTTCGAAAAAGCATTTATGACAGGACCTAGAGTCCTTGAGTCAATCCCAATTAAAATTATCCCACAAGTTACTAGCACGGAATGTAAATGATCTACGGACTATTGTAACGTTCTGTGCAGTTATGTAGTCCAAATTTAAAATTTCGTCCTTTCTATACATGGGCAGTAGGCATGTCCTTTGCCCGATTTTTTCAAAATATTGAATTTTTCTTAATTAAGTATTTTATGCTAGTGTACCAAATTTCTGGGACCACTCCTTCTATTTTTGTCCCATCACTATATGGGATCAAATCACTGTGCACAGTGCTGTGTCCCATAGACAAAAATACAATAAAAAAAAGTTTTTATATTGTAGATAAAAATATATAGGTCGACAGATAACAATAATTTTTAAAGAATTTTTTAGATTTAGCTCTTTTTGGTGGCGCTAGGGGGCGCCAAAGTCAAAGAGTTTGCAGTAAAAATAGCTAAACAAATACCCGAGTCTTATATGCTTCAGGAAAACAGTTGTAAAAAAATCATTTTTTGGAGTATGAGATTGACATTTTTTTCTGTAGTAACTAACTATATTTACAACTAACTGTAAAAAAATTTACAGTTATCCTTATTTTTCATTTAAGATCTAAAAATTTTTTTAACTTTGATGGAAATTTAAAAAAAAAGAAAAATATGGTCTATGAATTTTTTTCTGTTTTTAAAAATCCATACAGTTTTCTAATAACTTCAAGAAAAAAATTTTTAAAAAGTTTACCACAACTTTAAAAAAAAAATATTTTTAAAAATGGCTATTTTCGTGATTTTTTCTCAAATTTCGACGGTTTTCTAAGGTTTGAAAGAAAAAAAAAACTACAAATACTGTAAAATATAGGTCTGTCTGCGTACACATATTTTGCATCATTTTGTACAAAATGTTACAAAATCTTGCAAAATGTTGTCTGCGTACTCCAAATCTCTTGCAGCGAGAGAGCCAAAAAGAAAATTTTTTGACAGTTGGAAGTAAGAGAACTTGCAAAATGTTACTGGAGAAATTTCTTCTTGTAAGATTTTGCAACTAGTTTGAACAGCTGTTTTTATTTACTAATTGAATGAAATAATTTTTGTGAAACGAATATAAACATTGAAATTTAACAATAGTTAGAATTATGTTGATTTTTAACGTTTATAAAAAATTATAATAAACATAACATTTAACTTCATGCTAGAAATGTCCAAATATACAAATAATTTACCGCGTACACGTACGCTAAAATTCTTTTGCCTTGTTATTTGAATTGTTTACAC
Organism: Melanophora roralis; assembly: GCA_963583895.1. NCBI lineage: Eukaryota > Metazoa > Arthropoda > Insecta > Diptera > Rhinophoridae > Melanophora > Melanophora roralis. The sequence continues at coordinate 60,336,444 of OY757189.1, forward strand.
ACCGTTCAGCTGTTTTCTTGCAAGATTTTACTGGATACTGTCTGCGTACTTTTTGATATATTTTTAGCCGACAGAGTAAAATTGGTCTTACTCTCCCAAAAAATATTACTGAGTATTTGCTACTGGAAAAGTACGCAGACAGACCTTATAATAAAAATGTAATAAAAAAACAACAAAAATAGTAAAGTTTTTGCGTTTGTATGTATTTTACGCTATAAAATGACACTAAAATCTCAAATTACCTTGGTTTTTTGTTGTTTTAAAAAAATTATGGTAAATTATTATTCAAATTTTTTCTTGTAATAGCTAACTATATTCGAAACCAACTGTAAATAATTTTTAGTATATTATTTTCCTATACATAGTTTTTGTTGGTTTAAAAAATGCTTATTATTCACTTAAGCTTCAAAAATTTTTTAACTTTGATGGAAAATTAAAAAAAAAAAGAAAAATATAGTCTATGCCTTGTTTTATGTTTTCAAAAATCCATACTGTTTTCAAATAACTACAAGAAAAAAATTTTTTAAAATTAACCACAACTTTAAAAAAAAAATTATTTTTAAAAATGGCTGTTTTCGTGATTTTTTTCTCAAATTTCGACAGTTTTCTGGAGTTAAAAATAAAAAAAAACTTACAATATAATAACATATAAAACCAAACTGATACCATTAGATTAATTAACAAGATAAATTAAAAAAATAAGTATCAGGGTACACTTATCAGGTAGCCTCAGATAAACAGCTGAGTAACGGTATTTCGTTATATTAATGTCAAATTTTTTTATGTTAATGTATTTTCTTCCTTTTATACAAACAACAACTGTAGTATCGTAAGAAAAGCTCAAAAAGAAGAAGAAAGATTTTGTGAGTTTTGTTATTTGTCTCTGACATTCTTATGACGGTTTTAGTTGTTTTTGTAGAACCGCTCCTACCTGATAAGTATAAAATTGTGTTTGCCTCTTTTTAACACTACAAGAGGCCGCTAAATTAACAGATTGACGTTGGTGTTTCATTGTTTACCTCCCACCACTGTTGCTAACTTTTTTTCCAAAAATGTAGATAAGTTAGTTTAAAAAATCGCTAGAAATTAGCTAAATTTTTAAAGTGTTTAAAATGTAAGCTATCAAGTATAAAAACTTCTGTTAAACATAAACTATCTTTGTCAACATCTTCATGTAATGAACAAGCAAACTCTTTTTCATTGTATTTACATTGAGAAGGAATGTGCCCTCTTTTGCCGCAACGATAACATTTAATGTTATTACCATCGTGAAACTTCTTTTCAGGTTAATCAATTTTTGCCCGATTTAGACGTTGGTTGTTGCTCTTGTTGTAAAGCTTTTTCTTCCTTTTATGTTCATTCTTTGTACTTGCAGAAAAAACTGTTTCATTTGGGTAACTATTTTTATTATTTTTTCGTAATTCTTCTTCAAAATTTTTTGCCATGGTAAATGGTCTCTTCTCTCAATTGCAATAACAAAGCTTTCCATCTCATCAGGAAGACTCCATAAAAGTAGTATTGACAAAAAATCATCGTGTAAGGCAAGGTTAGCTTCTTTTAGTTCATCAACAGTAGAACTAAACTCATTTATTTGTGAAGCAAATTTTTGACTGGCATTAAATTTTAACCTTTCCAATTTCTTAAACAAATTGACTTTTCTTGAAGCTGTATCTGCTTTATATAATGAACTCAACGTAGTCCATGCACTTTTTGCCGTATAACAATTTTTGATGTGAATTGATTCACTAGGTTTGACGCTTAACGCTATGGTGGCAAGTGCCTTGGAGTCGTTTGATATCCATTTACTTTTCATACCTTTCTCTACCGGGCAATTTTCAATGACAGTATCCCACAAATCCAACGTTATTACCATACTCTTTACCTGAATGCACCAAGTAGCGTAACTGTCACCGCCAACTTCTCAATACAAGCAACTCCTGTAGCCATTCTCCTGCCTTGCTTAGATTCAGAAAAATTTCAGAGCTACAACACCTTTCGAGTCTGTACTTAACCTCAAACTTTTAAATATACCGCTTTAGTATTTAAGATTCTGGGCCCATAACCGTTGTTAGATATTTTCTGCATTAGATTTTCAATACAGAATATGGAAATTTACGTAGTACCCAGATTTAACCAATTAAGTGGATTACTAAATTTATAAATTCAAAATATAATATTTCAATTTATTAAACATGTGGTTTTAATAAGTACAGAAAAGAGAATAAAAATAAGTGTCATATATTGACTGTTATAAACTATTTAAAGTTGTATGCAATTGGATTGTAAAGTAAGGTTGTATTTTTTCCAACAATCTCACCCTCAAACCAAATGCATTTCAATTAAAAATTACATTTTAAATTTTAATAAACTACAAAAATCACCCCTATCGGGTAAAAAATGCGAACATTTTATTCGGCCAGAATTTTTTTTCGCTCGAACAACAATTTGCTATCGTGAATGTAACGTGCATTATTTTTCCCTTCGAATCATATGTGTTTGTTCAAAATTAAAAAACTATTAAAAAATATAAAATAAATTTGTCAAAACTAAAATCAAATTTTCAAAAGTGATTGAAAATGTTTAGCATCAGTGCAGTTTTGTTACTGGAATTGGAAGAAAATTAAAACAACAAAAAATAAGAAGAACATTGCGGGATGCTTCAAATCCCATGGAATTACCGAGTGCACAGTAAGTATATAATAATTTTATATTTTTGTGGTATGTACAATTCTTGCGTCTATATTTTTTAAACATTATAGAGTCAACAAAGCTGCATTTGGTTATATTTTGGACACCTTAGAAATGCATTACCGGTTTCAAAGAAAAATACAGCTATACCTCCAATCATTAAACTTTGCTCGTGTTAGTGGTTTTTCGCTGAGCGGGGGAGCGACTATCAGTCAGCGATCGCACAATCAACATTTAGCGAGGTGCTTACAGAATTTCTGGATGTTATGGAAGTGCAAATCTGCGACACATGGATATGTTATCCATCTCAGTCGCAGAGGAGTGTAACCGCTCCACATTTTTTTGATAAATTTGGGATACCAGGAGTTATTGGATGCATAGATGGCACGCACGTTTATATAATAGCTCCAAAGCAAGCAAAGCATCTCTATTATAAATGAAAGGAACGATTTAGTCTCAACGTAACACTTGTTAGTATACAGATAAATTTAAATATTAACCCTGGAGTACTAATGTTAGTCATTTCGACTAACACTAATCTTCTTTTCGTGCGTAGCTTCTTTGTTTTCATACCGCTCTCTCTCATTTTTTTCGTAATTTCCGTCGATGGTGTTCTCTTGCTGTGAGCAGTTTTATTTCAACAGTAGGTATTGTATCTTTTTAGTTCTAAGGGTCATGTTAGCCAATTGGACTAACAATTAGTAACAACGTAACTTTTTGATATATATAAAAACGTTTCAGTTTTAGAATCAAAATTGTTATTTTTTTAAATTTTTTATTACAGACAACAAAATGAGTTTAAAACAAGTAAGAGCGCTATATTCGGCTGTGCCGAATCTTATATACCCTTCACATTGGTCTTTAAATATACCCAGCCGAGTAATTTTGTACTGCAAATAGTTTAATAAAAAACCTTGTGCGAGTTTTAAAGCCGTTCGTATGAATAATAGAAATAGATGAAGAAGATTTGAGGTCAAGAGTTTTAAAAGTATTCGACATTATGCATATTTAAAGGTTAATAAAACTTATTAAATGTTCTAGTCCCCCTGCTCTTCTCCAACTTTTTCCCCAAAATGTATGAATTATTTGATTATTACTTTTTGTAGAATATTCGAAGTCGAAAGCTGTAATAGTTTTCCAGAAGTAGCGTATCGAATATTTTATAAAAATTGTTAATTTGTATGGGAGCTACCCCTTTTTTTGCCCCCACTCAAAAATATTTTTCTTTAAAGCGTAGGCCTTATCTCCCAATTACTCTTTGTAAAACATTTCATTTCGATATCTTTTATATTTTCCGAGATATAGCGTATCGAATATTTTATAGCAATTGTCGATTTGTATGGGAGCCTTTTTTTGCCCCCACTCAAAAAATTTTTTCTTTAAAGTGTAGGTCTTTGCGTACAATTACTTTTTGTATAACATTTTAAGTCGATAGCTGTTATAGTTTACGAGATATAGCATATCGAAAATTTAACAAAAATTGTTAATTTGTATGGGAGCTACCCCTTTTTTTGCCCCCACTCAAAAATATTTTTCTTTAAAGCGTAGGCCTTCTTGGCCAATTACTTTTTGTAGAACATTTCATTTCGATATCTTTTATAGTTTCCGAGATATAGCGTATCGAATATTTTATAAAAATTGTTAATTTGTATGGGAGCTACCCCTTTTTTTGCCCCCACTCAAAAATATTTTTCTTTAAAGCGTAGGCCTTATTTCCCAATTACTCTTTGTAAAACATTTCATTTCGATATCTTTTATAGTTTCCGAGATATAGCGTATCGAATATTTTATAGCAATTGTCGATTTGTATGGGAGCCTTTTTTTGCCCCCACTCAAAAAATTTTTTCTTTGAAGTGTAGATCTTTGCGTACAATCACTTTTTGTAAAACATTTTATGTCGATAGCTGTTATAGTTTCCGAGATATAGCATATCGAAAATTTAACAAAAATTGTTAATTTGTATGGGAGCTACCCCTTTTTTTGCCCCCACTCAAAAAATTTTTTCTTTAAAGTGTAGATCTTTGCGTACAATCACTTTTTGTAGAACATTTTATGTCGATAGCTGTTAAAGTTTCGAATATCGAATATTTTATAACAATTGTCGATTTGTATCGGAGCTACCCCATTTTTTGCCCCCACTCAAAAAATTTTTTCTTTGAAGTGTAGATCTTTGCGTACAATTACTTTTTGTAGAACATTTTATGTCGATAGCTGTTATAGTTTCCGAGATATAGCGTATCGAATATTTTATAATAATTGTCGATTTGTATGGGAGCTACCCCTTTTTTTGCCCCCACTCAAAAAAATTTTTCTTTGAAGTGTAGATCTTTGCGTACAATCACTTTTTGTAGAACATTTTATGTCGATAGCTGTTATAGTTTCCGAGATATAGCGTATCGAATATTTTATAACAATTGTCGATTTGTATGGGAGCTACCCCATTTTTTGCCCCCACTGAAAAAATTTTTTCTTTGAAGTGTAGATCTTTGCGTACAATCACTTTTTGTAGAACATTTTATTTCGATAGCTGTTATAGTTTCCGAGATATAGCGTATCAAATATTTTATAACAATTGTCGATTTGTATGGGAGCTACCCCATTTTTTGCCCCCACTCAAAAATTTTTTCTTTAAAGTGTAGACCTTTGCGTACAATCACTTTTTGTAGAACATTTTATGTCGATAGCTGTTAAAGTTTCCGAGATATAGCGTATCGAATATTTTATAACAATTGTCGATTTGTATGGGAGCTACCCCATTTTTTGCCCCCACTCAAAAATTTTTTCTTTAAAGTGTAGACCTTTGCGTACAATCACTTTTTGTAGAACATTTTATGTCGATAGCTGTTAAAGTTTCCGAGATATAGCGTATCGAATATTTTATAACAATTGTCGATTTGTATGGGAGCTACCCCATTTTTTGCCCCCACTCTAAAAATTTTTTCTTCAAAGTGTAGATCTTTGCGTACAATCACTTTTTGTAGAACATTTTATGTCGATAGCTGTTACAGTTTCCGAGATATAGTGTATCGAATATTTTAAATTAATTGTCGATTTGTATGGGAGCTACCCCATTTTTTGCCCCCACTCTAAAAATTTTTTCTTTAAAGTGTAGATCTTTGCGTACAATCACTTTTTGTAGAACATTTTATGTCGATAGCTGTCGAGATATAGCGTATCGAATATTTTAAATGAATTGTCGATTTGTATGGGAGCTACCCCTTTTTTTGCCCCCACTCAAAAAATTTTTTCTTTGAAGTGTAGATCTTTGCGTACAATCACTTTTTGTAGAACATTTTATGTCGATAGCTGTTATAGTTTCCGAGATATAGCGTATCGAATATTTTATAACAATTGTCGATTTGTATGGGAGCTACCCCATTTTTTGCCCCCACTCTAAAAATTTTTTCTTTAAAGTGTAGATCCTTGCGTACAATCACTTTTTGTAGAACATTTTATGTCGATAGCTGTTATAGTTTCCGAGATATAGCGTATCGAATATTTTATAACAATTGTCGATTTGTATGGGAGCTACCCCATTTTTTGCCCCCACTCAAAAAAATTTTTTTTTAAAGTGTAGATCCTTGCGTACAATTACTTTTTGTAGAACATTTTGTGTCGATAGCTGTTATAGTTTCCGAGATATAGCGCATAAAATATTTCACCAAATTTGTGCAATTGTAGGAAAAATTCCCCTTCCCCTGGTCCTATCTGAAAAAACTTTTTCCATTATTTAGGTCCTTTCTTTAGGAGTATCCGTGCCAAGTTTTGTGGCAAGAGTGACTACACTTACTGAGATATATAGGGATATATGCACGGATTTTGTCCTAAAAAAAAATGGGTTACTCTGGGTTTTCGCTTATATTTCGGTCAATAGTGAACCGATTTTGCTGATTTTAAATAGCGATTGTTAGCGGGATATTTGTGATCGTTTGACACCATTAACTGGTCTGTATCTTTTTATTTGACTCCGGAAACTTGATTTCAACAGACGGACAGACGGACATCGCTAAATCGGCTTCCCTATCTATAAGGATCCAGAATATATATACTTTATGGGGTCGCAAATGAATAATAAAGAAATTACAAACGGAATGACAAAGTGATATATACCCTTATCACTATGTGAAGGGTATAAAAAGGGTTGAGTAATGATTTTATTACAAAGTTTTTTGAAAACTATGACGAGACTGACGAAGATGAAAGTTTGAGTGTGCTTAGTGATACAGTGTATGCAACATACAAGCAAATATTTTGAAAATGATTTTTTTTTTAAGTGATTATTATTCACACTATTATGCTTTATTTACAATTGAACTATTTATTTTAGTAATCGTACTCTTGAACTGATTTATTAATTTTAAGATAATTTTGACATTAATTTTTTTTAAATTTTTTTGTTGATTTGTTTAAAAAACGTACTTTTATTTACCATGGATTCTAAGCGTCTGACAAAATGTGATAAAATTAAAAAAATAAACTAGTATTTATATAATATTATTTGTAGACATTATAATTTAAATTTTTAATGAATTTTGAAATCTTACACTTATTTTTTATTTATTTTTTTTAAATAAAGTGAAGCATGTATCCACAACTATGCTTAAAATTTGGGTTTTATAAAACAATATTAAAAGTAGCACTTCTTATGAAATATTTAATTATACCCTTCACATAGTGATAGGGTATATATCACTTTGTCATTCCGTTTGTAATTTCTTTATTATTCATTTGCGACCTCATAAAGTATATATATTCTGGATCCTTATAGACAGGGAAGCCGATTTAGCGATGTCTGTCTGTCCGTCTGTTGAAATCCAGTTTCCGGAGTCAAATAAAAAGATACAGACCAGGTAATGGTGTCAAACTACTAGAAATATCCTGGAGACAATCGCTATTTAAAATCAGCAAAATCGGTTCACTATTGACCGAGATATAAGCGAAAACCCAGAGTAACCCATTTTTTTTAGGACAAAATCCGTGCATATATCCCTATATATCTCAGTAAGTATAGTCACTCTTGCCACAAAACTTGGCACGGATACTCCTAAAGAAGGAGCCTAAATAATACAAAAAGTTTTTTCAGATTGGACCAGGGGAAGGGGTATTTTTCTTACAATTGCACAAATTTGGTGAAATATTTTATGCGCTATATCTCGTAAACTATAAAAGCTATCGACTTAAAATGTTCTACAAAAAATATTTGTACGCAGAGAACTACACCCTAAAGAAAAAAATTTTTGAGTGGGGGCAAAAAAAGGGGTAGCTCCCATACAAATCGACAATTATTATAAAATATTCGATACGCTATATCTCAGAAACTATAAAAGATATCGAAATAAAATGTTCTACAGAAAGTAATTGGGCAAGAATGCCTACGCTTTAAAGAAAAAATTTTTTGAGTGGGGGCAAAAAACGGGGTAGCTCCCATACAAATCGACAATTATTATAAAATATTCGATACGCTATATCTCGGAAACTATAAAAGATATCGAAATGAAATGTTCTACAAAAAGTAATTGGGCAAGAATGCCTACGCTTCAAAGAAAAAATTTTTTGAGTGGGGGCAAAAAAAGGGGTAGCTCCCATACAAATCGACAATTATTATAAAATATTCGATACGCTATATCTCAGAAACTATAAAAGATATCGAAATAAAATGTTCTACAGAAAGTAATTGGGCAAGAATGCCTACGCTTTAAAGAAAAAATTTTTTGAGTGGGGGCAAAAAACGGGGTAGCTCCCATACAAATCGACAATTATTATAAAATATTCGATACGCTATATCTCAGAAAATATAAAAGATATCGAAATAAAATGCTCTACAAAAAGTAATTGGGCAAGAATGCCTACGCCTTAAAGAAAAAACTTTTTGAGTGGGGGCAAAAAAAGGGGTAGCTCCCATACAAATCGACAATTATTATAAAATATTCGATACGCTATATCTCAGAAACTATAAAAGATATCGAAATAAAATGTTCTACAAAAAGTAATTGGGCAAGAATCCCTACGCTTCAAAGAAAAAATTTTTTGAGTGGGGGCAAAAAAAGGGGTAGCTTCCATACAAATCGACAATTATTATAAAATATTCGATACGCTATATCTCAGAAAATATAAAAGATATCGAAATAAAATGCTCTACAAAAAGTAATTGGGCAAGAATGCCTACGCCTTAAAGAAAAAACTTTTTGAGTGGGGGCAAAAAAAGGGGTAGCTCCCATACAAATCGACAATTATTATAAAATATTCGATACGCTATATCTCAGAAACTATAAAAGATATCGAAATAAAATGTTCTACAGAAAGTAATTGGGCAAGAATGCCTACGCTTTAAAGAAAAAATTTTTTGAGTGGGGGCAAAAAACGGGGTAGCTCCCATACAAATCGACAATTATTATAAAATATTCGATACGCTATATCTCGGAAACTATAAAAGATATCGAAATGAAATGTTCTACAAAAAGTAATTGGGCAAGAATGCCTACGCTTCAAAGAAAAAATTTTTTGAGTGGGGGCAAAAAAAGGGGTAGCTCCCATACAAATCGACAATTATTATAAAATATTCGATACGCTATATCTCAGAAACTATAAAAGATATCGAAATAAAATGTTCTACAAAAAGTAATTGGGCAAGAATGCCTACGCTCTAAAGAAAACATTTTTTGAGCGGGGGCAAAAAAAGGGGTAGCTCCCATACAAATCGACAATTATTATAAAATATTCGATACGCTATATCTCGGAAACTATAAAAGACATCGAAATGAAATGTTCTACAAAAAGTAATTGGGCAAGAAAGCCTACGCTTCAAAGAAAAAATTTTTTGAGTGGGGGCAAAAAAAGGGGTAGCTCCCATACAAATCGACAATTATTATAAAATATTTGATACGCTATATATCAGAAACTATAAAAGATATCGAAAAAAAATGTTTTACAAAAAGTAATTGGGCAAGAATGCCTACGCTTCAAAGAAAAAATTTTTTGAGTGGGGGCAAAAAAAGGGGTAGCTCCCATACAAATCGACAATTATTCTAAAATATTCGATACGCTATATCTCGGAAACTATAAAAGACATCGAAATGAAATGTTCTACAAAAAGTAATTGGGCAAGAATGCCTACGCTTCAAAGAAAAAATTTTTTGAGTGGGGACAAAAAAGGGGTAGCTCCCATACAAATCGACAATTATTATAAAATATTCGATACGCTATATCTCAGAAACTATAAAAGATATCGAAATGAAATGTTTTACAAAAAGTAATTGGGCAAGAATGCCTACGCTTCAAAGAAAAAATTTTCTGAGTGGGGGCAAAAAAAGGGGTAGCTCCCATACAAATCGACAATTATTATAAAATATTCGATACGCTATATCTCGGAAACTATAAAAGATATCGAAATAAAATGTTCTACAAAAAGTAATTGGGCAAGAATGCCTACGCTTCAAAGAAAAAATTTTTTGAGTGGGGGCAAAAAAGGGGTAGCTCCCATACAAATCGACAATTATTATAAAATATTCGATACGCTATATCTCAGAAACTATAAAAGATATCGAAATAAAATGTTCTACAAAAAGTAATTGGGCAAGAATGCCTACGCTATAAAGAAAAAATTTTTTGAGTGGGGGCAAAAAAAGGGGTAGCTCCCATACAAATCGACAATTATTATAAAATATTCGATACGCTATATCTCGGAAACTATAAAAGATATCGAAATGTAATTGGGCAAGAATGCCTACGCTTCAAAGAAAAAATTTTTTGAGTGGGGGCAAAAAAAAGGGGTAGCTCCCATACAAATCGACAATTATTATAAAATATTCGATACGCTATATCTCGGAAACTATAAAAGATATCGAAATGAAATATTTTACAAAAAGTAATTGGGCAAGAATGCCTACGCTTTAAAGAAAAAATTTTTTGAGTGGGGGTAAAAAAAGGGGTAGCTCCCATACAAATTAACAATTATTATAAAATATTTGATACGCTATATCTCGGAAACTATAACAGATATCGAAATCAAATGTTCTACAAAAAGTAATTGGGCAATAAGGCCTACGCTATAAAGATAAATTTTTTTGAGTGGGGGCAAAAAAGAAGTAGCTCCCATACAAATTAACAATTTTTATGAAATTTTCGATACGCTATATCTCGGAAACTATAACAGATATCGAAATGAAATGTTCTACAAAAAGTAATTGGGCAAGAATGCCTACGCTTCAAAGAAAAAATTTTTTGAGTGGGGGGAAAAAAAGGGGTAGCTCCCATACAAATCGACAATTATTATAAAATATTCGATACGCTATATCTCAGAAACTATAAAAGATATCGAAATAAAATGTTCTACAAAAAGTAATTGGGCAAGAATGCCTACGCTTTAAAGAAAAAATTTTTTGAGCAGGGGCAAAAAAAGGGGTAGCTCCCATACAAATCGACAATTATTATAAAATATTCGATACGCTATATCTCGGAAACTATAAAAGACATCGAAATGAAATGTTCTACAAAAAGTAATTGGGCAAGAATGCCTACTCTTTGAAGAAAAATTTTATTGAGTGGGGGTAAAAAGGGGTAGCTCCCATACAAATTAACAATTTTTATAAAATATTCGATACGCTATATCTTGGAAACTATAACAGATATCGAAATGAAATGTTTTACACAAAGTAATTGGGCAAGAAGGCCTATGCTTCAAAGGAAAAATTTTTTGAGTGGGGGCAAAAAAAGGGGTAGCTCCCATACAAATCGACAATTATTATAAAATATTCGATACGCTATATCTCGGAAACTATAAAAGACATCGAAATGAAATGTTCTACAAAAAGTAATTGGGCAAGAATGCCTACGCTATAAAGAAAAAATTTTTTGAGTGGGGGCAAAAAAAGGGGCAGCTCCCATACAAATCGACAATTATTATAAAATATTATTATAAAATATTCGATACGCTATATCTCAGAAACTATAAAAGACATCGAAATGAAATGTTCTACAAAAAGTAATTGGGCAAGAATGCCTACGCTTCAAAGAAAAAATTTTTTGAGTGGGGGCAAAAAAAAGGGGTAGCTCCCATACAAATCGACAATTATTATAAAATATTCGATACGCTATATCTCAGAAACTATAAAAAATATCGAAATGAAATGTTCTACAAAAAGTAATTGGGCAAGAATGCCTACGCTATAAAGAAAAAATTTTTTGAGTGGGGGCAAAAAAAGGGGCAGCTCCCATACAAATCGACAATTATTATAAAATATTCGATACGCTATATCTCGGAAACTATAAAAGATATCGAAATGTAATTGGGCAAGAATGCCTACGCTTCAAAGCAAAAATTTTTTGAGTAGGGGCAAAAAAAGGGGTAGCTCCCATACAAATCGACAATTATTATAAAATATTCGATACGCTATATCTCGGAAACTATAAAAGATATCGAAATGAAATGTTTTACAAAAAGTAATTGGGCAAGAATGCCTACGCTTTAAAGAAAAAATTTTTTGAGTGGGGGTAAAAAAAGGGGTAGCTCCCATACAAATCGACAATTATTATAAAATATTCGATACGCTATATCTCGGAAACTATAAAAGATATCGAAATGAAATGTTTTACAAAAAGTAATTGGGCAAGAACGCCTACGCTTCAAAGAAAAAATTTTTTGAGTGGGGGCAAAAAAAGGGGTAGCTCCCATACAAATCGACAATTATTATAAAATATTCGATACGCTATATCTCAGAAACTATAAAAGATATCGAAATAAAATGTTCTACAAAAAGTAATTGGGCAAGAATGCCTACGCTATAAAGAAAAAATTTTTTGAATGGGGGCAAAAAAAGGGGTAGCTCCCATACAAATCGACAATTATTATAAAATATTCGATACGCTATATCTCGGAAACTATAAAAGATATCGAAATGAAATGTTTTACAAAAAGTAATTGGGCAAGAATGCCTACGCTTTAAAGAAAAAATTTTTTGAGTTGAGGTAAAAAAAGGGGTAGCTCCCATACAAATCGACAATTATTATAAAATATTCGATACGCTATATCTCGGAAACTATAAAAGATATCGAAATGAAATGTTTTACAAAAAGCAATTGGGCAAGAACGCCTACGCTTCAAAGAAAAAATTTTTTGAGTGGGGGCAAAAAAAGGGGTAGCTCCCATACAAATCGACAATTATTATAAAATATTTGATACGCTATATCTCGGAAACTATAAAAGATATCGAAATGAAATATTTTACAAAAAGTAATTGGGCAAGAATGCCTACGCTTTAAAGAAAAAATTTTTTGAGTGGGGGCAAAAAAAAGGGGTAGCTCCCATACAAATCGACAATTATTATAAAATATTCGATACGCTATATCTCAGAAACTATAAAAGATATCGAAATAAAATGTTCTACAAAAAGTAATTGGGCAAGAATGCCTACGCTATAAAGAAAAAATTTTTTGAGTGGGGGCAAAAAAAGGGGTAGCTCCCATACAAATCGACAATTATTATAAAATATTCGATACGCTATATCTCGGAAACTATAAAAGATATCGAAATGTAATTGGGCAAGAATGCCTACGCTTCAAAGAAAAAATTTTTTGAGTGGGGGCAAAAAAAGGGGTAGCTCCCATACAAATCGACAATTATTATAAAATATTCGATACGCTATATCTCGGAAACTATAAAAGATATCGAAATGAAATGTTTTACAAAAAGTAATTGGGCAAGAACGCCTACGCTTCAAAGAAAAAATTTTTTGAGTGGGGGCAAAAAAAGGGGTAGCTCCCATACAAATCGACAATTATTATAAAATATTCGATACGCTATATCTCGGAAACTATAAAAGATATCGAAATGAAATGTTTTACAAAAAGTAATTGGGCAACAATGCTTACGCTTCAAAGAAAAAATTTTTTAAGTGGGGGCAAAAAAGGGGTAGCTCCCATACAAATCGACATTTATTATAAAATATTCGATACGCTATATCTCGGAAACTATAAAAGATATCGAAATGTAATTGGGCAAGAATGCCTACGCTATAAAGAAAAAATTTTTTGAGTGGGGGTAAAAAAAGGGGTAGCTCCCATACAAATTAACAATTATTATAAAATATTTGATACGCTATATCTCGGAAACTATAACAGATATCGAAATCAAATGTTCTACAAAAAGTAATTTGGCAATAAGGCCTACGCTATAAAGATAAATTTTTTTGAGTGGGGGCAAAAAAAGGGGTAGCTCCCATACAAATCGACAATTATTATAAAATATTCGATACGCTATATCTCAGAAACTATAAAAGATATGGAAATAAAATGTTCTACAAAAAGTAATTCGGCAAGAATGCCTACGCTATAAAGAAAAATTTTTTTGAGTGGGGGCAAAAAAAGGGGTAGCTCTCATACAAATTAACAATTTTTATGAAATATTCGATACGCTATATCTCGGAAACTATAAAAGATATGGAAATGAAATGTTCTACAAAAAGTAATTGGGCAAGAATGCTTACGCTTCAAAGAAAAAATTTTTTAAGTGGGGGCAAAAAAGGGGTAGCTCCCATACAAATCGACAATTATTATAAAATATTCGATACGCTATATCTCAGAAACTATAAAAGATATCGAAATAAAATATTCTACAAAAAGTAATTGGGCAAGAATGCCTACGCTTTAAAAAAAAAAATTTTTGAGGGGGGGCAAAAAAAGGGGTAGCTCCCATGCAAATCGACAATTATTATAAAATATTCGATACGCTATATCTCGGAAACTATAAAAGATATCGAAATGAAATGTTCTACAAAAAGTAATTGGGCAAGAATGCTTACGCTTCAAAGAAAAAATTTTTTGAGTGGGGGCAAAAAAGGGGTAGCTCCCATACAAATCGACAATTATTATAAAATATTCGATACGCTATATCTCGGAAACTATAAAAGATATCGAAATGTAATTGGGCAAGAATGCCTACGCTTCAAAGAAAAAATTTTTTGAGTGGGGGCAAAAAAAAGGGGTAGCTCCCATACAAATCGACAATTATTATAAAATATTCGATACGCTATATCTCGGAAACTATAAAAGATATCGAAATGAAATATTTTACAAAAAGTAATTGGGCAAGAATGCCTACGCTTTAAAGAAAAAATTTTTTGAGTGGGGGTAAAAAAAGGGGTAGCTCCCATACAAATTAACAATTATTATAAAATATTTGATACGCTATATCTCGGAAACTATAACAGATATCGAAATCAAATGTTCTACCAAAAGTAATTGGGCAAGAATGCCTACGCTTCAAAGGAAAAATTTTTTGAGTGGGGGCAAAAAAAGGGGTAGCTCCCATACAAATCGACAATTATTATAAAATATTCGATACGCTATATCTCGGAAACTATAAAAGACATCGAAATGAAATGTTCTACAAAAAGTAATTGGGCAAGAATGCCTACGCTTCAAAGAAAAAATTTTTTGAGTGGGGGCAAAAAAAAGGGGTAGCTCCCATACAAATCGACAATTATTATAAAATATTCGATACGCTATATCTCAGAAACTATAAAAAATATCGAAATGAAATGTTCTACAAAAAGTAATTGGGCAAGAATGCCTACGCTATAAAGAAAAAATTTTTTGAGTGGGGGCAAAAAAAGGGGCAGCTCCCATACAAATCGACAATTATTATAAGATATTCGATACGCTATATCTCGGAAACTATAAAAGATATCGAAATGAAATGTTTTACAAAAAGTAATTGGGCAAGAATGCCTACGCTTTAAAGAAAAAATTTTTTGAGTGGGGGTAAAAAAAGGGGTAGCTCTCATACAAATTAACAATTATTATAAAATATTTGATACGCTATATCTCGGAAACTATAAAAGATATCGAAATGAAATATTTTACAAAAAGTAATTGGGCAAGAATGCCTACGCTTTAAAGAAAAAATTTTTTGAGTGGGGGCAAAAAAAAGGGGTAGCTCCCATACAAATCGACAATTATTATAAAATATTCGATACGCTATATCTCGGAAACTATAAAAGACATCGAAATGAAATATTTTACAAAAAGTAATTGGGCAAGAATGCCTACGCTTTAAAGAAAAAATTTTTTGAGTGGGGGTAAAAAAAGGGGTAGCTCCCATACAAATCGACAATTATTATAAAATATTCGATACGCTTTATCTCGGAAACTATAAAAGATATCGAAATGAAATGTTTTACAAAAAGTAATTGGGCAAGAACGCCTACGCTTCAAAGAAAAAATTTTTTGCGTGGGGGCAAAAAAAGGGGTAGCTCCCATACAAATCGACAATTATTATAAAATATTCGATACGCTATATCTCAGAAACTATAAAAGATATCGAAATAAAATGTTCTACAAAAAGTAATTGGGCAAGAATGCCTACGCTATAAAGAAAAAATTTTTCGAGTGGGGGCAAAAAAAGGGGTAGCTCCCATACAAATCGACAATTATTATAAAATATTCGATACGCTATATCTCGGAAACTATAAAAGATATCGAAATGTAATTGGGCAAGAATGCCTACGCTTCAAAGAAAAAATTTTTTGAGTGGGGGCAAAAAAAGGGGTAGCTCCCATACAAATCGACAATTATTATAAAATATTCGATACGCTATATCTCGGAAACTATAAAAGATATCGAAATGAAAAATGAAAAATTTTTTAAGTGGGGGCAAAAAAGGGGTAGCTCCCATACAAATCGAGAATTATTATAAAATATTCGATACGCTATATCTCAGAAACTATAAAAGATATCGAAATAAAATATTCTACAAAAAGTAATTGGGCAAGAATGCCTACGCTTTAAAAAATAATTTTTTTGAGGGGGGGCAAAAAAAGGGGTAGCTCCCATGCAAATCGACAATTATTATAAAATATTCGATACGCTATATCTCGGAAACTATAAAAGATATCGAAATGAAATGTTCTACAAAAAGTAATTGGGCAAGAATGCTTACGCTTCAAAGAAAAAATTTTTTGAGTGGGGGCAAAAAAGGGGTAGCTCCCATACCAATCGACAATTATTATAAAATATTCGATACGCTATATCTCAGAAACTATAAAAGATATCGAAATAAAATGTTCTACAAAAAGTAATTGGGCAAGAATGCCTACGCTATAAAGAAAAAATTTTTTGAGTGGGGGCAAAAAAAGGGGTAGCTCCCATACAAATCGACAATTATTATAAAATATTCGATTAGCTATATCTCGGAAACTATAAAAGATATCGAAATGTAATTGGGCAAGAATGCCTACGCTTCAAAGAAAAAATTTTTTGAGCGGGGGCAAAAAAAGGGGTAGCTCCCATACAAATCGACAATTATTATAAAATATTCGATACGCTATATCTCGGAAACCATAAAAGACATCGAAATGAAATGTTCTACAAAAAGTAATTGGGCAAGAATGCCTACGCTTCAAAGAAAAATTTTTTGAGTGGGGGCAAAAAAAGGGGTAGCTCCCACACAAATCGACAATTATTATAAAATATTTGATACGCTATATCTCAGAAACTATAAAAGATATCGAAATGAAATGTTTTAAAAAAAGTAATTGGGCAATAATGCCTACGCTTCAAAGAAAAAATTTTTTGAGTGGGGGCAAAAAAAGGGGTAGCTCCCATACAAATCGACAATTATTATAAAATATTCGATACGCTATATCTCGGAAACTATAAAAGACATCGAAATGAAATGTTCTACAAAAATTAATTGGGCAAGAATGCCTACGCTTTAAAAAAAAATTTTTTTGAGGGGGGCAAAAAAAGGGGTAGCTCCCATGCAAATCGACAATTATTATAAAATATTCGATACGCTATATCTCGAAAACTATAAAAGATATCGAAATGAAATGTTCTACAAAAAGTAATTGGGCAAGAATGCTTACGCTTCAAAGAAAAAATTTTTTGAGTGGGGGCAAAAAAGGGGTAGCTCCCATACAAATCGACAATTATTATAAAATATTCGATACGCTATATCTCAGAAACTATAAAAGATATCGAAATAAAATGTTCTACAAAAAGTAATTGGGCAAGAATGCCTACGCTATAAAGAAAAAAATTTTTGAGTGGGGGCAAAAAAAGGGGTAGCTCCCATACAAATCGACAATTATTATAAAATATTCGATTAGCTATATCTCGGAAACTATAAAAGATATCGAAATGTAATTGGGCAAGAATGCCTACGCTTCAAAGAAAAAATTTTTTGAGCGGGGGCAAAAAAAGGGGTAGCTCCCATACAAATCGACAATTATTATAAAATATTCGATACGCTATATCTCGGAAACTATAAAAGACATCGAAATGAAATGTTCTACAAAAAGTAATTGGGCAAGAATGCCTACGCTTCAAAGAAAAAATTTTTTGAGTGGGGGCAAAAAAAGGGGTAGCTCCCATACAAATCGACAATTATTATAAAATATTTGATACGCTATATCTCAGAAACTATAAAAGATATCGAAATGAAATGTTTTACAAAAAGTAATTGGGCAAGAATGCCTACGCTTCAAAGAAAACATTTTTTGAGTGGGGGCAAAAAAAGGGGTAGCTCCCATACAAATCGACAATTATTATAAAATATTCGATACGCTATATCTCGGAAACTATAAAAGACATCGAAATGAAATGTTCTACAAAAATTAATTAGGCAAGAATGCCTACGCTTCAAAGAAAAAATTTTTTGAGTGGGGGCAAAAAAAGGGGTAGCTTCCATACAAATCGACAATTATTATAAAATATTCGATACGCTATATCTCGGAAACTATAAAAGATATCGAAATGAAATGTTCTACAAAAAGTAATTGGGCAAGAATGCCTACGCTATAAAGAAAAAATTTTTTGAGTGGGGGCAAAAAAAGGGGCAGCTCCCATACAAATCGACAATTATTATAAAATATTCGATACGCTATATCTCGGAAACTATAAAAGATATCGAAATGTAATTGGGCAAGAATGCCTACGCTTTAAAGAAAAAATTTTTTGAGTGGGGGTAAAAAAAGGGGTAGCTCTCATACAAATCGACAATTATTATAAAATATTCGATACGATATATCTCGGAAACTATAAAAGACATCGAAATGAAATGTTCTACAAAAAGTAATTGGGCAAGAATGCCTACGCTTCAAAGAAAAAATTTTTTGAGTGGGGGCAAAAAAAGGGGTAGCTCCCATACAAATCGACAATTATTATAAAATATTCGATACGCTATATCTCGGAAACTATAAAAGACATCGAAATGAAATGTTCTACAAAAATTAATTGGGCAAGAATGCCTACGCTTCAAAGAAAAAATTTTTTGAGTGGGGGCAAAAAAAGGGGTAGCTTCCATACAAATCGACAATTATTATAAAATATTCGATACGCTATATCTCGGAAACTATAAAAGATATCGAAATGAAATGTTCTACAAAAAGTAATTGGGCAAGAATGCCTACTAGAGGTGAGCGATCCCGTGATTTTTAGGGAATATCGTTAATAGTGAATGCGATTTTAAAATCACCGGTTATTTAAACAGTGACAGTGATCACTGTTTAGCATTTTTCACTTCTTGTAAAAGAGTTATTTTAATCTCTGTTAAATTATTATACATAATGTTATCTTAAGCAGTGATTATGCGATTTTAGTTCTTTTTAACGAACTCCTGAACAACGCATTGGAAAAATAATATAAATGATAAATAAGAATTAAAAATATTTATGAATAAGAAATATCAATTTTCAATAGGTATGTATGTACATAGTTACAAACAATATTCCATATTTATATTAATATTTTTAATTTACTTTAAACAAAATTTTTATAAAAAATTTAAATTTATACCTTTTGAGATAAGTTTTTAAGCTCCAATGGAGCATTGAGATAAAGCTTTAATTTAGAAAAGCAGCTTAAAATTCTTGTTAAATAGATTCCAAACATAAAAATATATAAAAATATGTAGTTGAAATCCATTGTAACAAAAACAAAAATCTAAAAAAAAAACAAATAACACAAATTAAGCTGTATATGTATGTACATAACACAACTAAGTATAATATAACATTTGTGCTTTTTCTCGTTTAAACGCGTTCGTCGGTCATTTAGGAATTGTCCAGCTTTTGAAAATATTCTTTCGCATGGACCGGCGATCCTAATGCACAAAAATTTTCTTGAGCTATTTGAGAAAGATTTTGATATTTTTATTCTTTTTTACTTCACCAATCAAAAATATTTTTATTTCTTGATAATTGAAAGTTAAGTCCAAAACCCCTGAACATATAAACTAAAATTTCATTTCAGATAACGATTTATATATATCGCTTATTTACTCAAATGTCGTAATTCTAGAAATGCATATTTGGCGTTAACGATTCAGAATTGTTTGTTATGCTATGTTTAATGTCGTATATAAGTTTCATATTAAAAATGTTTTTACTTATAACGTGTAAAAAAATGTTATTATTCGTTTCTATATACATACATAATGCGAGCAAACTAAAAACTTTATACGCATTTTTTTCGAAATATTTTTGTTGTACCTTTACAAAGATTTTCGCTTATCATGTAAAGTTCTATTTTTGTTGGCTGTGCTTTTTCCATTTTAGGTTACGATATGTGTTTAAAATAAATGTGTGTTTAAATCTGTTTTTGAATATTAATTCTTTAGCCGGCTCATATCTGAATTTAATCCGCCGTCGCGGACAAACAATGCTCGGCGCTGGTCTCTGACGGCACCTCTGTTGTAAAGTTTTTAACAGCACTTTGACAAACACACATACAAACACATAAGCCCTTTACTAAGCACAAAAATGTTACTTTACATTTTGCAAAGTTTAACATAATAAGAGTAACATCGCAGGTAAAATTACTGCACAATATTTCAAAATGTTACTTTTAGTAACATAATAAATTAAAAGTAACACTTTAGTAGAAACAGTTACTTCACGGTTTATGTCACTGTCGTTACATGTCAAAATGTTATTTAAATAACACAATAACTTAAAAGTAGCAGTAGCAGTTACTTCACAGTTTATGTCACTGTCGTTACCAGTGATTTGCAAGTAACAGGTATAAAATCACAGGTACGGAAATATCACTCATCTCTAATGCCTACGCTATAAAGAAAAAATTTTTTGAGTGGGGGCAAAAAAAGGGGCAGCTCCCATACAAATCGACAATTATTATAAAATATTCGATACGCTATATCTCGGAAACTATAAAAGACATCGAAATGAAATGTTCTACAAAAATTAATTGGGCAAGAATGCCTACGCTTCAAAGAAAAAATTTTTTGAGTGGGGGCAAAAAAAGGGGTAGCTCCCATGCAAATCGACAATTATTATAAAATATTCGATACGCTATATCTCGGAAACTATAAAAGACATCGAAATGAAATGTTCTACAAAAATTAATTGGGCAAGAATGCCTACGCTTTAAAAAAAAATTTTTTTGAGGGGGGCAAAAAAAGGGGTAGCTCCCATGCAAATCGACAATTATTATAAAATATTCGATACGCTATATCTCGGAAACTATAAAAGATATCGAAATGAAATGTTCTACAAAAAGTAATTGGGCAAGAATGCCTACGCTATAAAGAAAAAATTTTTTGAGTAGGGGCAAAAAAGGGGTAGCTCCCATACAAATCGACAATTATTATAAAATATTCGATACGCTATATCTCGGAAACTATAAAAGATATCGAAATGAAATGTTTTACAAAAAGTAATTGGGCAAGAATGCCTACGCTTTAAAGAAAAAATTTTTTGAGTGGGGGTAAAAAAAGGGGTAGCTCTCATACAAATTAACAATTATTATAAAATATTTGATACGCTATATCTCGGAAACTATAACAGATATCGAAATCAAATGTTCTACAAAAAGTAATTGGGCAATAAGGCCTACGCTTCAAAGAAAAAATTTTTTGAGTGGGGGCAAAAAAGGGGTAGCTCCCATACAAATCGACAATTATTATAAAATATTCGATACGCTATATCTCAGAAACTATAAAAGATATCGAAATAAAATATTCTACAAAAAGTAATTGGGCAAGAATGCCTACGCTTTAAAAAAAAATTTTTTTGAGGGGGGGGAAAAAAAGGGGTAGCTCCCATAAAAATCGACAATTATTATAAAATATTCGATACGCTTTATCTCGGAAACTATAAAAGATATCGAAATGAAATGTTCTACAAAAAGTAATTGGGCAAGAATGCTTACGCTTCAAAGAAAAAATTTTTTGAGTGGGGGCAAAAAAGGGGTAGCTCCCATACAAATCGACAATTATTATAAACTATTCGATACGCTATATCTCAGAAACTATAAAAGATATCGAAATGTAATTGGGCAAGAATGCCTACGCTATAAAGAAAAAATTTTTTGAGTGGGGGTAAAAAAAGGGGTAGCTCCCATACAAATTAACAATTATTATAAAATATTTGATACGCTATATCTCGGAAACTATAACAGATATCGAAATCAAATGTTCTACAAAAACTAATTTGGCAATAAGGCCTACGCTATAAAGATAAATTTTTTTGAGTGGGGGCAAAAAAAGGGGTAGCTCCCATACAAATCGACAATTATTATAAAATATTCGATACGCTATATCTCAGAAACTATAAAAGATATCGAAATAAAATAATCTACAAAAAGTAATTGGGCAAGAATGCCTACGCTATAAAGAAAAATTTTTTTGAGTGGGGGCAAAAAAAGGAGTAGCTCTCATACAAATTAACAATTTTTATGAAATATTCGATACGCTATATCTCGGAAACTATAACAGATATCGAAATGAAATGTTCTACAAAAAGTAATTGGGCAAGAATGCCTACGCTTCAAAGAAAAAATTTTTTGAGTGGGGGCAAAAAAAGGGGTAGTTCCCATACAAATCGACAATTATTATAAAATATTCGATACGCTATATCTCAGAAACTATAAAAGATATCGAAATGAAATGTTCTACAAAAAGTAATTGGGCAAGAATGCCTACGCTTCAAAGAAAAAAATTTTTGAGTGGGGGCAAAAAAAGGGGTAGCTCCCATACAAATCGACAATTATTATAAAATATTCGATACGCTATATCTCGGAAACTATAAAAGATATCGAAATAAAATGTTCTACAAAAAGTAATTGGGCAAGAATGCCTACGCTATAAAGAAAAATTTTTTTGAGTGGGGGCAAAAAAAGGAGTAGCTCTCATACAAATTAACAATTTTTATGAAATATTCGATACGCTATATCTCGGAAACTATAACAGATATCGAAATGAAATGTTCTACAAAAAGTAATTGGGCAAGAATGCTTACGCTTCAAAGAAAAAATTTTTTAAGTGGGGGCAAAAAAGGGGTAGCTCCCATACAAATCGACAATTATTATAAAATATTCGATACGCTATATCTCAGAAACTATAAAAGATATAATATGAAATGTTTTAAAATATAAAAATAATAAAAAATAATAAAATATAAAAAATATAAAATGTTTTACAAAAAGTAATTGGGCAAGAATGCCTACGCTTTAAAGAAAAAATTTTTTGAGTGGGGGTAAAAAAAGGGGTAGCTCCCATACAAATTAACAATTATTATAAAATATTTGATACGCTAAATCTCGGAAACTATAACAGATATCGAAATCAAATGTTCTACAAAAAGTAATTGGGCAATAAGGCCTACGCTTCAAAGAAAAAATTTTTTGAGTGGGGGCAAAAAAGGGGTAGCTCCCATACAAATCGACAATTATTATAAAATATTCGATACGCTATATCTCAGAAACTATAAAAGATATCGAAATAAAATATTCTACAAAAAGTAATTGGGCAAGAATGCCTACGGTTTAAAAAAAAATTTTTTTGAGGGGGGGGGCAAAAAAAGGGGTAGCTCCCATACAAATCGACAATTATTATAAAATATTCGATACGCTATATCTCGGAAACTATAAAAGATATCGAAATGAAATGTTCTACAAAAAGTAATTGGGCAAGAATGCTTACGCTTCAAAGAAAAAATTTTTTGAGTGGGGGCAAAAAAGGGGTAGCTCCCATACAAATCGACAATTATTATAAAATATTCGATACGCTATATCTCAGAAACTATAAAAGATATCGAAATAAAATGTTCTACAAAAAGTAATTGGGCAAGAATGCCTACGCTATAAAGAAAAAATTTTTTGAGTGGGGGCAAAATAAGGGGTAGCTCCCATACAAATCGACAATTATTATAAAATATTCGATTAGCTATATCTCGGAAACTATAAAAGATATCGAAATGTAATTTTGCAAGAATGCCTACGCTTCAAAGAAAAAATTTTTTGAGCGGGGGCAAAAAAAGGGGTAGCTCCCATACAAATCGACAATTATTATAAAATATTCGATACGCTATATCTCGGAAACTATAAAAGACATCGAAATGAAATGTTCTACAAAAATTAATTGGGCAAGAATGCCTACGCTTTAAAGAAAAAATTTTTTGAGTGGGGGCAAAAAAAGGGGTAGCTTCCATACAAATCGACAATTATTATAAAATATTCGATACGCTATATCTCGGAAACTATAAAAGATATCGAAATGAAATGTTCTACAAAAAGTAATTGGGCAAGAATGCTTACGCTTCAAAGAAAAAATTTTTTGAGTGGGGGCAAAAAAGGGGTAGCTCCCATACAAATCGACAATTATTATAAAATATTCGATACGCTATATCTCAGAAACTATAAAATATTCGATACGCTATATCTCAGAAACTATAAAAGATATCGAAATATAATGTTCTACAAAAAGTATATCTCAGAAACTATAAAAGATATCAAAATAAAATGTTCTACAAAAAGTAATTGGGCAAGGATGCCTACGCTTTAAAGAAAAAATTTTTTGAGCGGGGGCAAAAAAAAGGGGTAGCTCCCATACAAATCGATAATTATTATAAAATATTCGATACGCTATATCTCGGAAACTATAAAAGACATCGAAATGTATTGTTCTACAAAAAGTAATTGGGCAAGAATGCTTACGCTTCAAAGAAAAAATTTTTTGAGTGGGGGCAAAAAAGGAGTAGCTCCCATACAAATCGACAATTATTATAAAATATTCGATACGCTATATCTCGGAAACTATAAAAGACATCGAAATGAAATGTTCTACAAAAAGTAATTGGGCAAGAATGCCTACGCTTCAAAGAAAAAATTTTTTGAGTGGGGGTAAAAAAAGGGGTAGCTCCCATACAAATTAACAATTTTTATAAAATATTCGATACGCTATATCTCGGAAACTATAACAGATATCGAAATGAAATGTTCTACAAAAAGTAATTGGGCAAGAAGGCCTACGCTTCAAAGGAAAAATTTTTTGAGTGGGGGCAAAAAAAGGGGTAGCTCCCATACAAATCGACAATTATTATAAAATATTCGATACGCTATATCTCGGAAACTATAAAAAATATCGAAATGAAATGTTCTACAAAAAGTAATTGGGCAAGAATGCCTACGCTTCAAAGAAAAAATTTTTTGAGTGGGGGCAAAAAAAGGGGTAGCTCCCATACAAATCGACAATTATTATAAAATATTCGATACGCTATATCTCGGAAACTATAAAAGATATCGAAATGAAATGTTCTACAAAAAGTAATTGGGCAAGAATGCTTGCGCTTCAAAGAAAAAATTTTTTGAGTGGGGGCAAAAAAGGGGTAGCTCCCATACAAATCGACAATTATTATAAAATATTCGATACGCTATGTCTCAGAAACTATAAAAGATATCGAAATAAAATGTTCTACAAAAAGTAATTGGGCAAGAATGCCTACGCTATAAAGAAAAAATTTTTTGAGTGGGGGCAAAAAAAGGGGTAGCTCCCATACAAATCGACAATTATTATAAAATATTCGATACGCTATATCTCGGAAACTATAAAAGATATCGAAATGTAATTGGGCAAGAATGCCTACGCTTCAAAGAAAAAATTTTTTGAGTGGGGGCAAAAAAAGGGGTAGCTCCCATACAAATCGACAATTATTATAAAATATTCGATACGCTATATCTCGGAAACTATAAAAGATATCGAAATGAAATGTTTTACAAAAAGTAATTGGGCAAGAATGCCTACGCTTTAAAGAAAAAATTTTTTTAGTGGGGGTAAAAAAAGGGGTAGCTCCCATACAAATTAACAAATATTATAAAATATTTGATACGCTATATCTCGGAAACTATAACAGATATCGAAATCAAATGTTCTACAAAAAGTAATTGGGCAATAAGGCCTACGCTTCAAAGAAAAAATTTTTTGAGTGGGGGCAAAAAAGGGGTAGCTCCCATACAAATCGACAATTATTATAAAATATTCGATACGCTATATCTCAGAAACTATAAAAGATATCGAAATAAAATATTCTACAAAAAGTAATTGGGCAAGAATGCCTACGCTTTAAAAAAAAATTTTTTTGAGGGTGGGCAAAAAAAGGGGTAGCTCCCATACAAATCGACAATTATTATAAAATATTCGATACGCTATATCTCGTAAACTATAAAAGATATCGAAATGAAATGTTCTACAAAAAGTAATTGGGCAAGAATGCTTGCGCTTCAAAGAAAAAATTTTTTGAGTGGGGGCAAAAAAGGGGTAGCTCCCATACAAATCGACAATTATTATAAAATATTCGATACGCTATATCTCAGAAACTATAAAAGATATCGAAATAAAATGTTCTACAAAAAGTAATTGGGCAAGAATGCCTACGCTATAAAGAAAAAATTTTTTGAGTGGGGGCAAAAAAAGGGGTAGCTCCCATACAAATCGACAATTATTATAAAATATTCGATACGCTATATCTCGGAAACTATAAAAGATATCGAAATGTAATTGGGCAAGAATGCCTACGCTTCAAAGAAAAAATTTTTTGAGTGGGGGCAAAAAAAGGGGTAGCTCCCATGCAAATCGACAATTATTATAAAATATTCGATACGCTATATCTCGGAAACTATAAAAGATATCGAAATGAAATGTTTTACAAAAAGTAATTGGGCAAGATGCCTACGCTTTAAAGAAAAAATTTTTTGAGTGGGGGTAAAAAAAGGGGTAGCTCCCATACAAATTAACAATTATTATAAAATATTTGATACGCTATATCTCGGAAACTATAACAGATATCGAAATCAAATGTTCTACAAAAAGTAATTGAGCAATAAGGCCTACGCTATAAAGATAAATTTTTTTGAGTGGGGGCAAAAAAAGGGGTAGCTCCCATACAAATTAACAATTTTTATGAAATATTCGATACGCAATATCTCGGAAACTATAACAGATATCGAAATGAAATGTTCTACAAAAAGTAATTGGGCAAGAATGCCTACGCTTCAAAGAAAAAATTTTTTGAGTGGGGGCAAAAAAAGGGGTAGCTCCCATACAAATCGACAATTATTATAAAATATTCGATACGCTATATTTCAGAAACTATAAAAGATATCGAAATAAAATGTTCTACAAAAAGTAATTGGGCAAGAATGCCTACGCTTTAAAGAAAAAATTTTTTGAGCGGGGGCAAAAAAAGGGGTAGCTCCCATACAAATCGACAATTATTATAAAATATTCGATACGCTATATCTCGGAAACTATAAAAGACATCGAAATGAAATGTTCTACAAAAAGTAATTGGGCAAGAATGCCTACGCTTCAAAGGAAAAATTTTTTGAGTGGGGGCAAAAAAAGGGGTAGCTCCCATACAAATCGACAATTATTATAAAATATTCGATACGCTATATCTCGGAAACTATAAAAAATATCGAAATGAAATGTTCTACAAAAAGTAATTGGGCATGAATGCCTACGCTTCAAAGAAAAAATTTTTTGAGTGGGGGCAAAAAAAGGGGTAGCTCCCATACAAATCGACAATTATTATAAAATATTCGATACGCTATATCTCAGAAACTATAAAAGATATCAAAATAAAATGTTCTACAAAAAGTAATTGGGCAAGGATGCCTACGCTTTAAAGAAAAAATTTTTTGAGCGGGGGCAAAAAAAGGGGTAGCTCCCATACAAATCGACAATTATTATAAAATATTCGATCCGCTATATCTCGGAAACTATAAAAGACATCGAAATGAAATGTTATACAAAAAGTAATTGGGCAAGAATGCCTACGCTTCAAAGAAAAAATTTTTTGAGTGGGGGCAAAAAAAGGGGTAGCTCCCATACAAATCGACAATTATTATAAAATATTCGATACGCTATATCTCGGAAACTATAAAAGATATCGAAATGAAATGTTCTACAAAAAGTAATTGGGCAAGAATGCTTACGCTTCAAAGAAAAAATTTTTTGAGTGTGGGCAAAAAAGGGGTAGCTCCCATACAAATCGACAATTAGTATAAAATATTCGATACGCTATATCTCAGAAACTATAAAAGATATCGAAATAAAATGTTCTACAAAAAGTAATTGGGCAAGAATGCCTACGCTATAAAGAAAAAAATTTTTGAGTGGGGGCAAAAAAAGGGGTAGCTCCCATACAAATCGACAATTATTATAAAATATTTGATACGCTATATCTCAGAAACTATAAAAGATATCGAAATGAAATGTTTTACAAAAAGTAATTGGGCAAGAATGCCTACGCTTCAAAGAAAAAATTTTTTGAGTGGGGGCAAAAAAAGGGGTAGCTCCCTTACAAATCGACAATTATTATAAAATATTCGATACGCTATATCTCGGAAACTATAAAAAATATCGAAATGAAATGTTCTACAAAAAGTAATTGGGCAAGAATGCCTACGCTTCAAAGAAAAAATTTTTTGAGTGGGGGCAAAAAAAGGGGTAGCTCCCATACAAATCGATAATTATTATAAAATATTCGATACGCTATATCTCAGAAACTATAAAAGATATCAAAATAAAATGTTCTACAAAAAGTAATTGGGCAAGGATGCCTACGCTTTAAAGAAAAAATTTTTTGAGCGGGGGCAAAAAAAGGGGTAGCTCCCATACAAATCGACAATTATTATAAAATATTCGATACGCTATATCTCGAAAACTATAAAAGACATCGAAATGAAATGTTCTACAAAAAGTAATTGGGCAAGAATGCCTACGCTTCAAAGAAAAAATTTTTTGAGTGGGGGCAAAAAAAGGGGTAGCTCCCATACAAATCGACAATTATTATAAAATATTCGATACGCTATATCTCGGAAACTATAAAAGATATCGAAATGAAATGTTCTACAAAAAGTAATTGGGCAAGAATGCTTACGCTTCAAAGAAAAAATTTTTTGAGTGGGGGCAAAAAAGGGGTAGCTCCCATACAAATCGACAATTATTATAAAATATTCGATACGCTATGTCTCAGAAACTATAAAAGATATCGAAATGAAATGTTCTACAAAAAGTAATTGGGCAAGAATGCTTACGCTTCAAAGAAAAAATTTTTTAAGTGGGGGCAAAAAAGGGGTAGCTCCCATACAAATCGACAATTATTATAAAATATTCGATACGCTATATCTCAGAAACTATAAAAGATATAATATGAAATGTTTTAAAATATAAAAATAATAAAAAATAATAAAATATAAAAAATATAAAATGTTTTACAAAAAGTAATTGGGCAAGAATGCCTACGCTTTAAAGAAAAAATTTTTTGAGTGGGGGTAAAAAAAGGGGTAGCTCCCATACAAATTAAAAATTATTATAAAATATTTGATACGCTAAATCTCGGAAACTATAACAGATATCGAAATCAAATGTTCTACAAAAAGTAATTGGGCAATAAGGCCTACGCTTCAAAGAAAAAATTTTTTGAGTGGGGGCAAAAAAGGGGTAGCTCCCATACAAATCGACAATTATTATAAAATATTCGATACGCTATATCTCAGAAACTATAAAAGATATCGAAATAAAATATTCTACAAAAAGTAATTGGGCAAGAATGCCTACGCTTTAAAAAAAAATTTTTTTGAGGGGGGGCAAAAAAAGGGGTAGCTCCCATACAAATCGACAATTATTATAAAATATTCGATACGCTATATCTCGGAAACTATAAAAGATATCGAAATGAAATGTTCTACAAAAAGTAATTGGGCAAGAATGCTTACGCTTCAAAGAAAAAATTTTTTGAGTGGGGGCAAAAAAGGGGTAGCTCCCATACAAATCGACAATTATTATAAAATATTCGATACGCTATATCTCAGAAACTATAAAAGATATCGAAATAAAATGTTCTACAAAAAGTAATTGGGCAAGAATGCCTACGCTATAAAGAAAAAATTTTTTGAGTGGGGGCAAAAAAAGGGGTAGCTCCCATACAAATCGACAATTATTATAAAATATTCGATTAGCTATATCTCGGAAACTATAAAAGATATCGAAATGTAATTGGGCAAGAATGCCTACGCTTCAAAGAAAAAATTTTTTGAGCGGGGGCAAAAAAAGGGGTAGCTCCCATACAAATCGACAATTATTATAAAATATTCGATACGCTATATCTCGGAAACTATAAAAGACATCGAAATGAAATGTTCTACAAAAAGTAATTGGGCAAGAATGCCTACGCTTCAAAGAAAAAATTTTTTGAGTGGGGGCAAAAAAAGGGGTAGCTCCCATACAAATCGACAATTATTATAAAATATTCGATACGCTATATCTCAGAAACTATAAAATATTCGAAACGCTATATCTCAGAAACTATAAAAGATATCGAAATATAATGTTCTACAAAAAGTAATTGGGCAAGAATGCCTACGCTATAAAGAAAAAATTTTTTGAATGGGGGCAAAAAAAGGGGTAGCTCCCATACAAATCGACAATTATTATAAAATATTCGATACGCTATATCTCAGAAACTATAAAAGATATCGAAATGAAATGTTCTACAAAAAGTAATTGGGCAAGAATGCTTACGCTTCAAAGAAAAAATTTTTTGAGTGGGGGAAAAAAAGGGGTAGCTCCCATACAAATCGACAATTATTATAAAATATTCGATACG
Source organism: Melanophora roralis (assembly GCA_963583895.1). NCBI lineage: Eukaryota > Metazoa > Arthropoda > Insecta > Diptera > Rhinophoridae > Melanophora > Melanophora roralis. The sequence continues at coordinate 60,367,034 of OY757189.1, forward strand.
CTATATCTCAGAAACTATAAAAGATATCGAAATAAAATGTTCTACAAAAAGTAATTGGGCAAGAATGCCTACGCTATAAAGAAAAAATTTTTTGAGTGGGGGCAAAAAAAGGGGTAGCTCCCATACAAATCGACAATTATTATAAATATTCGATTAGCTATATCTCGGAAACTATAAAAGATATCGAAATGTAATTGGGCAAGAATGCCTACGCTTCAAAGAAAAAATTTTTTGAGCGGGGGCAAAAAAAGGGGTAGCTCCCATACAAATCGACAATTATTATAAAATATTCGATACGCTATATCTCGGAAACTATAAAAGACATCGAAATGAAATGTTCTACAAAAAGTAATTGGGCAAGAATGCCTACGCTTCAAAGAAAAAATTTTTTGAGTGGGGGCAAAAAAAGGGGTAGCTCCCATACAAATCGACAATTATTATAAAATATTCGATACGCTATATCTCGGAAACTATAAAAGATATCGAAATGAAATGTTCTACAAAAAGTAATTGGGCAAGAATGCTTACGCTTCAAAGAAAAAATTTTTTGAGTGGGGGCAAAAAAGGGGTAGCTCCCATACAAATCGACAATTATTATAAAATATTCGATACGCTATATCTCAGAAACTATAAAATATTCGATACGCTATATCTCAGAAACTATAAAATATTCGATACGCTATATCTCAGAAACTATAAAAGATATCGAAATATAATGTTCTACAAAAAGTAATTGGGCAAGAATGCCTACGCTATAAAGAAAAAATTTTTTGAGTGGGGGCAAAAAAAGGGGTAGCTCCCATACAAATCGACAATTATTATAAAATATTCGATACGCTATATCTCAGAAACTATAAAAGATATCAAAATAAAATGTTCTACAAAAAGTAATTGGGCAAGGATGCCTACGCTTTAAAGAAAAAATTTTTTGAGCGGGGGCAAAAAAAAGGGGTAGCTCCCATACAAATCGATAATTATTATAAAATATTCGATACGCTATATCTCGGAAACTATAAAAGACATCGAAATGAAATGTTCTACAAAAAGTAATTGGGCAAGAATGCTTACGCTTCAAAGAAAAAATTTTTTGAGTGGGGGCAAAAAAGGGGTAGCTCCCATACAAATCGACAATTATTATAAAATATTCGATACGCTATATCTCGGAAACTATAAAAGACATCGAAATGAAATGTTCTACAAAAAGTAATTGGGCAAGAATGCCTACGCTTCAAAGAAAAAATTTTTTGAGCGGGGGTAAAAAAAGGGGTAGCTCCCATACAAATTAACAATTTTTATAAAATATTCGATACGCTATATCTCGGAAACTATAACAGATATCGAAATGAAATGTTCTACAAAAAGTAATTGGGCAAGAAGGCCTACGCTTTAAAGAAAAAATTTTTTGAGCGGGGGCAAAAAAAAGGGGTAGCTCCCATACAAATCGACAATTATTATAAAATATTCGATACGCTATATCTCGGAAACTATAAAAGACATCGAAATGAAATGTTCTACAAAAAGTAATTGGGCAAGAATGCCTACGCTTCAAAGAAAAAATTTTTTGAGCGGGGGTAAAAAAAGGGGTAGCTCCCATACAAATTAACAATTTTTATAAAATATTCGATACGCTATATCTCGGAAACTATAACAGATATCGAAATGAAATGTTCTACAAAAAGTAATTGGGCAAGAAGGCCTACGCTTCAAAGGAAAAATTTTTTGAGTGGGGGCAAAAAAAAGGGGTAGCTCCCATACAAATCGACACTTATTATAAAATATTCGATACGCTATGTCTCGGAAACTATAAAAAATATCGAAATGAAATGTTCTACAAAAAGTAATTGGGCAAGAATGCCTACGCTTCAAAGAAAAAATTTTTTGAGTGGGGGCAAAAAAAGGGGTAGCTCCCATACAAATCGACAATTATTATAAAATATTCGATACGCTATATCTCAGAAACTATAAAAGATATCAAAATAAAATATTCTACAAAAAGTAATTGGGCAAGAATGCCTACGCTTTAATGAAAAAATTTTTTGAGCGGGGGCAAAAAAAGGGGTAGCTCCCATACAAATCGACAATTATTATAAAATATTCGATACGCTATATCTCAGAAACTATAAAAGATATCGAAATGAAATGTTTTACAAAAAGTAATTGGGCAAGAATGCCTACGCTTCAAAGAAAAAATTTTTTGAGTGGGGGCAAAAAAAGGGGTAGCTCCCATACAAATCGACAATTATTATAAAATATTCGATACGCTATATCTCGGAAACTATAAAAGACATCGAAATGAAATGTTCTACAAAAAGTAATTGGGCAAGAATGCCTACGCTTCAAAGAAAAAATTTTTTGAGTGGGGGCAAAAAAAGGGGTAGCTCCCATACAAATCGACAATTATTATAAAATATTCGATACGCTATATTTCGGAAACTATAAAAGATATCAAATTGAAATGTTCTACAAAAAGTAATTGGGCAAGAATGCTTACGCTTCAAAGAAAAAATTTTTTGAGTGGGGGCAAAAAAGGGGTAGCTCCCATACAAATCGACAATTATTATAAAATATTCGATACGCTATGTCTCAGAAACTATAAAAGATATCGAAATAAAATGTTCTACAAAAAGTAATTGGGCAAGAATGCCTACGCTATAAAGAAAAATTTTTTTGAGTGGGGGCAAAAAAAGGGGTAGCTCCCATACAAATCGACAATTATTATAAAATATTCGATACGCTATATCTCGGAAACTATAAAAGATATCGAAATGTAATTGGGCAAGAATGCCTACGCTTCAAAGAAAAAATTTTTTGAGTGGGGGCAAAAAAAGGGGTAGCTCCCATACAAATCGACAATTTTTATAAAATATTCGATACGCTATATCTCGGAAACTATAACAGATATCGAAATGAAATGTTCTACAAAAAGTAATTGGGCAAGAAGGCCTACGCTTCAAAGGAAAAATTTTTTGAGTGGGGGCAAAAAAAGGGGTAGCTCCCATACAAATCGACACTTATTATAAAATATTCGATACGCTATATCTCGGAAACTATAAAAAATATCGAAATGAAATGTTCTACAAAAAGTAATTGGGCAAGAATGCCTACGCTATAAAGAAAAAATTTTTTGAGTGGGGGCAAAAAAAGGGGTAGCTCCCATACAAATCGACAATTATTATAAAATATTCGATTAGCTATATCTCGGAAACTATAAAAGATATCGAAATGTAATTGGGCAAGAATGCCTACGCTTCAAAGAAAAAATTTTTTGAGCGGGGGCAAAAAAAGGGGTAGCTCCCATACAAATCGACAATTATTATAAAATATTCGATACGCTATATCTCGGAAACTATAAAAGACATCGAAATGAAATGTTCTACAAAAAGTAATTGGGCAAGAATGCCTACGCTTCAAAGAAAAAATTTTTTGAGTGGGGGCAAAAAAAGGGGTAGCTCCCATACAAATCGACAATTATTATAAAATATTCGATACGCTATATCTCGGAAACTATAAAAGATATCGAAATGAAATGTTCTACAAAAAGTAATTGGGCAAGAATGCTTACGCTTCAAAGAAAAAATTTTTTGAGTGGGGGCAAAAAAGGGGTAGCTCCCATACAAATCGACAATTATTATAAAATATTCGATACGCTATATCTCAGAAACTATAAAATATTCGATACGCTATATCTCAGAAACTATAAAAGATATCGAAATATAATGTTCTACAAAAAGTAATTGGGCAAGAATGCCTACGCTATAAAGAAAAAATTTTTTGAGTGGGGGCAAAAAAAGGGGTAGCTCCCATACAAATCGACAATTATTATAAAATATTCGATACGCTATATCTCAGAAACTATAAAAGATATCGAAATGAAATGTTCTACAAAAAGTAATTGGGCAAGAATGCTTACGCTTCAAAGAAAAAATTTTTTGAGTGGGGGCAAAAAAGGGGTAGCTCCCATACAAATCGACAATTATTATAAAATATTCGATACGCTATATCTCAGAAACTATAAAAGATATCGAAATAAAATGTTCTACAAAAAGTAATTGGGCAAGAATGCCTACGCTATAAAGAAAAAATTTTTTGAGTGGGGGCAAAAAAAGGGGTAGCTCCCATACAAATCGACAATTATTATAAATATTCGATTAGCTATATCTCGGAAACTATAAAAGATATCGAAATGTAATTGGGCAAGAATGCCTACGCTTCAAAGAAAAAATTTTTTGAGCGGGGGCAAAAAAAGGGGTAGCTCCCATACAAATCGACAATTATTATAAAATATTCGATACGCTATATCTCGGAAACTATAAAAGACATCGAAATGAAATGTTCTACAAAAAGTAATTGGGCAAGAATGCCTACGCTTCAAAGAAAAAATTTTTTGAGTGGGGGCAAAAAAAGGGGTAGCTCCCATACAAATCGACAATTATTATAAAATATTCGATACGCTATATCTCGGAAACTATAAAAGATATCGAAATGAAATGTTCTACAAAAAGTAATTGGGCAAGAATGCTTACGCTTCAAAGAAAAAATTTTTTGAGTGGGGGCAAAAAAGGGGTAGCTCCCATACAAATCGACAATTATTATAAAATATTCGATACGCTATATCTCAGAAACTATAAAATATTCGATACGCTATATCTCAGAAACTATAAAATATTCGATACGCTATATCTCAGAAACTATAAAAGATATCGAAATATAATGTTCTACAAAAAGTAATTGGGCAAGAATGCCTACGCTATAAAGAAAAAATTTTTTGAGTGGGGGCAAAAAAAGCGGTAGCTCCCATACAAATCGACAATTATTATAAAATATTCGATACGCTATATCTCAGAAACTATAAAAGATATCAAAATAAAATGTTCTACAAAAAGTAATTGGGCAAGGATGCCTACGCTTTAAAGAAAAAATTTTTTGAGCGGGGGCAAAAAAAAGGGGTAGCTCCCATACAAATCGATAATTATTATAAAATATTCGATACGCTATATCTCGGAAACTATAAAAGACATCGAAATGAAATGTTCTACAAAAAGTAATTGGGCAAGAATGCTTACGCTTCAAAGAAAAAATTTTTTGAGTGGGGGCAAAAAAGGGGTAGCTCCCATACAAATCGACAATTATTATAAAATATTCGATACGCTATATCTCGGAAACTATAAAAGACATCGAAATGAAATGTTCTACAAAAAGTAATTGGGCAAGAATGCCTACGCTTCAAAGAAAAAATTTTTTGAGCGGGGGTAAAAAAAGGGGTAGCTCCCATACAAATTAACAATTTTTATAAAATATTCGATACGCTATATCTCGGAAACTATAACAGATATCGAAATGAAATGTTCTACAAAAAGTAATTGGGCAAGAAGGCCTACGCTTCAAAGGAAAAATTTTTTGAGTGGGGGCAAAAAAAGGGGTAGCTCCCATACAAATCGATAATTATTATAAAATATTCGATACGCTATATCTCGGAAACTATGAAAGACATCGAAATGAAATGTTCTACAAAAAGTAATTGGGCAAGAATGCTTACGCTTCAAAGAAAAAATTTTTTGAGTGGGGGCAAAAAAGGGGTAGCTCCCATACAAATCGACAATTATTACAAAATATTCGATACGCTATATCTCGGAAACTATAAAAGACATCGAAATGAAATGTTCTACAAAAAGTAATTGGGCAAGAATGCCTACGCTTCAAAGAAAAAATTTTTTGAGCGGGGGTAAAAAAAGGGGTAGCTCCCATACAAATTAACAATTTTTATAAAATATTCGATACGCTATATCTCGGAAACTATAACAGATATCGAAATGAAATGTTCTACAAAAAGTAATTGGGCAAGAAGGCCTACGCTTTAAAGAAAAAATTTTTTGAGCGGGGGCAAAAAAAAGGGGTAGCTCCCATACAAATCGACAATTATTATAAAATATTCGATACGCTATATCTCGGAAACTATAAAAGACATCGAAATGAAATGTTCTACAAAAAGTAATTGGGCAAGAATGCCTACGCTTCAAAGAAAAAATTTTTTGAGCGGGGGTAAAAAAAGGGGTAGCTCCCATACAAATTAACAATTTTTATAAAATATTCGATACGCTATATCTCGGAAACTATAACAGATATCGAAATGAAATGTTCTACAAAAAGTAATTGGGCAAGAAGGCCTACGCTTCAAAGGAAAAATTTTTTGAGTGGGGGCAAAAAAAGGGGTAGCTCCCATACAAATCGACACTTATTATAAAATATTCGATACGCTATGTCTCGGAAACTATAAAAAATATCGAAATGAAATGTTCTACAAGAAGTAATTGGGCAAGAATGCCTACGCTTCAAAGAAAAAATTTTTTGAGTGGGGGCAAAAAAAGGGGTAGCTCCCATACAAATCGACAATTATTATAAAATATTCGATACGCTATATCTCAGAAACTATAAAAGATATCAAAATAAAATATTCTACAAAAAGTAATTGGGCAAGAATGCCTACGCTTTAATGAAAAAATTTTTTGAGCGGGGGCAAAAAAAGGGGTAGCTCCCATACAAATCGACAATTATTATAAAATATTCGATACGCTATATCTCAGAAACTATAAAAGATATCGAAATGAAATGTTTTACAAAAAGTAATTGGGCAAGAATGCCTACGCTTCAAAGAAAAAATTTTTTGAGTGGGGGCAAAAAAAGGGGTAGCTCCCATACAAATCGACAATTATTATAAAATATTCGATACGCTATATCTCGGAAACTATAAAAGACATCGAAATGAAATGTTCTACAAAAAGTAATTGGGCAAGAATGCCTACGCTTCAAAGAAAAAATTTTTTGAGTGGGGGCAAAAAAAGGGGTAGCTCCCATACAAATCGACAATTATTATAAAATATTCGATACGCTATATTTCGGAAACTATAAAAGATATCGAAATGAAATGTTCTACAAAAAGTAATTGGGCAAGAATGCTTACGCTTCAAAGAAAAAATTTTTTGAGTGGGGGCAAAAAAGGGGTAGCTCCCATACAAATCGACAATTATTATAAAATATTCGATACGCTATGTCTCAGAAACTATAAAAGATATCGAAATAAAATGTTCTACAAAAAGTAATTGGGCAAGAATGCCTACGCTATAAAGAAAAATTTTTTTGAGTGGGGGCAAAAAAAGGGGTAGCTCCCATACAAATCGACAATTATTATAAAATATTCGATACGCTATATCTCGGAAACTATAAAAGATATCGAAATGTAATTGGGCAAGAATGCCTACGCTTCAAAGAAAAAATTTTTTGAGTGGGGGCAAAAAAAGGGGTAGCTCCCATACAAATCGACAATTTTTATAAAATATTCGATACGCTATATCTCGGAAACTATAACAGATATCGAAATGAAATGTTCTACAAAAAGTAATTGGGCAAGAAGGCCTACGCTTCAAAGGAAAAATTTTTTGAGTGGGGGCAAAAAAAGGGGTAGCTCCCATACAAATCGACACTTATTATAAAATATTCGATACGCTATATCTCGGAAACTATAAAAAATATCGAAATGAAATGTTCTACAAAAAGTAATTGGGCAAGAATGCCTACGCTATAAAGAAAAAATTTTTTGAGTGGGGGCAAAAAAAGGGGTAGCTCCCATACAAATCGACAATTATTATAAAATATTCGATTAGCTATATCTCGGAAACTATAAAAGATATCGAAATGTAATTGGGCAAGAATGCCTACGCTTCAAAGAAAAAATTTTTTGAGCGGGGGCAAAAAAAGGGGTAGCTCCCATACAAATCGACAATTATTATAAAATATTCGATACGCTATATCTCGGAAACTATAAAAGACATCGAAATGAAATGTTCTACAAAAAGTAATTGGGCAAGAATGCCTACGCTTCAAAGAAAAAATTTTTTGAGTGGGGGCAAAAAAAGGGGTAGCTCCCATACAAATCGACAATTATTATAAAATATTCGATACGCTATATCTCGGAAACTATAAAAGATATCGAAATGAAATGTTCTACAAAAAGTAATTGGGCAAGAATGCTTACGCTTCAAAGAAAAAATTTTTTGAGTGGGGGCAAAAAAGGGGTAGCTCCCATACAAATCGACAATTATTATAAAATATTCGATACGCTATATCTCAGAAACTATAAAATATTCGATACGCTATATCTCAGAAACTATAAAAGATATCGAAATATAATGTTCTACAAAAAGTAATTGGGCAAGAATGCCTACGCTATAAAGAAAAAATTTTTTGAGTGGGGGCAAAAAAAGGGGTAGCTCCCATACAAATCGACAATTATTATAAAATATTCGATACGCTATATCTCAGAAACTATAAAAGATATCGAAATGAAATGTTCTACAAAAAGTAATTGGGCAAGAATGCTTACGCTTCAAAGAAAAAATTTTTTGAGTGGGGGCAAAAAAGGGGTAGCTCCCATACAAATCGACAATTATTATAAAATATTCGATACGCTATATCTCAGAAACTATAAAAGATATCGAAATAAAATGTTCTACAAAAAGTAATTGGGCAAGAATGCCTACGCTATAAAGAAAAAATTTTTTGAGTGGGGGCAAAAAAAGGGGTAGCTCCCATACAAATCGACAATTATTATAAATATTCGATTAGCTATATCTCGGAAACTATAAAAGATATCGAAATGTAATTGGGCAAGAATGCCTACGCTTCAAAGAAAAAATTTTTTGAGCGGGGGCAAAAAAAGGGGTAGCTCCCATACAAATCGACAATTATTATAAAATATTCGATACGCTATATCTCGGAAACTATAAAAGACATCGAAATGAAATGTTCTACAAAAAGTAATTGGGCAAGAATGCCTACGCTTCAAAGAAAAAATTGTTTGAGTGGGGGCAAAAAAAGGGGTAGCTCCCATACAAATCGACAATTATTATAAAATATTCGATACGCTATATCTCGGAAACTATAAAAGATATCGAAATGAAATGTTCTACAAAAAGTAATTGGGCAAGAATGCTTACGCTTCAAAGAAAAAATTTTTTGAGTGGGGGCAAAAAAGGGGTAGCTCCCATACAAATCGACAATTATTATAAAATATTCGATACGCTATATCTCAGAAACTATAAAATATTCGATACGCTATATCTCAGAAACTATAAAATATTCGATACGCTATATCTCAGAAACTATAAAAGATATCGAAATATAATGTTCTACAAAAAGTAATTGGGCAAGAATGCCTACGCTATAAAGAAAAAATTTTTTGAGTGGGGGCAAAAAAAGGGGTAGCTCCCATACAAATCGACAATTATTATAAAATATTCGATACGCTATATCTCAGAAACTATAAAAGATATCAAAATAAAATGTTCTACAAAAAATAATTGGGCAAGGATGCCTACGCTTTAAAGAAAAAATTTTTTGAGCGGGGGCAAAAAAAAGGGGTAGCTCCCATACAAATCGATAATTATTATAAAATATTCGATACGCTATATCTCGGAAACTATAAAAGACATCGAAATGAAATGTTCTACCAAAAGTAATTGGGCAAGAATGCTTACGCTTCAAAGAAAAAATTTTTTGAGTGGGGGCAAAAAAGGGGTAGCTCCCATACAAATCGACAATTATTATAAAATATTCGATACGCTATATCTCGGAAACTATAAAAGACATCGAAATGAAATGTTCTACAAAAAGTAATTGGGCAAGAATGCCTACGCTTCAAAGAAAAAATTTTTTGAGCGGGGGTAAAAAAAGGGGTAGCTCCCATACAAATTAACAATTTTTATAAAATATTCGATACGCTATATCTCGGAAACTATAACAGATATCGAAATGAAATGTTCTACAAAAAGTAATTGGGCAAGAAGGCCTACGCTTCAAAGGAAAAATTTTTTGAGTGGGGGCAAAAAAAGGGGTAGCTCCCATACAAATCGACACTTATTATAAAATATTCGATACGCTATATCTCGGAAACTATAAAAAATATCGAAATGAAATGTTCTACAAAAAGTAATTGGGCAAGAATGCCTACGCTTCAAAGAAAAAATTTTTTGAGTGGGGGCAAAAAAAGGGGTAGCTCCCATACAAATCGACAATTATTATAAAATATTCGATACGCTATATCTCAGAAACTATAAAAGATATCGAAATAAAATATTCTACAAAAAGTAATTGGGCAAGAATGCCTACGCTTTAATGAAAAAATTTTTTGAGCGGGGGCAAAAAAAGGGGTAGCTCCCATACAAATCGACAATTATTATAAAATATTCGATACGCTATATCTCAGAAACTATAAAAGATATCGAAATGAAATGTTTTACAAAAAGTAATTGGGCAAGAATGCCTACGCTTCAAAGAAAAAATTTTTTGAGTGGGGGCAAAAAAAGGGGTAGCTCCCATACAAATCGACAATTATTATAAAATATTCGATACGCTATATCTCGGAAACTATAAAAGACATCGAAATGAAATGTTCTACAAAAAGTAATTGGGCAAGAATGCCTACGCTTCAAAGAAAAAATTTTTTGAGTGGGGGCAAAAAAAGGGGTAGCTCCCATACAAATCGACAATTATTATAAAATATTCGATACGCTATATTTCGGAAACTATAAAAGATATCGAAATGAAATGTTCTACAAAAAGTAATTGGGCAAGAATGCTTACGCTTCAAAGAAAAAATTTTTTGAGTGGGGGCAAAAAAGGGGTAGCTCCCATACAAATCGACAATTATTATAAAATATTCGATACGCTATGTCTCAGAAACTATAAAAGATATCGAAATAAAATGTTCTACAAAAAGTAATTGGGCAAGAATGCCTACGCTATAAAGAAAAATTTTTTTGAGTGGGGGCAAAAAAAGGGGTAGCTCCCATACAAATCGACAATTATTATAAAATATTCGATACGCTATATCTCGGAAACTATAAAAGATATCGAAATGTAATTGGGCAAGAATGCCTACGCTTCAAAGAAAAAATTTTTTGAGTGGGGGCAAAAAAAGGGGTAGCTCCCATACAAATCGACAATTATTATAAAATATTCGATACGCTATATCTCGGAAACTATAAAAGATATCGAAATGAAATGTTTTACAAAAAGTAATTGGGCAAGAATGCCTACGCTTTAAAGAAAAAATTTTTTTAGTGGGGGTAAAAAAAGGGGTAGCTCCCATACAAATTAACAATTATTATAAAATATTTGATACGCTATATCTCGGAAACTATAACAGATATCGAAATCAAATGTTCTACAAAAAGTAATTGGGCAATAAGGCCTACGCTTCAAAGAAAAAATTTTTTGAGTGGGGGCAAAAAAGGGGTAGCTCCCATACAAATCGACAATTATTATAAAATATTCGATACGCTATATCTCAGAAACTATAAAAGATATCGAAATAAAATATTCTACAAAAAGTAATTGGGCAAGAATGCCTACGCTTTAAAAAAAAATTTTTTTGAGGGGGGGGCAAAAAAAGGGGTAGCTCCCATACAAATCGACAATTATTATAAAATATTCGATACGCTATATCTCGTAAACTATAAAAGATATCGAAATGAAATTTTCTACAAAAAGTAATTGGGCAAGAATGCTTGCGCTTCAAAGAAAAAATTTTTTGAGTGGGGGCAAAAAAGGGGTAGCTCCCATACAAATCAACAATTATTATAAAATATTCGATACGCTATATCTCAGAAACTATAAAAGATATCGAAATAAAATGTTCTACAAAAAGTAATTGGGCAAGAATGCCTACGCTATAAAGAAAAAATTTTTTGAGTGGGGGCAAAAAAATGGGTAGCTCCCATACAAATCGACAATTATTATAAAATATTCGATACGCTATATCTCGGAAACTATAAAAGATATCGAAATGTAATTGGGCAAGAATGCCTACGCTTCAAAGAAAAAATTTTTTGAGTGGGGGCAAAAAAAGGGGTAGCTCCCATGCAAATCGACAATTATTATAAAATATTCGATACGCTATATCTCGGAAACTATAAAAGATATCGAAATGAAATGTTTTACAAAAAGTAATTGGGCAAGATGCCTACGCTTTAAAGAAAAAACTTTTTGAGTGGGGGTAAAAAAAGGGGTAGCTCCCATACAAATTAACAATTATTATAAAATATTTGATACGCTATATCTCGGAAACTATAACAGATATCGAAATCAAATGTTCTACAAAAAGTAATTGAGCAATAAGGCCTACGCTATAAAGATAAATTTTTTTGAGTGGGGGCAAAAAAAGGGGTAGCTCCCATACAAATTAACAATTTTTATGAAATATTCGATACGCAATATCTCGGAAACTATAACAGATATCGAAATGAAATGTTCTACAAAAAGTAATTGGGCAAGAATGCCTACGCTTCAAAGAAAAAAATTTTTGAGTGGGGGCAAAAAAAGGGGTAGCTCCCATACAAATCGACAATTATTATAAAATATTCGATACGCTATATCTCAGAAACTATAAAAGATATCGAAATAAAATGTTCTACAAAAAGTAATTGGGCAAGAATGCCTACGCTTTAAAGAAAAAATTTTTTGAGCGGGGGCAAAAAAAGGGGTAGCTCCCATACAAATCGACAATTATTATAAAATATTCGATACGCTATATCTCGAAAACTATAAAAGACATCGAAATGAAATGTTCTACAAAAAGTAATTGGGCAAGAATGCCTACGCTTCAAAGGAAAAATTTTTTGAGTGGGGGCAAAAAAAGGGGTAGCTCCCATACAAATCGACAATTATTATAAAATATTCGATACGCTATATCTCGGAAACTATAAAAAATATCGAAATGAAATGTTCTACAAAAAGTAATTGGGCAAGAATGCCTACGCTTCAAAGAAAAAATTTTTTGAGTGGGGGCAAAAAAAGGGGTAGCTCCCATACAAATCGACAATTATTATAAAATATTCGATACGCTATATCTCAGAAACTATAAAAGATATCAAAATAAAATGTTCTACAAAAAGTAATTGGGCAAGGATGCCTACGCTTTAAAGAAAAAATTTTTTGAGCGGGGGCAAAAAAAGGGGTAGCTCCCATACAAATCGACAATTATTATAAAATATTCGATACGCTATATCTCGGAAACTATAAAAGACATCGAAATGAAATGTTCTACAAAAAGTAATTGGGCAAGAATGCCTACGCTTCAAAGAAAAAATTTTTTGAGTGGGGGCAAAAAAAGGGGTAGCTCCCATACAAATCGACAATTATTATAAAATATTTGATACGCTATATCTCAGAAACTATAAAAGATATCGAAATGAAATGTTTTACAAAAAGTAATTGGGCAAGAATGCCTACGCTTCAAAGAAAAAATTTTTTGAGTGGGGGCAAAAAAAGGGGTAGCTCCCATACAAATCGACAATTATTATAAAATATTCGATCCGCTATATCTCGGAAACTATAAAAGACATCGAAATGAAATGTTCTACAAAAAGTAATTGGGCAAGAATGCCTACGCTTCAAAGAAAAAATTTTTTGAGTGGGGGCAAAAAAAGGGGTAGCTCCCATACAAATCGACAATTATTATAAAATATTCGATACGCTATATCTCGGAAACTATAAAAGATATCGAAATGAAATGTTTTACAAAAAGTAATTGGGCAGGAATGCCTACGCTTTAAAGAAAAAACTTTTTGAGTGGGGGTAAAAAAAGGGGTAGCTCCCATACAAATTAACAATTATTATAAAATATTCGATACGCTATATCTCGGAAACTATAACAGATATCGAAATCAAATGTTCTACAAAAAGTAATTGGGCAATAAGGCCTACGCTATAAAGAAAAATTTTTTTGAGTGGGGGCAAAAAAAGGGGTAGCTCCCATACAAATTAACAATTTTTATGAAATATTCGATACGCTATATCTCGGAAACTATAAAAGATATCGAAATGAAATGTTCTACAAAAAGTAATTGGGCAAGAATGCCTACGCTTCAAAGAAAAAATTTTTTGATTGGGGGCAAAAAAAGGGGTAGCTCCCATACAAATCGACAATTATTATAAAATATTTGATACGCTATATCTCGGAAACTATAAAAGACATCGAAATGAAATGTTCTACAAAAAGTAATTGGGCAAGAATGCTTACGCTTCAAAGAAAAAATTTTTTGAGTGGGGGCAAAAAAGGGGTAGCTCCCATACAAATCGACAACTATTATAAAATATTCGATACGCTATATCTCGGAAACTATAAAAGACATCGAAATGAAATGTTCTACAAAAAGTAATTGGGCAAGAATGCCTACGCTTCAAAGAAAAAATTTTTTGAGTGGGGGTAAAAAAAGGGGTAGCTCCCATACAAATTAACAATTTTTATAAAATATTCGATACGCTATATCTCGGAAACTATAACAGATATCGAAATGAAATGTTCTACAAAAAGTAATTGGGCAAGAAGGCCTACGCTTCAAAGGAAAAATTTTTTGAGTGGGGGCAAAAAAAGGGGTAGCTCCCATACAAATCGACAATTATTATAAAATATTCGATACGCTATATCTCGGAAACTATAAAAAATATCGAAATGAAATGTTCTACAAAAAGTAATTGGGCAAGAATGCCTACGCTTCAAAGAAAAAATTTTTTCAGTGGGGGCAAAAAAAGGGGTAGCTCCCATACAAATCGACAATTATTATAAAATATTCGATACGCTATATCTCAGAAACTATAAAAGATATCAAAATAAAATATTCTACAAAAAGTAATTGGGCAAGAATGCCTACGCTTCAAAGAAAAAATTTTTTGAGTGGGGGCAAAAAAAGGGGTAGCTCCCATACAAATCGACAATTATTATAAAATATTCGATACGCTATATCTCGGAAACTATAAAAGACATCGAAATGAAATGTTCTACAAAAAGTAATTGGGCAAGAATGCCTACGCTTCAAAGAAAAAATTTTTTGAGTGGGGGCAAAAAAAGGGGTAGCTCCCATACAAATCGACAATTATTATAAAATATTCGATACGCTATATCTCGGAAACTATAAAAGATATCGAAATGAAATGTTCTACAAAAAGTAATTGGGCAAGAATGCTTACGCTTCAAAGAAAAAATTTTTTGAGTGGGGGCAAAAAAGGGGTAGCTCCCATACAAATCGACAATTATTATAAAATATTCGATACGCTATGTCTCAGAAACTATAAAAGATATCGAAATGAAATGTTTTACAAAAAGTAATTGGGCAAGAATGCCTACGCTTCAAAGAAAAAATTTTTTGAGTGGGGGCAAAAAAAGGGGTAGCTCCCATACAAATCGACAATTATTATAAAATATTCGATCCGCTATATCTCGGAAACTATAAAAGACATCGAAATGAAATGTTCTACAAAAAGTAATTGGGCAAGAATGCCTACGCTTCAAAGACAAAATTTTTTGAGTGGGGGCAAAAAAAGGGGTAGCTCCCATACAAATCGACAATTATTATAAAATATTCGATACGCTATATCTCGGAAACTATAAAAGATATCGAAATGAAATGTTTTACAAAAAGTAATTGGGCAAGAATGCCTACGCCTTAAAGAAAAAATTTTTTGAGTGGGGGTAAAAAAAGGGGTAGCTCCCATACAAATTAACAATTATTATAAAATATTTGGTACGCTATATCTCGGAAACTATAACAGATATCGAAATAAAATGTTCTACAAAAAGTAATTGGGCAAGAATGCCTACGCTATAAAGAAAAATTTTTTTGAGTGGGGGCAAAAAAAGGGGTAGCTCCCATACAAATTAACAATTTTTATGAAATATTCGATACGCTATATCTCGGAAACTATAAAAGATATCGAAATGAAATGTTCTACAAAAAGTAATTGGGCAAGAATGCCTACGCTTCAAAGAAAAAATTTTTTGATTGGGGGCAAAAAAAGGGGTAGCTCCCATACAAATCGACAATTATTATAAAATATTTGATACGCTATATCTCGGAAACTATAAAAGACATCGAAATGAAATGTTCTACAAAAAGTAATTGGGCAAGAATGCTTACGCTTCAAAGAAAAAATTTTTTGAGTGGGGGCAAAAAAGGGGTAGCTCCCATACAAATCGACAATTATTATAAAATATTCGATACGCTATATCTCGGAAACTATAAAAGACATCGAAATGAAATGTTCTACAAAAAGTAATTGGGCAAGAATGCCTACGCTTCAAAGAAAAAATTTTTTGAGTGGGGGTAAAAAAAGGGGTAGCTCCCATACAAATTAACAATTTTTATAAAATATTCGATACGCTATATCTCGGAAACCATAACAGATATCGAAATGAAATGTTCTACAAAAAGTAATTGGGCAAGAAGGCCTACGCTTCAAAGGAAAAATTTTTTGAGTGGGGGCAAAAAAAGGGGTAGCTCCCATACAAATCGACAATTATTATAAAATATTCGATACGCTATATCTCGGAAACTATAAAAAATATCGAAATGAAATGTTCTACAAAAAGTAATTGGGCAAGAATGCCTACGCTTCAAAGAAAAAATTTTTTGAATGGGGGCAAAAAAAGGGGTAGCTCCCATACAAATCGACAATTATTATAAAATATTCGATACGCTATATCTCAGAAACTATAAAAGATATCAAAATAAAATATTCTACAAAAAGTAATTGGGCAAGAATGCCTACGCTTTAATGAAAAAATTTTTTGAGCGGGGGCAAAAAAAGGGGTAGCTCCCATACAAATCGACAATTATTATAAAATATTCGATACGCTATATCTCAGAAACTATAAAAGATATCGAAATGAAATGTTTTACAAAAAGTAATTGGGCAAGAATGCCTACGCTTCAAAGAAAAAATTTTTTGAGTGGGGGCAAAAAAAGGGGTAGCTCCCATACAAATCGACAATTATTATAAAATATTCGATACGCTATATCTCGGAAACTATAAAAGACATCGAAATGAAATGTTCTACAAAAAGTAATTGGGCAAGAATGCCTACGCTTCAAAGAAAAAATTTTTTGAGTGGGGGCAAAAAAAGGGGTAGCTCCCATACAAATCGACAATTATTATAAAATATTCGATACGCTATATCTCGGAAACTATAAAAGATATCGAAATGAAATGTTCTACAAAAAGTAATTGGGCAAGAATGCTTACGCTTCAAAGAAAAAATTTTTTGAGTGGGGGCAAAAAAGGGGTAGCTCCCATACAAATCGACAATTATTATAAAATATTCGATACACTATGTCTCAGAAACTATAAAAGATATCGAAATAAAATGTTCTACAAAAAGTAATTGGGCAAGAATGCCTACGCTATAAAGAAAAAATTTTTTGAGCGGGGGCAAAAAAAGGGGTAGCTCCCATACAAATCGACAATTATTATAAAATATTCGATACGCTATATCTCGGAAACTATAAAAGATATCGAAATGTAATTGGGCAAGAATGCCTACGCTTCAAAGAAAAAATTTTTTGAGTGGGGGCAAAAAAAGGGGTAGCTCCCATACAAATCGACAATTATTATAAAATATTCGATACGCTATATCTCGGAAACTATAAAAGATATCGAAATGAAATGTTTTACAAAAAGTAATTGGGCAAGAATGCCTACGCTTTAAAGAAAAAATTTTTTTAGTGGGGGTAAAAAAAGGGGTAGCTCCCATACAAATTAACAATTATTATAAAATATTTGATACGCTATATCTCGGAAACTATAACAGATATCGAAATCAAATGTTCTACAAAAAGTAATTGGGCAATAAGGCCTACGCTTCAAAGAAAAAATTTTTTGAGTGGGGGCAAAAAAGGGGTAGCTCCCATACAAATCGACAATTATTATAAAATATACGATACGCTATATCTCAGAAACTATAAAAGATATCGAAATAAAATGTTCTACAAAAAGTAATTGGGAAAGAATGCCTACGCTATAAAGAAAAAATTTTTTGAGTGGGGGCAAAAAAAGGGGTAGCTCCCATACAAATCGACAATTATTATAAAATATTCGATACGCTATATCTCGGAAACTATAAAAGATATCGAAATGTAATTGGGCAAGAATGCCTACGCTTCAAAGAAAAAATTTTTTGAGTGGGGGCAAAAAAAGGGGTAGCTCCCATGCAAATCGACAATTATTATTAAATATTCGATACGCTATATCTCGGAAACTATAAAAGATATCGAAATGAAATGTTTTACAAAAAGTAATTGGGCAAGATGCCTACGCTTTAAAGAAAAAAATTTTTGAGTGGGGGTAAAAAAAGGGGTAGCTCCCATACAAATTAACAATTATTATAAAATATTTGATACGCTATATCTCGGAAACTATAACAGATATCGAAATCAAATGTTCTACAAAAAGTAATTGAGCAATAAGGCCTACGCTATAAAGATAAATTTTTTTGAGTGGGGGCAAAAAAAGGGGTAGCTCCCATACAAATTAACAATTTTTATGAAATATTCGATACGCAATATCTCGGAAACTATAACAGATATCGAAATGAAATGTTCTACAAAAAGTAATTGGGCAAGAATGCCTACGCTTCAAAGAAAAAATTTTTTGAGTGGGGGCAAAAAAAGGGGTAGCTCCCATACAAATCGACAATTATTATAAAATATTCGATACGCTATATCTCAGAAACTATAAAAGATATCGAAATAAAATGTTCTACAAAAAGTAATTGGGCAAGAATGCCTACGCTTTAAAGAAAAAATTTTTTGAGCGGGGGCAAAAAAAGGGGTAGCTCCCATACAAATCGACAATTATTATAAAATATTCGATACGCTATATCTCGGAAACTATAAAAGACATCGAAATGAAATGTTCTACAAAAAGTAATTGGGCAAGAATGCCTACGCTTCAAAGGAAAAATTTTTTGAGTGGGGGCAAAAAAAGGGGTAGCTCCCATACAAATCGACAATTATTATAAAATATTCGATACGCTATATCTCGGAAACTATAAAAAATATCGAAATGAAATGTTCTACAAAAAGTAATTGGGCAAGAATGCCTACGCTTCAAAGAAAAAATTTTTTAAGTGGGGGCAAAAAAAGGGGTAGCTCCCATACAAATCGACAATTATTATAAAATATTCGATACGCTATATCTCAGAAACTATAAAAGATATCAAAATAAAATGTTCTACAAAAAGTAATTGGGCAAGGATGCCTACGCTTTAAAGAAAAAATTTTTTGAGCGGGGGCAAAATAAGGGGTAGCTCCCATACAAATCGACAATTATTATAAAATATTCGATACGCTATATCTCGGAAACTATAAAAGACATCGAAATGAAATGTTCTACAAAAAGTAATTGGGCAAGAATGCCTACGCTTCAAAGAAAAAATTTTTTGAGTGGGGGCAAAAAAAGGGGTAGCTCCCATACAAATCGACAATTATTATAAAATATTTGATACGCTATATCTCAGAAACTATAAAAGATATCGAAATGAAATGTTTTACAAAAAGTAATTGGGCAAGAATGCCTACGCTTCAAAGAAAAAATTTTTTGAGTGGGGGCAAAAAAAGGGGTAGCTCCCATACAAATCGACAATTATTATAAAATATTCGATCCGCTATATCTCGGAAACTATAAAAGACATCGAAATGAAATGTTCTACAAAAAGTAATTGGGCAAGAATGCCTACGCTTCAAAGAAAAAATTTTTTGAGTGGGGGCAAAAAAAGGGGTAGCTCCCATACAAATCGACAATTATTATAAAATATTCGATACGCTATATCTCGGAAACTATAAAAGATATCGAAATGAAATGTTTTACAAAAAGTAATTGGGCAAGAATGCCTACGCTTTAAAGAAAAAATTTTTTGAGTGGGGGTAAAAAAAGGGGTAGCTCCCATACAAATTAACAATTATTATAAAATATTTGGTACGCTATATCTCGGAAACTATAACAGATATCGAAATCAAATGTTCTACAAAAAGTAATTGGGCAATAAGGCCTACGCTATAAAGAAAAATTTTTTTGAGTGGGGGCAAAAAAAGGGGTAGCTCCCATACAAATCGACAATTATTATAAAATATTTGATACGCTATATCTCAGAAACTATAAAAGATATCGAAATGAAATGTTTTACAAAAAGTAATTGGGCAAGAATGCCTACGCTTCAAAGAAAAAATTTTTTGAGTGGGGGCAAAAAAAGGGGTAGCTCCCATACAAATCGACAATTATTATAAAATATTCGATGCGCTATATCTCGGAAACTATAAAAAATATCGAAATGAAATGTTCTACAAAAAGTAATTGGGCAAGAATGCCTACGCTTCAAAAAAAAATTTTTTTGAGTGGGGGCAAAAAAAGGGGTAGCTCCCATACAAATCGACAATTATTATAAAATATTCGATACGCTATATCTCAGAAACTATAAAAGATATCAAAATAAAATGTTCTACAAAAAGTAATTGGGCAAGGATGCCTACGCTTTAAAGAAAAAATTTTTTGAGCGGGGGCAAAAAAAGGGGTAGCTCCCATACAAATCGACAATTATTATAAAATATTCGATACGCTATATCTCGGAAACTATAAAAGACATCGAAATGAAATGTTCTACAAAAAGTAATTGGGCAAGAATGCCTACGCTTCAAAGAAAAAATTTTTTGAGTGGGGGCAAAAAAAGGGGTAGCTCCCATACAAATCGACAATTATTATAAAATATTCGATACGCTATATCTCGGAAACTATAAAAAATATCGAAATGAAATGTTCTACAAAAAGTAATTGGGCAAGAATGCCTACGCTTCAAAGAAAAAATTTTTTAAGTGGGGGCAAAAAAAGGGGTAGCTCCCATACAAATCGACAATTATTATAAAATATTCGATACGCTATATCTCAGAAACTATAAAAGATATCAAAATAAAATGTTCTACAAAAAGTAATTGGGCAAGGATGCCTACGCTTTAAAGAAAAAATTTTTTGAGCGGGGGCAAAATAAGGGGTAGCTCCCATACAAATCGACAATTATTATAAAATATTCGATACGCTATATCTCGGAAACTATAAAAGACATCGAAATGAAATGTTCTACAAAAAGTAATTGGGCAAGAATGCCTACGCTTCAAAGAAAAAATTTTTTGAGTGGGGGCAAAAAAAGGGGTAGCTCCCATACAAATCGACAATTATTATAAAATATTTGATACGCTATATCTCAGAAACTATAAAAGATATCGAAATGAAATGTTTTACAAAAAGTAATTGGGCAAGAATGCCTACGCTTCAAAGAAAAAATTTTTTGAGTGGGGGCAAAAAAAGGGGTAGCTCCCATACAAATCGACAATTATTATAAAATATTCGATCCGCTATATCTCGGAAACTATAAAAGACATCAAAATGAAATGTTCTACAAAAAGTAATTGGGCAAGAATGCCTACGCTTCAAAGAAAAAATTTTTTGAGTGGGGGCAAAAAAAGGGGTAGCTCCCATACAAATCGACAATTATTATAAAATATTCGATACGCTATATCTCGGAAACTATAAAAGATATCGAAATGAAATGTTTTACAAAAAGTAATTGGGCAAGAATGCCTACGCTTTAAAGAAAAAATTTTTTGAGTGGGGGTAAAAAAAGGGGTAGCTCCCATACAAATTAACAATTATTATAAAATATTTGGTACGCTATATCTCGGAAACTATAACAGATATCGAAATCAAATGTTCTACAAAAAGTAATTGGGCAATAAGGCCTACGCTATAAAGAAAAATTTTTTTGAGTGGGGGCAAAAAAAGGGGTAGCTCCCATACAAATTAACAATTTTTATGAAATATTCGATACGCTATATCTCGGAAACTATAAAAGATATCGAAATGAAATGTTCTACAAAAAGTAATTGGGCAAGAATGCCTACGCTTCAAAGAAAAAATTTTTTGATTGGGGGCAAAAAAAGGGGTAGCTCCCATACAAATCGACAATTATTATAAAATATTTGATACGCTATATCTCAGAAACTATAAAAGATATCGAAATGAAATGTTTTACAAAAAGTAATTGGGCAAGAATGCCTACGCTTCAAAGAAAAAATTTTTTGAGTGGGGGCAAAAAAAGGGGTAGCTCCCATACAAATCGACAATTATTATAAAATATTCGATACGCTATATCTCGGAAACTATAAAAAATATCGAAATGAAATGTTCTACAAAAAGTAATTGGGCAAGAATGCCTACGCTTCAAAAAAAAAATTTTTTGAGTGGGGGCAAAAAAAGGGGTAGCTCCCATACAAATCGACAATTATTATAAAATATTCGATACGCTATATCTCAGAAACTATAAAAGATATCAAAATAAAATGTTCTACAAAAAGTAATTGGGCAAGGATGCCTACGCTTTAAAGAAAAAATTTTTTGAGCGGGGGCAAAAAAAGGGGTAGCTCCCATACAAATCGACAATTATTATAAAATATTCGATACGCTATATCTCGGAAACTATAAAAGACATCGAAATGAAATGTTCTACAAAAAGTAATTGGGCAAGAATGCCTACGCTTCAAAGAAAAAATTTTTTGAGTGGGGGCAAAAAAAGGGGTAGCTCCCATACAAATCGACAATTATTATAAAATATTTGATACGCTATATCTCAGAAACTATAAAAGATATCGAAATGAAATGTTTTACAAAAAGTAATTGGGCAAGAATGCCTACGCTTCAAAGAAAAAACTTTTTGAGTGGGGGCAAAAAAAGGGGTAGCTCCCATACAAATCGACAATTATTATAAAATATTCGATACGCTATATCTCGGAAACTATAAAAGACATCGAAATGAAATGTTCTACAAAAAGTAATTGGGCAAGAATGCCTACGCTTCAAAGAAAAAATTTTTTGAGTGGGGGCAAAAAAAGGGGTAGCTCCCATACAAATCGACAATTATTATAAAATATTCGATACGCTATATCTCGGAAACTATAAAAGATATCGAAATGAAATGTTCTACAAAAAGTAATTGGGCAAGAATGCTTACGCTTCAAAGAAAAAATTTTTTGAGTGGGGGCAAAAAAGGGGTAGCTCCCATACAAATCGACAATTATTATAAAATATTCGATACGCTATATCTCAGAAACTATAAAAGATATCGAAATAAAATGTTCTACAAAAAGTAATTGGGCAAGAATGCCTACGCTATAAAGAAAAAATTTTTTGAGTGGGGGCAAAAAAAGGGGTAGCTCCCATACAAATCGACAATTATTATAAAATATTCGATACGCTATATCTCAGAAACTATAAAAGATATCGAAATGTAATTGGGCAAGAATGCCTACGCTTCAAAGAAAAAATTTTTTGAGTGGGGGCAAAAAAAGGGGTAGCTCCCATACAAATCGACAATTATTATAAAATATTTGATACGCTATATCTCGGAAACTATAAAAGATATCGAAATGAAATGTTTTACAAAAAGTAATTGGGCAAGAATGCCTACGCTTTAAAGAAAAAATTTTTTGAGTGGGGGTAAAAAAAGGGGTAGCTCCCATACAAATTAACAATTATTATAAAATATTTGGTACGCTATATCTCGGAAACTATAACAGATATCGAAATCAAATGTTCTACAAAAAGTAATTGGGCAATAAGGCCTACGCTATAAAGAAAAATTTTTTTGAGTGGGGGCAAAAAAAGGGGTAGCTCCCATACAAATTAACAATTTTTATGAAATATTCGATACGCTATATCTCGGAAACTATAAAAGATATCGAAATGAAATGTTCTACAAAAAGTAATTGGGCAAGAATGCCTACGCTTCAAAGAAAAAATTTTTTGATTGGGGGCAAAAAAAGGGGTAGCTCCCATACAAATCGACAATTATTATAAAATATTAGATACGCTATATCTCAGAAACTATAAAAGATATCGAAATAAAATGTTCTACAAAAAGTAATTGGGCAAGAATGCCTACGCTTTAAAGAAAAATTTTTTGAGCGGGGGCAAAAAAAGGGGTAGCTCCAATACAAATCGACAATTATTATAAAATATTCGATACGCTATATCTCGGAAACTATAAAAGACATCGAAATGAAATGTTCTACAAAAAGTAATTGGGCAAGAATGCCTACGCTTCAAAGAAAAAATTTTTTGAGTGGGGGCAAAAAAAGGGGTAGCTCCCATAAAAATCGACAATTATTATAAAATATTCGATACGCTATATCTCAAAAACTATAAAAAATATCGAAATGAAATGTTCTACAAAAAGTAATTGGGCAAGAATGCCTACTCTTTGAAGAAAAATTTTTTTGAGTGGGGGTAAAAAAAGGGGTAGCTCCCATACAAATTAACAATTTTTATAAAATATTCGATACGCTATATCTCGGAAACTATAACAGATATCGAAATGAAATGTTCTACAAAAAGTAATTGGGCAAGAAGGCCTACGCTTCAAAGGAAAAATTTTTTGAAAGGGGGCAAAAAAAGGGGTAGCTCCCATACAAGTCGACAATTATTATAAAATATTCGATACGCTATATCTCGGAAACTATAAAAAATATCGAAATGAAATTGTATGAACATAAAGAAACGATGAGTATTAAAATTAAAACACGAGACTGTTCACTTTTTAGTTCTTTACTCACACAAAAAACTACAAAAAAAATTTTTCAAACAAATTCTTGTTCAAAATAATTTATTTTTTTAGTCAATTTATTTAATAGTCTCTAATAATATTTTTATTTGATTTTTATATCAAACAAAATTTTCGCCTAGACAAAAAAAATATTTAACCAGCTCAGCAAAATTTTTTAACAGAAGCTAAAATTCTTGCAAAATTGTTTGTCTAAATTTACAACTTTCGTTGTAGGTCCTCAGCCAGACAAAATATTTACTGATTCTCTGAAATTTGTTACTGATTCTACAACTCAGTTTTTTCTGTGCTGTTTGGTAGTTTATTCGACAACTGAACTTAAATTTAATTGTGTTACTAGCTTAAAGTCTAAGAATGTTACAGAATGCAATCTCGTTAGGATTTTATGTATTTAATGTGAGCATGTACATTTGTATGTTTAATAATTACAAAAACAAGTGTATGTTGGTATATAAAGAAACAAATAGAGCAACAAGAGATCTAAAAGTATTAATTCATTAAAATAAAGGTTTACAAAAATATTAGTTTAATAACGATGAATTTATATAAGTACTTTGACGGAACATACTGCCCCCATTGAAAGGCACTTTCAATCAGATTCGGTAGGTAAAGGTGCGATTTTGTGGATGGATCGCCGAAGAATCCCCTTGGATGTTTGCAAGTCTACCACTCTTACTTTTCCGTCACCCCCTGGGAAAGCCTTGATGATTCGAGCTAGGACCCATTGCTGAGGTGGAACATTATCTTCATGTATGATAACCAGAGCTCCTTCCTTCACATTTTCTTTAGACTTGAACCACTTGCATTTTTGCTGTAAGTCTAACACATAGTCACGGACCCATTGTAGCCAGAACTGCTGCTTGAGATACGTTACAAGTTGCCATCGTTTAAGGTAGTTCACGTTGCCATCAATAAGTGTTTCGTCTGGAAGTGCCATCAAAGATGAACCAATTAACAAATGAGCAGGAGTCAACGCTTCTCCATCATTCCATCAGATCTGGGTGCTAATGGCCGAGAATTTAGAATGGCTTCTACTTTGATAAGAATGGTTTGCAGCTCTTCATAGGTAAGGCTCGTTTGTGACATATTTTTGACCAGAAGCTTTTTGGTAGATTTTACGGTGGACTCCCAAAGACCACCGAAGTGTGGAGAGCGAGGAGGTATGAACGAAAACTTGAAGCCGGTAACGGTGCTGAAATTCATGAGCGCTTTAATATTCTCATCATTGAAGAAACGCTGCTTAAATTCTTGAAGCTTGGAACTGGCTCCAACAAAATTTGTAGCACTATCGCAATAAAGCGTCTGAGGTATACCACGTCGGCTGATGAACCTTTTTAAACATAAAAGAAATGTATTAGTTAAAAGGTCAGAGACTAACTCTATATGTACAGCTTTGGAAGCGAAACAAACAAAAATGGCGACATAAGTCTTATAAGGAGCTTTTCGCTGAATTCGATATGACGTGTAAAAGGGACCACAAAAGTCTACACCAGACACGAAGAAAGGACGTTGAGTCTTAAATATATCTGCAGGAAGATTACCCATTATTTGCTGTAGTAAACGAGGATTATATTTGAAGCAGTGTACACAATTCCGAACAACCTTTCTTACAATTTCTCTCGCATTTATTATCCAGACTTGCTGACGCAGAATCCCTAGGAGAGCTTTAGAACCAGCATGCAGGTGTTTGCGATGAAGATATTCAACGAAGATTTTTGTAAATCGATGACCTTTTGGTAAAAGCGCCGGAAATTTCGTTTCAAACGAAAGCGGTGCATTTGCTAGTCGGCCGCCTACACGAATGATGGGTACAGTTGAACCGAAGCATTGTACATTGTCCAAAAATGGGGTCAGCTTTTGAAGACTTGGGTTTAGACTCTCTCCTTTGTTAAGCGATTGAATTTCTTCTTGATATGTTGAGTGTTGAATATGATGAACAATTCTGTAAAACGATGACTGAAGCTCCTCAGCAGTTACAAACTGGTTGTGGATTTGTTTTTTAAAGGCATGATAGATATGCACAAGAATACGAAGAATGCGAAGATATGACGAGTGCCGAGAACATAAATGATCGATGATTGTTTCAGTAACGATGGTCGTTTTGAGTAGGGATTTTCTCACCTCTTGTTGTGGAAGATCTATATTTTCAAGATTGCCTTCTGGCCAGCTTGTCTCAAATTCCGAAACAAATTTAGGTCCAGTAAACCATATGGAGTTAGCGAGCTCGTTTGCGAGACAGCCTCTAGATACTATATCTGCTGGATTTTGTTTTGACGGCACATATCTCCAAGCTATATTATGAGTTAGGTTTTGTATTTCTGCAACACGATTAGCGACAAAACAAACGTACGACGAAGAATGATTAGTGAGCCAATTTAACACGATTTTTGAGTCTGACCAAAAGAAAATTCGAAAATTGAAACGACTAAACTTAGCTTTAATTTTGTCCCACGTTCGACTCAATAATAGGGCGGCACATAGTTCTAAACGAGGCAAGGATTGATTAGCAACTGGGGCGACTTTCGATTTTGCTATGAGCAAGGTTGTCCTGAATTCGTTCTTACTAGCCACCCGTATATAAAGACAACAACCATATGCTAACTGAGAAGCATCTGCAAATCCGTGAATGTCGAATTCTGTTTGTGGAGATGTACCTACAAATCTTGGTAGTTCGATTTTTGTGATATACGGAAGACTTTCTTCAATTTGTTTCCATCGATTTGATAAACGTGAGTTGAGTGGTGTGTCCCAATCTAACTTTTGCCTCCACATGTCTTGAATTAGGATTTTGCACGAACTAACGATAGGGCTCAGTAAACCAAGGACATCAAATATTTTCGCGACAGCTGACAAAACTGATCTTTTTGTGGGAACTTCAATTTTTGGTAAATCAAATCGAAAACAAAACACGTCGTCTTTAGGCTTCCACGACATCCCAAGGGCCTTAGTAATATATTCGTTGTTTGTTTTTAGATGCAATTCTTCATTTCCCGAGGCAAAATTTGGACAGTTGGAGTTCCATTCCAGCCCTTTGTAATAATTCTGTGATTTCACATTTTTTGATTGAAAGTTCAGAAAGGTTATCTGCCCCCGTGAGCAAGTCATCGACGTATAAATCTTGCCTTAGAATTTCAGAGCCAACAGGATATTCGTTTTTGTAAAAATCTGCGATATAAAATAAGCTTCTTACTGCAAGAAAAGGAGCAGCTGATGTGCCATACGTCACAGTATTTAACTTATAAAGACTGAGAGGATCACCTGTATTTTTTCTCCAGACAATTAGTTGATAGTTGCGATCTTTATCGTCCACCACAAACTGCCTATACATTTTGCAAATATCAGCAGATAAAGCTAATTTATTTAAACGAAAAGATAAAATTGTTATTATGAGGTCTTGCTGTATTGTTGGGCCTACCATTAGGGCTTCATTTAAAGAAATATTCGTTGACGTGCGACAAGAGGCGTCAAAGACAACTCTAAGCTTTGTTGTAGTGCTTTGTGGGCGTAAAACAGGGTGATGAGGAATAAGGTAGTGCGATGAATTCAAGGTATTAAAGCTAACAGGAGACATGTGACCAAGTTGAATGTATTCGTCCATAAAATCAAAGTACATTTTTCTTAAATTTTTATGTTTTTCAAATCGTTTTTCTAAATACAAAATACTCCGACGAGCTATTTCATATGAGCTCCCAAGTTGTGCTATTGAAGATTTAAATGGTAAACGTACCTGTACTCTACCACTTGGATCAAAAATTGTATTTTAAACAAAATGCTCCTCACAAAGTTTTTCCTCCTCAGTGAAAAGAGGTGAATGCTGATTAAACTCCTCAATTTCCCAGAAGGCATTTAGTAACGAATCCAGATCCTCACCTTTAGTAATAACATTACACGCTAATGCACGTTGAGGACGTTGATTGCTAATGCTACCACCGATTACCCATTTGAGAGACGTATTTATAACGCAAGGCAAACCATTGCCAAGAGAAATTTTGCCATCAAGGAGCAATTCGAAGAAAATTTCAGAACTTAGAAGGACATCAATGCGCTGAGGCAAATAAAATTGAGGATCTGCTAATTTAAGATTATTTGGGATACTCTAATTTGATGCACTAACTTTCTCAGCTGGATGTTGCGACGAAATAGATTTTGCGACCAAAAAACTTGTTGTCCATTCAAAATCAGATACGCGTGATTTAATTGTTGCGGTCACAAAATGCTTTAGTTGTGTGCGAATATTAGAAATGCCAGAAATTTCCTGAGTGGTTCTATTTTGATTCAAACGAAGACGATGAACAGCTTCTTGTGTTATGAGGTTGACTTCAGAGCAAGAATCTAGTAGGGCCCGAAGAGGTTGAAGAGTACCAAAGGAATCTTTTACGAAAATAATAGCTGTAGGAAGCAAGGTTATTCGACAAGTACGTGTAACAAATGACGAAAATTGAGTCAGATGAGTTGATGCTGGGTTCGCATATGTTGACGACGATGGTTGGTTCGCTGGCGAAAAAGGTTGTTGAAACGATGAGGTGCTGTGTGGTTGAGCTTGTGAATGCGACGATGAGGTACGTTAAAGCGAAGTATTCGAGGAAGAATGGTATTGATGCGAAGAACTACCTGAACTATTGGTGGGCTGAAAATTTGAGTTGTGTAGAGACGTATGGTGTGAGACTCTGCAAGTACGACAACGAGATTTTGATGGACACTGAGAAACTAAATGACCAGTTTTAAGACAGTTTATACAGAGCTTTGCAGATTTAATAAAATCGAAGCGACGCGGTATTGGCAGTGTGAGGTAACTGGAGCAGCTTCCAATATAATGTTCTTTAGATTTGCAATATTCACAAGAGGTACTTGATACAACAAATGATGACCCTGTACGTTTAACAAATTGTTTAGATCTGTTGTCCCGAGGATGGGATGAATCCAACTATGTATTACGGCTTTCTAAAAACTGGCAACGACGACTGAGGACTTCAACGCAACTATCCCAGGACGGCAAAGATTTAAAATCTTGTTTTTCGTCGTAAGTCCTTTTTGATTCTTCATCTATTTTCGATACAACAATATGTATAATGATTGCGTTCATCACATCTAATTCTGAACCCAATGAGAGTAATGAACTACGAAGAGAAGAAACATTGTCTAGAATTGAGCGTAACGAGAGAGCATTTGGTTTCGTCATAGCTGGTATCGAGAACAAGGAATTGATATGATCAAGAAATATCAACGATTTATTGTCATATCGCTCAGTTAAACTGTCCAATGCTTTTTGGTAATTTGCTTTGATCACCTGAAATGGTTCGATGAGAGCTAATGCTTGACCCGACAAACAATTAAGCAAGTAGTTAAACTTATCGATTTTGGGAATGTTTGGTTCGTTGTGAACTAAGGTATTAAAAGTGCTCAAAAATCGCGAAAACTCTGAATACTTCCCATCGAATTTAGGGAGTTTAATCTGAGGCAAACGGTGTTGATGAGTTGGCAATGATTGGGTAACATTCAAAAAACTTTGCTCAATATCAGTGGAACTACGTTTTTTATTCATTAGATTTATCAATGGGGCCTTGACGGAAATAAAAAGCTCTTCGAGATCAGATCGATTGGTATCAGTCTCATCTAACTTTTCAATCTGTGATTGTATATGACTTATTTGTTTAAAAAAAGATTCCAAAATTTGAAGCCAACACTCTAAAATAGTAAAATCCGATGAACCTCCATCTTTTTCTATTTTGTTTTTCATTTGGGTAACATTTCGTTTCATCGTTGATCGTTGTTGCTTTAAAGAAGCAAGCAAAGCGGTTCCCGCATCGGTGTTATCGTTGTTCATGTTTGCAACGTTGATTTAATTTAAAGTTGATTAAAGAAAAATAAAAAATTCCGATAAATCAAAAAAAAAGAAAAGTTGTAAGTTTGTTGAATGAGTACCACACGTAATTGAAAGAACTACTCTTTGTTGATAAAGTATCAATCGTTTGTAAAAAAGCACCAACAGTACTCAAAAGGGCCAACACTGATTATTAGTGCCAACACTACTAAATTTTGTTGTCGATCAAACCAACTGTCTATATGTGTTAATATGTAATTATGTACGATTATGTTGTATGCAATGAGAAGAGATATTGTGAGCGACAACGAAAGAAATATTTATGTATGTATGTATTTGACTGACTTAAGGCTGGATTAGCCGAGCGCAACCGTACTGTAATGTATCAGCTGTTGGCTTTTGGCTTATGAGAAGCAATGCAAAAGCTTAGCGAAAAAAAACGTACTGTAACCGCAACGTACCATTCTGTATAAAATAGAATTTCCTTACGTTGTTGCGTGACATTTGTATGCCAGTGATGGGCTACTTGTTTGTTTTATAATTTGAGGGTATTTTTGCTCTTTTTCATGGTACTTTTTTTATATACTTTTATATGCGAAAGAAAGATAAAATAACCATTAGTACTTTGCGTGTTTCTTTTTTTTATTTTATTTCACGCATTTTTGAAATGTTGTTTTGTGAACTATGAAGATTTAGGTATTTTCTTTGTACACTTGATAATATTGTCTATTATTTAACTTTATATAATGCTTTTTTCAGTATTGTTTTTGTCTTTTTTCGCTATACTTGCTTTACAGACAATTACCACTATAATAATTATTTCCGCTTGAAAAAAATGCACAACTGGAGACTTTTAAGCGTCTTGCGCATACGTTTAGTACATATCGAGCCTTTGGTGCAATACCGTAGTAACTCAAAATTTGAATTTTTTAAGCTGGGTATGCAGAAATTATCTTTGGGGAAACATCTATCTAAAAAAAAAAAAATGATTCCACCCCTAACTGTTCAGATTCTACAGCTAAAAATGTCTTTATTGCCTCTAGGTATTTCCAACAATATTTATTTGCAATAATATAATAATTTCCTTTATGACAAGAAATTTACTAACAGAAAACAATTTACGAAAAAAGTATATAGCAATATTATTTTTTGCTATGTTTTAGGCACAGAAACACAACTGCATAATTTGATTTCTTTTTTACTTGTTCGTATTGTTTCATATTACAACTTTGTTAGAAAAAAAATAGTTAAAAGTTTATTTGATATAACGATATATTTCGAATTAATTTTTAAGTTTGTCATAGGTTTCGTGACAATAACGATACATCATTGATAGGTTGATACAAAGTACTTAAATATAAATAAATATTTCATATTTTTAATAATTTTTGGCCTTTTTTTATTTAAAAACATTCCTTTTTATTTAAAAACTTGTAAAAAAATAACTTTAGTAAACGAAAATACTATCAAAAATATGGTTCAAAAAATCAAATGCATTTTTCTCAGTTCACGATTTTTTGAATTACTACGGTATTGCACCAAAGGCTCGATATATTGTGTATAATAAATGTAAAATATATAAGGATTTAAATTGTATAGAAATCTATTATTAGGTATACACATATACTAAATAAACTATAATTTAATAAAAATAAAACATATTTATAGCCATACATAAAAATAGACACAAAATATTCTCTAATGTCATTAGGTACTTTCTCTTCATAACGAAAACCCATTTGAAAAATTTTAATTCCCATCACTGTCTTTTAAACAGCTGTTTATTTTTCATACCAAAATCAAAAATAAACTAGTCAAATAAAATAAGTTTTTATTTAATTTATAAATTTAATGTTTTCGTGCAAATTAAAATAAAAATGGACGACGAAAATCTAATTTTACTTGTTCAGGCAAACGAGTGCCTGTATAACAATATCTTTACTAATGCTATTTTGTTTATGAATGCAAAAAAATATGTCACGTTTTTAAATATTCTATAACTGCACCAACGTGCTTACAGTACGTAACATTACAGTACGGTTGCAGCAACGCTCGGCTAACTAAGGCTTTACTTGTTTCAATGCCTATCAGCAAGCGCAATGCCTGGGTTACCTCTTGTTGTTGTTTAACGTTGTAGGTGACTTACTGAGTTTATGAACAAACTGTAGCACAGGGCGACGACTAGCAAATGATAAACGATGATTATGTAGATAGATCAGGGATTGTCAAAATTCTCATTTAATGAAATGCTTTTGTATTGGATAAGAGAAAATTGCCCAGCAAACAAAAAACTAAGCATTGCCAATGTGATGAATTTTACTTTTTAAAGCAAAATGGAAATGAACTTAAAAAAAGTTATTAAAATTAAATACAAAATATGCCTCAGTTATTACAGAATAAGACAATTTTTTTTTCACACATATTCCATTGGGCGAGTTTAATTTACAGTTAAAACTTAAAAAATTAAGTGTATTTAGGTATTATAAATTAAGTTTTTCTTGTTTTCTTTGTTTTAAATGTTTGGTAACATAAAATGTATTGCATGTTACCAAAAGCATTTTTAATGACAAAACAAAAATTTTTATCTTCCATTATACTATTTTGTTTGCTGGTTTATTTTGAAATTAAATCAAAGCTGAAAAAACAACAAAGCTGAAAAAAAAACAGTAAGCATCCGCCCATGTGCACTCGTTAACACTCAATTAACGACTGAAATCAAACTGAAATAAAAGAGAACAAGCGTCGGTGTGAGTTTGTTTTTATTGTTTTTGTAGCACAATTGTGCACTAAAAATGAATTTTTGACAACCTATGAGATAGATGCTTGTTTGATGACTGATGTGTACCAGCAGCGAGAAGAAATGATGTTTGAAGTGGTATACGCAGACGCAAGCGGCGACGGCAAATATGTTGAAGTAAACGAAGACGATGATGATGATTGTTGGGCTTCAAGCGATGACGATGACGAATATAATGCTGAGAAAAAGTTGCAGTTAGCTGATGCTGACGCAAGCGATGATGATGATTGCGATGAAATGGATGGTGGATGCACAAGCGCAAATGATGACGATGATGATGTGTTTTTTTTAATCTTGTATTTGTTCACAAAACCATTATTTTTATTCAATGTCAATGTTTAGGACTTTATTTCATTAGTTTTTTTTTTTAATTACTTTTAATAATTTAAAACTTTAGATATTATTTAATATATTTTTTAAATGTCCTGTCACGGTCGCCAAATTTATGTATGAACATAAAGAAACGATGAGTATTAAAATTAAAACACGAGACTGTTCACTTTTTAGTTCTTTACTGTTTGGTAGTTTATTCGACAACTGAACTTAAATTTAATTGTGCTACTAGCTTAAAGTCTAAGAATGTTACAGAATGCAATCCCGTTAGTATTTTATGTATTTAATGTGAGCATGTACATTTGTATGTTCAATTATTACAAAAACAAGTGTGTGTTGGTATATAAAGAAACAAATAGAGCAACAAGAGATCTAAAAGTATTAATTCATTAAAATAAAGGTTTACAAAAATATTAGTTTAATAACGATGAATTTATATAAGTACTTTGACGGAACATACTGCCCCCATTGAAAGGCACTTTCAATCAGATTCGGTAGGTAAAGGTGCGATTTTGTGGATGGATCGCCGAAGAATCCCCTTGGATGTTTGCAAGTCTACCACTCTTACTTTTCCGTCACCCCCTGGGAAAGCCTTGATGATTCGAGCTAGGACCCATTGCTGAGGTGGAACATTATCTTCATGTATGATAACCAGAGCTCCTTCCTTCACATTTTCTTTAGACTTGAACCACTTGCATTTTTGCTGTAAGTCTAACACATAGTCACGGACCCATTGTAGCCAGAACTGCTGCTTGAGATACGTTACAAGTTACCATCGTTTAAGGTAGTTCACGTTGCCATCAATAAGTGTTTCGTCTGGAAGTGCCATCAAAGATGAACCAATTAACAAATGAGCAGGAGTCAACGCTTTTCCATCATTCCATCAGATCTGGGTGCTAATGGCCGAGAATTTAGAATGGCTTCTACTTCGATAAGAATGGTTTGCAGCTCTTCATAGGTAAGGCTCGTTTGTGACATATTTTTGACCAGAAGCTTTTTGGTAGATTTTACGGTGGACTCCCAAAGACCACCGAAGTGTGGAGAGCGAGGAGGTATGAACGAAAACTTGAAGCCGGTAACGGTGCTGAAATTCATGAGCGCTTTAATATTCTCATCATTGAAGAAACGCTGCTTAAATTCTTGAAGCTTGGAACTGGCTCCAACAAAATTTGTCGCACTATCGCAATAAAGCGTCTGAGGTATACCACGTCGGCTGATGAACCTTTTTAAACATAAAAGAAATGTATTAGTTAAAAGGTCAGAGACTAACTCTATATGTACAGCTTTGGAAGCGAAACAAACAAAAATGGCGACATAAGTCTTATAAGGAGCTTTTCGCTGAATTCGATATGACGTGTAAAAGGGACCACAAAAGTCTACACCAGACACGAAGAAAGGACGTTGAGTCTTAAATCTATCTGCAGGAAGATTACCCAATATTTGCTGTAGTAAACGAGGATTATATTTGAAGCAGTGTACACAATTCCGAACAACCTTTCTTACAATTTCTCTCGCATTTATTATCCAGACTTGCTGACGCAGAATCCCTAGGAGAGCTTTAGAACCAGCATGCAGGTGTTTGCGATGAAGATATTCAACGAAGATTTTTGTAAATCGATGACCTTTTGGTAAAAGCGCCGGAAATTTCGTTTCAAACGAAAGCGGTGCATTTGCTAGTCGGCCGCCTACACGAATGATGGGTACAGTTGAACCGAAGCATTGTACATTGTCCAAAAATGGGGTCAGCTTTTGAAGACTTGGGTTTAGACTCTCTCCTTTGTTAAGCGATTGAATTTCTTCTTGATATGTTGAGTGTTGAATATGATGAACAATTCTGTAAAACGATGACTGAAGCTCCTCAGCAGTTACAAACTGGTTGTGGATATGTTTTTTAAAGGCATGATAGATATGCACAAGAATACGAAGAATGCGAAGATATGACGAGTGCCGAGAACATAAATGATCGATGATTGTTTCAGTAACGATGGTAGTTTTGAGTAGGGATTTTCTCACCTCTTGTTGTGGAAGATCTATATTTTCAAGATTGCCTTCTGGCCAGCTTGTCTCAAATTCCGAAACAAATTTAGGTCCAGTAAACCATATGGAGTTAGCGAGCTCGTTTGCGAGACAGCCTCTAGATACTATATCTGCTGGATTTTGTTTTGACGGCACATATCTCCAAGCTATATTATGAGTTAGGTTTTGTATTTCTGCAACACGATTAGCGACAAAACAAACGTACGACGAAGAATGATTAGTGAGCCAATTTAACACGATTTTTGAGTCTGACCAAAAGAAAATTCGAAAATTGAAACGACTAAACTTAGCTTTAATTTTGTCCCACGTTCGACTCAATAATAGGGCGGCACATAGTTCTAAACGAGGCAAGGATTGATTAGCAACTGGGGCGACTTTCGATTTTGCTATGAGCAAGGTTGTCCTGAATTCGTTCTTACTAGCCACCCGTATATAAAGACAACAACCATATGCTAACTGAGAAGCATCTGCAAATCCGTGAATGTCGAATTCTGTTTGTGGAGATGTACCTACAAATCTTGGTAGTTCGATTTTCGTGATATACGGAAGACTTTCTTCAATTTGTTTCCATCGATTTGATAAACGTGAGTTGAGTGGTGTGTCCCAATCTAACTTTTGCCTCCACATGTCTTGAATTAGGATTTTGCACGAACTAACGATAGGGCTCAGTAAACCAAGGACATCAAATATTTTCGCGACAGCTGACAAAACTGATCTTTTTGTGGGAACTTCAATTTTTGGTAAATCAAATCGAAAACAAAACACGTCGTCTTTAGGCTTCCACGACATCCCAAGGGCCTTAGTAATATATTCGTTGTTTGTTTTTAGATGCAATTCTTCATTTCCCGAGGCAAAATTTGGACAGTTGGAGTTCCATTCCAGCCCTTTGTAATAATTCTGTGATTTCACATTTTTTGATTGAAAGTTCAGAAAGGTTATCTGCCCCCGTGAGCAAGTCATCGACGTATAAATCTTGCCTTAGAATTTCAGAGCCAACAGGATATTCATTTTTGTAAAAATCTGCGATATAAAATAAGCTTCTTACTGCAAGAAAAGGAGCAGCTGATGTGCCATACGTCACAGTATTTAACTTATAAAGACTGAGAGGATCACCTGTATTTTTTCTCCAGACAATTAGTTGATAGTTGCGATCTTTATCGTCCACCACAAACTGCCTATACATTTTGCAAATATCAGCAGATAAAGCTAATTTATTTAAACGAAAAGATAAAATTGTTATTATGAGGTCTTGCTGTATTGTTGGGCCTACCATTAGGGCTTCATTTAAAGAAATATTCGTTGACGTGCGACAAGAGGCGTCAAAGACAACTCTAAGCTTTGTTGTAGTGCTTTGTGGGCGTAAAACAGGGTGATGAGGAATAAGGTAGTGCGATGAATTCAAGGTATTAAAGCTAACAGGAGACATGTGACCAAGTTGAATGTATTCGTCCATAAAATCAAAGTACATTTTTCTTAAATTTTTATGTTTTTCAAATCGTTTTTCTAAATACAAAATACTCCGACGAGCTATTTCATATGAGCTCCCAAGTTGTGCTATTGAAGATTTAAATGGTAAACGTACCTGTACTCTACCACTTGGATCAAAAATTGTATTTTAAACAAAATGCTCCTCACAAAGTTTTTCCTCCTCAGTGAAAAGAGGTGAATGCTGATTAAACTCCTCAATTTCCCAGAAGGCATTTAGTAACGAATCCAGATCCTCACCTTTAGTAATAACATTACACGCTAATGCACGTTGAGGACGTTGATTGCTAATGCTACCACCGATTACCCATTTGAGAGACGTATTTATAACGCAAGGCAAACCATTGCCAAGAGAAATTTTGCCATCAAGGAGCAATTCGAAGAAAATTTCAGAACTTAGAAGGACATCAATGCGCTGAGGCAAATAAAATTGAGGATCTGCTAATTTAAGATTATTTGGGATACTCTAATTTGATGCACTAACTTTCTCAGCTGGATGTTGCGACGAAATAGATTTTGCGACCAAAAAACTTGTTGTCCATTCAAAATCAGATACGCGTGATTTAATTGTTGCGGTCACAAAATGCTTTAGTTGTGTGCGAATATTAGAAATGCCAGAAATTTCCTGAGTGGTTCTATTTTGATTCAAACGAAGACGATGAACAGCTTCTTGTGTTATGAGGTTGACTTCAGAGCAAGAATCTAGTAGGGCCCGAAGAGGTTGAAGAGTACCAAAGGAATCTTTTACGAAAATAATAGCTGTAGGAAGCAAGGTTATTCGACAAGTACGTGTAACAAATGACGAAAATTGAGTCAGATGAGTTGATGCTGGGTTCGCATATGTTGACGACGATGGTTGGTTCGCTGGCGAAAAAGGTTGTTGAAACGATGAGGTGCTGTGTGGTTGAGCTTGTGAATGCGACGATGAGGTACGTTAAAGCGAAGTATTCGAGGAAGAATGGTATTGATGCGAAGAACTACCTGAACTATTGGTGGGCTGAAAATTTGAGTTGTGTAGAGACGTATGGTGTGAGACTCTGCAAGTACGACAACGAGATTTTGATGGACACTGAGAAACTAAATGACCAGTTTTAAGACAGTTTATACAGAGCTTTGCAGATTTAATAAAATCGAAGCGACGCGGTATTGGCAGTGTGAGGTAACTGGAGCAGCTTCCAATATAATGTTCTTTAGATTTGCAATATTCACAAGAGGTACTTGATACAACAAATGATGACCCTGTACGTTTAACAAATTGTTTAGATCTGTTGTCCCGAGGATGGGATGAATCCAACTATGTATTACGGCTTTCTAAAAACTGGCAACGACGACTGAGGACTTCAACGCAACTATCCCAGGACGGCAAAGATTTAAAATCTTGTTTTTCGTCGTAAGTCCTTTTTGATTCTTCATCTATTTTCGATACAACAATATGTATAATGATTGCGTTCATCACATCTAATTCTGAACCCAATGAGAGTAATGAACTACGAAGAGAAGAAACATTGTCTAGAATTGAGCGTAACGAGAGAGCATTTGGTTTCGTCATAGCTGGTATCGAGAACAAGGAATTGATATGATCAAGAAATATCAACGATTTATTGTCATATCGCTCAGTTAAACTGTCCAATGCTTTTTGGTAATTTGCTTCGATCACCTGAAATGGTTCGATGAGAGCTAATGCTTGACCCGACAAACAATTAAGCAAGTAGTTAAACTTATCGATTGTGGGAATGTTTGGTTCGTTGTGAACTAAGGTATTAAAAGTGCTCAAAAATCGCGAAAACTCTGAATACTTCCCATCGAATTTAGGGAGTTTAATCTGAGGCAAACGGTGTTGATGAGTTGGCAATGATTGGGTAACATTCAAAAAACTTTGCTCAATATCAGTGGAACTACGTTTTTTATTCATTAGATTTATCAATGGGGCCTTGACGGAAATAAAAAGCTCTTCGAGATCAGATCGATTGGTATCAGTCTCATCTAACTTTTCAATCTGTGATTGTATATGACTTATTTGTTTAAAAAAAGATTCCAAAATTTGAAGCCGACACTCTAAAATAGTAAAATCCGATGAACCTCCATCTTTTTCTATTTTGTTTTTCATTTTGGTCATATTTCGTTTCATCGTTGATCGGTGTTGCTTTAAAGAAGCAAGCAAAGCGGTTCCCGCATCGGTGTTATCGTTGTTCATGTTTGCAACGTTGATTTAATTTAAAGTTGATTAAAGAAAAATAAAAAATTCCGATAAATCAAAAAAAAAAGAAAAGTTGTAAGTTTGTTGAATGAGTACCACACGTAATTGAAAGAACTACTCTTTGTTGATAAAGTATCAATCGTTTGTAAAAAAGCACCAACAGTACTCAAAAGGGCCAACACTGATTATTAGTGCCAACACTACTAAATTTTGTTGTCGATCAAACCAACTCTCTATATGTGTTAATATGTAATTATGTACGATTATGTTGTATAAGTTAAGGTTTTTTATGTTCAAACCTTGAAAAAAAACAAATTTTTATTTTCTGTTTTTGGTCCTTACGACCTCACTTTATTGAGTTATAAAAAGAACTGCTTATTTCTACACAATGTTTTTTCTTATATTCAAACTAATTGTTCTACATAACAAGTGGCGTGATTCGATTCCTATTAATTTTGTGGCAGACGCTTGCGTTGCATTATTTATCATTTAGTGCAAACGCGCGCTCCAATTAGTGTAAACATTTCTTAAGAATCGAATCATGACACCTTTGTTTATTGCCAGGCTGGAAGCGTGAGAAAAGCAAAATTTGGTGTTAACTTTGGGAGAGTTAACTCTTCCCCTCTTAAGTCGATTGTCCCCAATCGAGCGTTTCACTGTGTTGTTGTAATCTGCAGAAATGGCCCAGCCTTTGTGTTTTGACCATATTCTGTTGGTTCGGATACAATGTATGATATTCGTCTAGACTTAATTATACATGCAAAAATTATTGTTATGGTAATAATAGAAATTATAATTGATATATCTGAACTTAGACTAAATACATGCATTTCTTTATTCTTATCAACTAATATTCGAATGTTGTCCTCATACTTCATCTGTTTTAAGTGTAAGGTTTCAATTTTCAAATCGAATTCTGTTACATTTATCTTTTCTTTGATTTTCGTTACTAAATTTGGCAAAACAAGCGTTTCATACATTTTTAAGTTAACATTTGTATAGGTTTTATTTAAAACATTAATTTTACAATTTTCAAATTTAATAAGGAATGTTCCTTTTTGCATTACTTTCAATTTATTACAATCATGGGTTATATTCCCTTTGAAGTTTTTAAATATTATTATTCCTTGAACAATCTCTACTACTTCAGCTTTTTCTGAAATTTCTAAATTACATTGAGCTTCTTTAAATTGTAAAATGTTTTCAATACACTTACTATCTAACGCAATCAAGTTTTTTTCTAAATTGTCTTTCACATTTATATCATAAACTTTATCAGAGCTATCTGCTAATATTTCTGATGGATTTAAAATTACTGATTTATTCAAAATATCTGGCAAGGATTCAAATTTTATCCTGGTTAGGGTGTTAGAGGAGAATTGAGGTATGAATAAGGTAAGAATTATGTTATTATGTTGGAAAAGTACTGCCACTTTTGTATTTGTATAACTGTCAAAATCGCTAATCAAATGGAGTTCCTTTTGTGTTAAAATGTCTGTCGGAATAACACCTAGTTTGCAAGAAAATATAATTTGTCCAATGTCGTTAATATGATTTGTTAAAAGTATTATATCATTGTTTAGGCTGTATGTCTGTTCAATAAATTGAACTTCGTCTTCCAAAGTTTTGATTCTATTTTGAGTCTTGCTTTTAAATACATTAATATACCTACTAATAACGTATTGTTGTTTGTTTATGTGTTTCGTAATATTCCCAATTTGTTCAGTCATAAAGTTATTTATATGTGTTAATTTGCCTACCGTACTGTTAATCGTTTGTTCATTGTCGTGTATTCTGTTTATTGCGTCCCTAATTTCTAGTTCGTCGTCACTGTCCATGGAACCTGCAATATATTTTAGGCCCTTTCCTAGTACGTTAATGAGTCCTCGTTTTGATTTGGAGTGGATATGTAAGTTATCTATTTTTGCTTTTAATAAAATGAAATTTTTGTTAAGTGTGTTTAAAAGTTGTTTGTCCTCAAATGTAATGGTTTTTAGTGCGCTTAGGTTGTCTGACAGTAAAGTTACTGTTTCTTCGTACGCCGTCAGATTTATAAAATGTAGGACTTTATCGTAGTGTCCAATTACCTTTAATTCTCCTGTCTTAATAGGTATGTAGCCATTGTTGTTAGTTAGGTCCTGTACGTCGAGGTGCTGTGCAGTCACTGCCATTGAAAATGTCAAAATTGCAAAATTTAGCATTTTCTGTCCTGTAAAAAAATTGAAAGAGAAAAGATTTATTTGCAAAGGAACTTGACCTCATCAGGACTGTTTAATATTATTTTTGTGAACAATTCTTCCTGACTTGGTTTTTACTGTCGTATTATAGTTTTGAGCTACTATTTCTTTTCTAAACTTAGCGGATAACTTGTTTCCTAACCTTTTATTTATTTTAACGAATATTTCCTCTCCCTCTACATATTCCCTTGGAGCTGATCTATTTCTATTGTGGTATTCCAGATCAGTTTTTTGTTTTTCAAGGATTTTTTTCATTGTTTCCTCTCTGTCTTTTGCTAGCAATGTTGGGTCGCTACTCACTCTTCTACCGAAAAACACCTCCATAGGTCTCCTGCCTGTGACTGAGTGAACCGAGTAGTTATATTCCTTTACGGAATTTTCTAGTAACTCCTGAAACGATCGGGGTTTTTGTTCCTTTTTGATGCAACGCATGATCTCCTGTAGCGTTGAATGGAAGTGCTCAACCTGTCCGTTGGAGCAGCTTGTATACGGTGCTGTTTTGAAAATTTCTATACCGAATGCATTCTCAATCATGAATTTGATAGATTCTGAAGAAAATGACTTTTCGTTGTCCATGACTAATGTTTCAGGGAAAACTGAAAAAATAATGTCTCTTAATGGTTGTCGTATATCTTCTGCAGCTCTTGATCTAATGGGTTTCGCCATAGCGTACTTAGAAAATTTATCAATAGCTGTAAGTACCAATTCTTTTCCAATCATCAAAATGTCTAGATGTATTAGTTGACCAGGATATTTTGGTATGGGGGTAGGTTGAATTTGAGGCTTCATTGGGTGCCTATCATATTTGTTTTCCTTGCAGATTATGCACCTTTTTATTACATTCTTTATCTTTTTTGCCATGGAAGGAAAGTAGTATTTTTCTAGAATTTGAGCCCTATTCTCCTTACAATTTCTGTGAGCTCTGTTATGAATCTTTACTATGATGTTTTCCTGCTCTTCCTCACTAGTTATATCATCCACCTGAACTTGGGTGAATCTAATTTTGTATTTGTCAAAATGCAATGGGTAGAGTTCCTGTATTTTTCCCATAGTATGTTCTTCGGTTTTAATACAATTAATTACCGGCGGATTTAGGTATCTTTTCAAAATCGATATCAATTTTTGTTCACTATAGTCTTGTTCCGTA
The DNA here is from genome assembly GCA_963583895.1 of Melanophora roralis. NCBI lineage: Eukaryota > Metazoa > Arthropoda > Insecta > Diptera > Rhinophoridae > Melanophora > Melanophora roralis. The sequence goes on from OY757189.1 coordinate 60,409,578, forward strand.
ATAATGTGACGGTGGTACGTGGGGAAGATTATTTTAAAATGATATGAGGACACTACGTCTTTTTTTAAAAATATTTGGTTTTTAAAAGCATTTATTGGTGACTCCACGCTATATATTAGATTATGCGACGAACTTTCATCCGAATGCGTGGCTACCGATAATGTATATAGCTCCGGTTGCGCTATCCTAGACAAAGCATCGGCTACCACATTTACTTTCCCTGGTTTGTAAAACATCTCATAATTATACTCCTCGAGTATAGCTTTCCACCTTTTCATTTTACTATTATTATTTTTGTTGCTTAATGCATAGGTCAATGGTTGGTGGTCCGTAAATATTTTAATTTTGGCTGACCCATACAAGTAGTTTCTTAATGCGTTCAAGGCCCATACTATGGCTAACATTTCTTTCTCGTTAGCGGCATAGTGTTCTTCCGCTTTGCTTAACGTTCTGGAAATAAAAGAGATGGGTCTATCATCTTGCGCCGCACCAATAGCAAAGTTCGAGGCATCTGTTACCAGCTCGAAATCTTTACTGAAATCCGGATAAGCGAGTACAACGTCCTCGGAAGTAAGCGAGTTTTTGATTTTGATAAAAGATTCTTTCGCTTCTTTGTTTAAACGTATCTCTAGTTTTGCAGATTTATTTTTGGACGTTCGTCCTCCTTCCCCTCTTAGAAGGGATGTCAGGGGTTTTGCAAGCTTGGAGTAGTCTTTAATAAATCGTCGATAGTACCCTGACATGCCGAGAAATCTACGTAGTTCTTTAAGATTTTGTGGCTCTGGAAAAGTTTCTATAGCTTTAACTTTTGCTGGATTAGTTTTTATACCATGAGGTGTAATGATGTACCCTAAAAACTCAACTTCTTTTTTGAAAAAGTTGCATTTGTCCAGTTGCACCTTCATATTGGATTCTTCTAATGCTTCGAAGATGTGGCTTAAATGCTCGAAATGCTCTTTTTCCGTTTTGCTAAAAATGATGATATCGTCTATGTAGACATAGCAACATCTTCCTATATATTCCCGTAGGATATCATCAAGTGCGCGTTGAAAAATCGATGGCGCATTTTTTAGCCCGAAGGGTAAACGTGTAAACTCGTATTTACCGTTGTTTATACTAAATGCAGTTTTTTCGGTATCTGACTTTTTCAATGGGATCTGATGGAACCCACTTTTTAGATCGAGCACAGAAAAAAAATTACTGCTGCCTAGCTGAGAGATAACCTCTGAAATCTCCGGGATTGGGTATTAATCAGGAATTGTTATTGTATTCAACTTCCTGTAATCTATGACCATCCTGTATTGCTTGTTACCAGCTGAGTCCGGTTTTTTCGGAACTATCCATACAGGAGAGTTAAATGGTGATCGAGATGGTTTTATTATACCATCTTCCAGAAGTTTTGCTACTTGACTCTCCACTTCGGCTTTAAGCGAAGCGGGGTAAGGGTAGAACTTTGTGTACACAGGCGAGTTTGTTGTGGTTCTTATTTCGCCCACTACTTTAGTTGTATACGTAAGCTTTTCGTTAGGTTCGGCAAAAAGCTTATAGTATGTATTTACTATTTTCTTCATACCTTTCTTTTGCTCAGTTGACAAATTTTCTTCATCAATTTTTATTGCATTTACGCACTGTGTCGGTAGCTGCTTTAGACTTACTTTGAAGCCATTTTTTAGTGTCATAATATTTTCGCTGGTAAAAATAACTGCTCCTATTTCCCTAAGCGTATCGTTCCCTAAGATGCCGTCGAATGTTTCCAAAGAGGGCATTAGGTAAAATTTTATATTATTATCTAATTCGAAAAGTTTAACGAATGTGTGTTCACTTATTTTTATATCTCCTACAATTGATCTTGCAAAAAATGGGCTTTTATTTGGTATACGCTTTTTTGCTAACTCGGGTTTAACATAATTTTTACCTGAACCCGTGTCTACTAAAAATTTTAAAATGTTTCCGCTATCCGTTTTAACCTCGAAATATGGCAACGAAGAGCTAATCATGCTAAAAAATTTATGTCGGTTGGTTCGCCGAACTGTTTATCTTCATCCCTACCTTGTTGCCTTTCTGTTGAGGATGTATTAATGTGAAACGTCCTTTGGTTTTTGTTCTGCTGTTGGTATCCGAATTGTTGTGGTCTCTTCCCAAAGTGCTGACCCTGGTTCGGCCTATTCATGTAGTTTATTCTACGAGAATGTATACTTGGGTCCACATCCATTGGCTCTGGCCGGGGTTGTGGCTTGGGTGGCCGAGGTGGCATTGCGTTACTTTGGTGCCATCGGTTGGAAAATTGTTGCCTAGGTTGGTTTACCTGCGGCATATGTGCTATTTCGGGATAAAAGGGGCGTCTTGCCTGTGCTGCGTTTCCTTTCTGTGCAGATTGGTTCCTTCTTGAATCATGCGCATGTGATGTGCGCAAGTTTTGGTTCTCTAATTTGAGACAGAGATGTAAGGCTTGCGGAAGATCTGCTGGCTCCTTTATACCTAAAAGTTTGGGCAGGTCACCGTTTTATCCTCTAATAAACGTGTCCAATGCCTTGTTTCTATAGGACTGGGTCAGCATGTGCAAGGATTCATTACCCATGTCCATGCATCCTATCTTATTCAACATAAGTGACAAATGAGTGTACACTTGTTGATAGTATTCCTGGATTGATCTGTTTCCCTGCACTATTGTGGTCATTTGGTATTCTAGGGTTGACAGGTCTCGTTTGTCGGCGTAATGTGTTGTCAGGCATCTGGCTATTGATGGCCAGTCGAGTGGTGTATTGTATGACTCTAGTGCCATGTCCGCGTTACCTACTGTTTTGTTTCTAATTACGCTAAGTATGCCGTAATACTTAGGGGAACCTTTTAAATGCTCGTAAATGTTTAATATTCTATCTACACTCTTTTTCCAGGAATTAAATTCCCCTGGATGACCTGAAAATTCTTTGAGACATTTCACTACGTCCGGTATCCTATCAAGGTCGCCTAAGTTTTCCCTATGCCTATCTTCTATTACTTGATCCTCTACATTACAAAGATTGGCGTCAGGGTTTAGGGTCGCTTGCACAACCTGTGGCCCTTCGCGTGTAAAACATCCAACGCTATGTTCGATATAAGAGACCTCAAGTCGTCTAAACTTAATTGCGCGTTAGCAGTACCTCGAGGAATGTTTTGGGCTTCTGAGTTAAGGACAGGAGGCCTTACCAGGTTATTTGGATTTGCCATATTTTACTAATTTTAATTATTTGGCGTTAAGAAAATTTATTATAAAAATTTTGTTAGGAGATTTTTTTTCTTTTATTTGCTTAAGATAATATCTTATTTTAAATTTAAAATCTACCTTAATTATCTGCTGGACTTCTTTGCTGTTGTAGTATTCTTTTCCCGTTGTTGCAATGTGGTAGTGTTCTTTCCCCGTTGCTGTTGCAATGTGGTAGTATTCTTTTCCTGTAGTTGCTGTTGCTCTTTACTTCTTTTCGAAAAAAAACTTTCCTCTTCAGAGTTTTAGCTTCACAGTTTATATATTTTTTAATTTCTTCGGAAAAAATTCTTTCTCCTTAGAGCTTTAACTTCACAGTTTTTATTCTTTAATTTACTTTCGGAAAAAAAATTCTTTCTCTTTAGAGCTTTAACTTCACAGTTCTTATTCTTTAATTTACTTTTGGAAAAAAAACTTTTCTTTAGAGTTTTAACTTCACAGTTTTTATTCTTTAATTTACTTTCGGAAAAAAAATTCTTTCTCTTTAGAGCTTTAACTTCACAGTTTTTTTCTTTAATTTACTTTTGGAAAAAAAAAACTTTTCTTAAGAGTTTTAAGTTCACAGTTTTTGCACAATTTTTTTCGGTTTGCCGTTTTCTTTAAATTTCTTCTTCAAAGTTTCTTTTCACAATTTTTTTAAAAAATTTTTTATCGGTTTCCTTTTAGTTTTTCCAAAACTTTTGTCCTTTACGGCTTTATGTTTTATCTTAATCCTTTACGGCCTTATATTTTATCTACGCGTGTCTTATCCTTTACGGCTTTATCTTAATTTTTTTTACACGCACGATTTTTTCTTTATGGTACTGGTGAAGGGTACCTAAACACCAGATTTTTTATTTTATTGCTCGGGCGCCAGTTAAGGTTTTTTATGTTCAAACCTTGAAAAAAAAACAAATTTTTATTTTCTGTTTTTGGTCCTTACGACCTCACTTTATTGAGTTATAAAAAGAACTGCTTATTTCTACACAATGTTTTTTCTTATATTCAAACTAATTGTTCTACATAACAAGTGGCGTGATTCGATTCCTATTAATTTTGTGGCAGACGCTTGCGTTGCATTATTTATCATTTAGTGCAAACGCGCGCTCCAATTAGTGTAAACATTTCTTAAGAATCGAATCATGACACCTTTGTTTATTGCCAGGCTGGAAGCGTGAGCAAAGCAAAATTTGGTGTTAACTTTGGGAGAGTTAACTTATACAATGAGAAGAGATATTGTGAGCGACAACGAAAGAAATATTTATGTATGTATGTATTTGACTGACTTACTTGTTTCAATGCCTATCAGCAAGCGCAATGCTTGGGTTACCTCTTGTTGTTGTTTAACGTTGTAGGTGACTTACTGAGTTTATGAACAAACTGTAGCACAGGGCGACGACTAGCAAATGATAAACGATGATTATGTAGATAGATGCTTGTTTGATGACTGATGTGTACCAGCAGCGAGAAGAAATGATGTTTGAAGTGGTATACGCAGACGCAAGCGGCGACGGCAAATATGTTGAAGTAAACGAAGACGATGATGATGATTGTTGGGCTTCAAGCGATGACGATGACGAATATAATGCTGAGAAAAAGTTGCAGTTAGCTGATGCTGACGCAAGCGATGATGATGATTGCGATGAAATGGATGGTGGATGCACAAGCGCAAATGATGACGATGATGATGTGTTTTTTTTAATCTTGTATTTGTTCACAAAACCATTATTTTTATTCAATGTCAATGTTTAGGACTTTATTTCATTAGTTTTTTTTTTTAATTACTTTTAATAATTTAAAACTTTAAATATTATTTAATATATTTTTTAAATGTCCTGTCACGGTCGCCAAATTTATGTATGAACATAAAGAAACGATGAGTATTAAAATTAAAACACGAGAATGTTCACTTTTTAGTTCTTTACTGTTTGGTAGTTTATTCGACAACTGAACTTAAATTTAATTGTGTTACTAGCTTAAAGTCTAAGAATGTTACAGAATGCAATCCCGTTAGGATTTTATGTATTTAATGTGAGCATGTACATTTGTATGTTCAATAATTACAAAAACAAGTGTATGTTGGTATATAAAGAAACAAATAGAGCAACAAGAGATCTAAAAGTATTAATTCATTAAAATAAAGGTTTACAAAAATATTAGTTTAATAACGATGAATTTATATAAGTACTTTGACGGAACAGAAATGTTCTACAAAAAGTAATTGGGCAAGAATGCCTACGCTTCAAAGAAAAAATTTTTTGATTGGGGGCAAAAAAAGGGGTAGCTCCCATACAAATCGACAATTATTATAAAATATTCGATACGCTATATCTCAGAAACTATAAAAGATATCGAAATAAAATGTTCTACAAAAAGTAATTGGGCAAGAATGCCTACGCTTTAAAGAGAAAATTTTTTGAGCGGGGGCAAAAAAAGGGGTAGCTCCCATACAAATCGACAATTATTATAAAATATTCGATACGCTATATCTCGGAAACTATAAAAGACATCGAAATGAAATGTTCTACAAAAAGTAATTGGGCAAGAATGCCTACGCTTCACATTGGGGCCAATTGAATGAAAAATGGCGATTAATTCAAAATATGAACTTTAAAATTTATGATCGTGTTTGGTACCGGGTGAAAGTGGATAAAATTCTGCATCCCTAATTGCAAAAATTATACTTTTAAGTTGTTTGCTTTAGTTGAAGTGAGCACTTAAAGTTGAATAATTGTTATTTTTTTGTGCATATTCAAAAAAAAAGTGAAAATTTTGATATTTCAATTGATAATTTTTTCTATTAATACTTCTAAAAGTTAAATTTTTATAATGGAACCGTCAACTTCAGGTAGTTTACTATATAGTACATGTTTTTTTGTTTAAATAAATGTTTTAAAAATATTAAATGTTAATAAAATAAAATTAGCCCAAAAATGGGCTATTTTTGATTTATATATGGAGTTTCAACAACTTTGTTCGTGAGCTTGCGTAAAATCGTCTATATAGTGTTTTAATATCAGATCTCAACTAATAAACCCCAAAATATTTTTTTGCGATTTTTTGCGATTTTTGAGTTATGCTTGTTTTTGTGAAATAACTCAAGATGCTAAAAATCCACAAATATGAAAAAAAAAAACAAAACAAAACATCAAGTTGTTTTTACTTTGTTTTGTCACTATACTATAACGAGTAGTTGTTATTGTAGCTAAAAAAATGTGTTGTTAATTAGAGATGGGGGCGTGAGTAACTTTAATTCACGCATGCTCACGTGATTGCGTATGTTTGGTTTATTTACTATGAATAAAACTAATTAAATTATTTTACATGTGCTTATGATATTTCAATGAATTTTACTTAAACATTTGTTAATTTTAAATTATTAGAAAATTGTATATGGCACAAGTGCACTATTTTGAAAAATTGAAGGAGGTCACGCTCCCATCCCTATTTATTATTGTCATTTATTTGAGTCCTACATAATAACTGTTGGTCATATACATGCATCAAACTAAAAGTCGTATTCAACGCGAATTTAAAAAGAGAACGGGATTGATCATTGATCAACCAAAACCTGGTTTTGGTAACTCTAATGACGGGAATACTGCAAGACGTTTTTTTAAGAAGGCAGAAGTATCTGCTGAAATTACTAATATTGATTTAGAGTTGATCAAAAATATGCACACAATATTAATTGTAGTTTCTAGTGGTATTGAGGTCAACATTGAAAAATTTACAAACTTCGCTAATAACCCTGCCAGGCTATTTGTGAAAAAATATCCATGGTACTATATGCCTCCTACTCTTCACAAATATTTTATTCATGGGCCTGAAATTATATCATTATCGCCATTGCCAATTGGTCAGCTAACCGAAGAGTCTCAGGAAGCCAGAAATAAAGATTTTAAAAGTTATAGGGAGAATTTTGCCCGTAAATGCAGTCGAGAAAAAACAATGGAAGATATCTTTAATAGATTTCTCTTAAGTTCAGATCCGTTTATAACAAGCATGAACAATAGTTCTAAAAAGAAAAAAGAGCTAATGCCAAAATCTGCATTGGAGTTGCTTGTACTTCCCAGCAATCAAAATAGCAATGATGAAGATGGAGATGAAGATGGAGATGAAGATGAAGATTAAGATTATTGTAACGAATTAATTTATGATTATGAAATTGAATGTGAAGTAAATACTAACATTGAAGGTAATAATGATTATAATAAAAAATTGTTGTTTTCAAAAAAAAAAAATTGAATAACCGAATTTAATTAAATTTTTTTTAAATAGTGTGTTTATGGTTATTTATCAATAAAAAAAACAATTAGATTTTCAAATGTTTCATTTTTGAGCAAAATTTTAAAATTTCGAGAAAAAAGGTATGATTTTAATTTAAAAATTTTCTAATAGAAATACATATAAAATATTTATTCCTTATTAATTTGAAAAATATTACTTATTTTTCTTAAAGTACATTTAGTATGCTTTAATTTGCAATTTAATTGAATAATTTATAGCGCACCGTTCCAAAGTTACAGCAAAAAATGTGAAAAAAGAGGATTTTTTACAGAACACAAAATGGCCCATAAAGGCTTAAAAAATGTGTTTTTTCACTCCGTTTTTTTTTTTAAGTGTTGGTTTTTTATGTATTTATAAATATCCATTAATAAAAAATATTTTTTTTTTTTTAAATTACGACTTCTATGAATTAATCGCCACTTTTCATGCATTTGGCCCCACTGTGCGCTTCAAAGAAAAAATTTTTTGAGTGGGGGCAAAAAAAGGGTTAGCTCCCATACAAATCGACAATTATTATAAAATATTTGATACGCTATATCTCAGAAACTATAAAAGATATCGAAATGAAATGTTGTACAAAAAGTAATTGGGCAAGAATGCCTACGCTTCAAAGAAAAAATTTTTTGAGTGGGGGCAAAAAAAGGGGTAGCTCCCATAAAAATCGACAATTATTATAAAATATTCGATACGCTATATCTCGGAAACTATAAAAGACATCGAAATGAAATGTTCTACAAAAAGTAATTGGGCAAGAATGCCTACGCTTCAAAGAAAAAATTTTTTGAGTGGGGGCAAAAAAAGGGGTAGCTCCCATACAAATCGATAATTATTATAAAATATTCGATACGCTATATCTCAGAAACTATAAAAGATATCGAAATAAAATATTCTACAAAAAGTAATTGGGCAAGAATGCCTACGCTTTAAAGAAAACATTTTTTGAGGGGGGGCAAAAAAAGGGGTAGCTCCCATACAAATCGACAATTATTATAAAATATTCGATACGCTATATCTTGGAAACTATAAAAGATATCGAAATGAAATGTTCTACAAAAAGTAATTGGGCAAGAATGCTTACGCTTCAAAGAAAAAATTTTTTGAGTGGGGGCAAAAAAGGGGTAGCTCCCATACAAATCGACAATTATTATAAAATATTCGATACGTTATATCTCAGAAACTATAAAAGATATCGAAATAAAATATTCTACAAAAAGTAATTGGGCAAGAATGCCTACGCTTTAAAGAAAAAATTTTTTGAGGGGGGGCAAAAAAAGGGGTAGCTCCCATACAAATCGACAATTATTATAAAATATTCGATACGCTATATCTCGGAAACTATAAAAGATATCGAAATGAAATGTTCTACAAAAAGTAATTGGGCAAGAATGCTTACGCTTCAATAAAAAAATTTTTTGAGTGGGGGCAAAAAAGGGGTAGCTCCCATACAAATCGACAATTATTATAAAATATTCGATACGCTATATCTCGGAAATTATAAAAGATATCGAAATGTAATTGGGCAAGAATGCCTACGCTTCAAAGAAAAAAATTTTTGAGTGGGGGCAAAAAAAGGGGTAGCTCCCATACAAATCGACAATTATTATAAAATATTCGATACGCTATATCTCGGAAATTATAAAAGATGTCGAAATGTAATTGGGCAAGAATGCCTACGCTTCAAAGAAAAAATTTTTTGAGTGGGGGCAAAAAAAGGGGTAGCTCCCATACAAATCGACAATTATTATAAAATATTCGATACGCTATATCTCGGAAACTATAAAAGATATCGAAATGAAATGTTTTACAAAAAGTAATTGGGCAAGAATGCCTACGCTTTAAAGAAAAAATTTTTTGAGTGGGGGTAAAAAAAGGGGTAGCTCCCATACAAATTAACAATTATTATAAAATATTTGATACGCTATATCTCGGAAACTATAACAGATATCGAAATCAAATGTTCTACAAAAAGTAATTGGGCAATAAGGCCTACGCTATAAAGAAAAATTTTTTTGAGTGGGGGCAAAAAAAGGGGTAGCTCCCATACAAATTAACAATTTTTATGAAATATTCGATACGCTATATCTCGGAAACTATAAAAGATATCGAAATGAAATGTTCTACAAAAAGTAATTGGGCAAGAATGCCTACGCTTCAAAGAAAAAACTTTTTGAGTGGGGGCAAAAAAAGGGGTAGCTCCCATACAAATCGACAATTATTATAAAATATTCGATACGCTATATCTCAGAAACTATAAAAGATATCGAAATAAAATGTTCTACAAAAAGTAATTGGGCAAGAATGCCTACGCTTTAAAGAAAAAATTTTTTGAGCGGGGGCAAAAAAGGGGTAGCTCCCATACAAATCGATAATTATTATAAAATATTCGATACGCTATATCTCGGAAACTATAAAAGATATCGAAATGAAATGTTCTACAAAAAGTAATTGGGCAAGAATGCCTACGCTTCAAAGAAAAAATTTTTTTAGTGGGGGCAAAAAAAGGGGTAGCTCCCATACAAATCCACAATTATTATAAAATATTTGATACGCTATATCTCAGAAACTATAAAAGATATCGAAATGAAATGTTGTACAAAAAGTAATTGGGCAAGAATGCCTACGCTTCAAAGAAAAAATTTTTTGAGTGGGGGCAAAAAAAGGGGTAGCTCCCATACAAATCGACAATTATTATAAAATATTCGATACGCTATATCTCAGAAACTATAAAAAATATCGAAATGAAATGTTCTACAAAAAGTAATTGGGCAAGAATGCCTACTCTTTGAAAAAAAATTTTATTGAGTGAGGGTAAAAAAAGGGGTAGCTCCCATACAAATTAACAATTTTCATAAAATATTCGATACGCTATATCTCGGAAACTATAACAGATATCGAAATGAAATGTTCTACAAAAAGTAATTGGGCAAGAAGGCCTACGCTTCAAAGGAAAAATTTTTTGAGTGGGGGCAAAAAAAGGGGTAGCTCCCATACAAATCGACAATTATTATAAAATATTCGATACGCTATATCTCGGAAACTATAAAAAATATCGAAATGAAATGTTCTACAAAAAGTAATTGGGCAAGAATGCCTACTCTTTGAAGAAAAATTTTATTGAGTGGGGGCAAAAAAAGGGGTAGCTCCCATACAAATTAACAATTTTTATGAAATATTCGATACGCTATATCTCGGAAACTATAACAGATATCCACATCAAATGTTCTACAAAAAGTAATTGGAACACAAGGCCTACGCTTTAAAGAAAAAAATTTTCGGATGTGGGTGAAGAAGGGGTAGCTCCCATACAAATTAACAATTTTTATAAAATTTTTCATACGCTTCTTCTGGAAAACTATTACAGCTATCGACTTCGAATATTCTACAAAAAGTAATAATCAAATAATTCATACATTTTGGAAAAAAAGTTGGAGAAGAGCAGCGGCACTAGAACATTTAATAAGTTTTATTAACCTTTAAATATGGATAATGTCGAAAACTTTTAAAACTTTCGACCTCAAATCTTCTTCATCTATTTCTATTATTCATACGAACGTTAAAATTTTGTTATTTTTTCTATGGGCTTTAAAACTCGCACAAGGTTTTTTATTATATTATTTGCAGTACAAAATTACTCGGCTGGGTATATTTAAAGACCAATGTGAAGGGTATATAAGATTCGGCACAGCCGAATATAGCGCTCTTGCTTGTTTTTTTTTTTTAATTTTTATACATGTAGAAGACTTTAAGACTTCGCCTTTAAGAACAAATTTTCCAACTATCGCACATAGATCTGAAAAATTTGGATATATACTTATGTTAGTCGATTTGACTAACAATTAGTATTAGTGTACACAAAAAATATATTAGTACTCCAGGGTTAATAAACAGAAAAAATTAAATTTTATTGTAGATATGCGATCCCGAAATGAAGATTAGGTTTATTTACGCTACACATCCTAGATCCTGTCATGATTCTTTTGCTTCTTAAAATTGAGTTTTTATTAAGTTATTGTCAAATAAAAAAAGATTTTCTACACAACTTACATTTTACGTTTTATCTGTTCACTGCTTAAAATCAAAGTGAACAGTTTAAATGGCGAACAAATTTCAGTAAAAAATTATTCACGATAGGAGGAAATTTTTCGAAGTTGCCATGTGTTCGGGTGAACAAAATTCATGATACAAATTTTGTGAACCAGGGAAAAAATTCGGGCGAAATTTTTTTCCCGATAAGGGTGAATATAAATGTTTTTGTTTATAGTTATGTTTTTAAATTTTCGGCTTAAGATCATATATTTCTTCAAATAATAAAGTAAAACAATTAAGTTTAAATTTTAATTGTTCCCGTTTATTAAATTTTCCCAATATTTCGATCAACTTTGTTGATCATCTTCGGGGGATAATTTTTAAATTTTTGTTTATGTAATATTTTTGTTAAAATATCGGCCGCATTTTCATTCGAGGATATAAATTTTATCTCAATACATTTTTCTTCATATTTTCCTCTTATATAGTGATATCGGATATCGATGTGTTTGCTTTTCTTTTGAACATTTCGCATCCTGGTATCAAAACTACGCGCAGACTTATAACTGAATGTTATTTTTGGCCAAATATGAATAAAGAGCTTAATATCTGGTCAAAACAATGTCTCAGCTGTCAAAAATCGAAGGTAATTAGACACACTAAGTATCCGGTAGTCAAGATTAAAATCCCTAAAGGAAGATTCGAGCACATAAACATAGATATTTTTGGACCTTTACCTATGTCTCAAGAGCATCGGTATATTTCAACTATTATAGATAGACTAGCTAAGCCCGGTGTGCTTCGCTACACCAATCATATTAAAATTACCCAAATATGTAAATAAAAGCATTTATGTGTTTTCGTTTATCTTATTAGTTGAACTATTTGTTTTAAGACAATGTTATTTTCTTTATCAGGCTCAAGTTTAATACTTTACTTAATTCTCATTAAATTGCAAATGAAGAAATTAACTAACGCTAAGAAAGTAGTAAAAACTAAAAAAATTAATTTCTTCATTTGCAATTAAATGAGAATTTAGTAAAGTATTGAACTTGAGCCTGATAAAGAAAATAAAATTGTCTTAAAACAAATAGTTAAACTAATAAAATAAACGAAAACACATAAAGCACACATGGCACGGTGTTATATAACAATTTGAAAAAATTGCACATATAAAAAATATGGTAGCCTCTTAATACCATCTGATAGATGGTTAAGGCTACGCTACGCTAACTAAGTGTTGAAACTAAGTTATAGATGGCGTTAGTATAGTAATAGGAAATGGAAAAAAGAAAAAAGCTTTGGTTTAGTTGGTTTAAGTGGAAAAAACTTCGTGCCGACTCACCTCGCCACATGGATCAGTGGGTTAATGGCTGATGTTTACAACCAAATTAATAACTAACAACCGAACAAAGAGTACTGATGATGAAAATCGTAGCTGTTTTTCGAAAATGCATTCTACTCGGCTAGTATCGGTAAAAATCTTGTTTTTTCAATAAAATGTTCCTTTCTTAACTAACGCTAATAAAGTAGTAAAAACTCAAAATATTAATTTCTTCATTTGCAGTTAAATGAGAATTTAGTAAAGTATTGAACTAGAGCCTGATAAAGAAAATAAAATTGTCTTAAAAGCATTTATATATTTTTTAATTTACTGGTTGCCCCACATAAGTTGCAACAAATTATAAGTCAACCCTACTCTTTGATTAACATATAAAAATTGGGAATTTATAAGGTTTATAGTTTTGGAGATATCCAAAAAGTTTTAGTTATCAAAAATTCTTTTATAAACTTCTATATATAATTCTAGCCCTTTATTAACATATTAATATATTTTGGTAGCCTGACGAATGCAATTTAAATAATTTTTCTATCTTAATTGGTTGTAAATTTACAAAAAGTACTTAAACATAATTTTAACCCTTTTTCCCCTTACTAATATTTTTTAGGCCTATCGCACCCAATTTGAATAATGTTTCTATCTTTATTGGTTTAAAAGTTACAAAAAACGCCACAAAAAAATCAAAATATGTATGTATATTTTTAACGAAAAACGTAATAATATTTTTTAAGACCTATCGAACGCAATTTCAATAATGTTTCTATCTTAATTGGTTTAAAAGTAACAAAAGGTACCCAAAAGTACCAAAATATATTTTAACCCTTTTTTCCCCTTTCGGTCCAAAATTAAAAGAAAAACACCAGATACCTGTATAATTATTTCTTAAGGAAAATGCAAAACTTTTTAAATTTTAATTCTATCTTATATACTTCAGAAGATAGAAGGTTACAGATTTTTCCCTTTTTGTCCCCTTTTTATCCCTTCATGGGCCCAATTTTTAAAAATTATTCATGAATATTTAAACAAACATGTAAAGCTTAATACGTGTTTTAAATTTTAGGTATTTAGCTCTACGCGTTTGATCAGTATGGCTTTGGATAATTTTGTTACTTGACCTTCCCACACAAATGGGCGTAGTGTGGGCGTGGCAGAAATAATTTCCAAAAAAAGTAGCCTATTATTTCCTCTAGACTTGATGTAACTCCCTGTAAAAATTTCAAAAAAATCTGGTGTAGCCAGCTATAAAATACAAACATACATACATACATAAGTACATACATACCCCCCTTCTTTATATAATAGATATACTCGTTGGCCAGATATTACAGCCAGGGTTGTCAGTTTTTTTTTCAGGGTCCATCGCCAGAACGGTTATCAAAAATCGCCAAAAAATATTTTTTTGAGTTTAAAATCAAAAAAAGTCGCCAAAAAATTCGCCATAATAAAAACTTATTATATGTGACAAAAAAAAAACTGAAAAATTATTTTACTTAAATAAACATATAAATATTTATGTTTTTTTATTAAATAAATTATATAAAAAGAAATTCAAAGGAAGAATAAAAAATATGTATAACCAAGAGCATACGTAGAATGGCAGTTACTTGTTGTTTAATATTAAAAACTTTGCTTAGGTTAAAACACTTTTTATTTTTATTAAAAAAAAAGGAGTAAATTACGAGTTTTCTTAAGTATAGTTTTTGTATGTGTATATATACATATGTACATATATAGAAAGTTAAAAAAAACGTTTTTTAAATTATATAACACTTAATTTAAGATATTAAAAAGATTCATTTAGTAAGGTATAAACTTCAGCTTCATCTGTTTCATCTGTGCCATTTTGGGTAGCATACATAATATTTGTATTAAATTTGTTTACCATTTCTTTAGTTGGTTCAAACGTGTCACAGCAAATTCCATTAACATTCATATAATTTATGATCCTTAAGCCCTTATGACACTTGCTTTTTTCTTAATTGATTGCTTTTGGATTGAAAGAAAGAAATAGCAAATGTTAGATAGAACAAAATATATATGTATTATGATAAAAAGTAGACAAACGAAACAATGTTGCCCACTTGATATTTTGTTGCAGAGCGGAAAATCTGAAATAAAATTTAATAAACGCGCGAAAAATCGCTTTTTTAACTATAAACTGTTTAAATTGACAACATGTTTAGAGTTTTAATCTTAAAACGTCAAGTTTAAGTCAAAAATTTTTACATTTTTTTTGACAGCTTCTGCTTTTTTATCAATTGCATTTGGGGAGCTTTTGACGTTTTGGTATTTTTCTTTAAATAGCTTAACTCTTCACACTTAGTGTAATTTTCCTATATTATAAGTAGGTACTGTTCTTCAAAGTTTATAAAATGCAAAAAAAAGCAAGTGTCATAAGGGCTTTAGTAAAGCATCCGGCATTTCTTATTGAATTTTGTTACGCAATCTAGTTTTGGTTTAATTCATAATTGAAAATACCCTTTCAACGCAAGCGTTGCTAGTTGGAACAACCAACATATTAAGAACGGCCAAGGCTTATTCCTTAAAATGAAATGTACCTGCTGCGTCACTGCAGTTATAAACTTTAGGCCAAAAAAAATTTGTAGGAACTTCTTCTTTGAAGTAATCTGTACAGTTAATGTAACACAATTTTGACCACTGGAGCTCATATTCCTCTGCTGGCACTTTTGGAGACATAAATAGTTTAGGTTAGGTTGAACAGGCGGCTGCGGAAATGTTGAAGTAATAGTTGTGCAGCCCACTTGGGTCCGTTTCCTCGGTCCCTTTGTGATACCTGGGGAATAAATAGTTTAAGCGCATGCTGAATTCCACAAAATTTAGTTTGAGCCAACGGATTACCACATTTTAGAATTGAAAATTCTGCATAAATTTTAAAAAACTTCATGTTTTCTGGCAAACGATTTAGCATTTCCTTAAAAAGTTTTTCATTTATAGAAAACAATTTTCTTTTAAAAGTATTTGTTGATCTAACTCCATTTCGTCTTTGTTTAGCTCTTTTTCAAATTCAGCCCCATAATCTATTGCTTCTAATGAAAGAAAAGAATCCGATGAATAATTAAGTGTTTGTAATAAATAGTCAATATCGTTCGTCAGTATTACTTAGAAATGAGGGTTTAAAAATTTTATCAGAAAAAATTAGAATTGTAGAAAGTAACTCTTCGTGCATGCTTCCAACATCCATGTTGTCAGACTGAAAGTTTAGATTTAACTTATTCATATGATTGACGAGTGGGTTTATAAATATTAAAAAAAGTCTATTTTCACAGTCTATTTCGTCACAGAGTTCTTCATATATATTTTGAGCGGTTTTTGCATTTTAAGCAGTTGATATTAACGAAAAATTATATTTTAACTCCACCCACTGCTCTAAGACTCTTTTAATGGCTACTCCGTAAGACAACCAACGCGTTCCAGAAACCTGACCGAGTTTTCTGAATTGAATAGAATTGACGCCAGTATTGATTAAATCAAAAGCTCGTTTGTAAAGCAAAGTACGAAGTGGACTGTGACTAAAGTCATTATATAATTCTTTTATTAAAAAATCAGCATTTTTAGGTATTTTTCCAAAAGCCTTAGAACAGCAGAGGTGAAGAGAGTGACAGGTAGTTTTAATAAGCAACAAGTCAGGATTTAGTTGTCGAAGAAGCGTATACAGGGATTTATGTTTTCCACACAAATTACTAGCTCCATCAGTCCCAACTGCTATCATATTTTGAATTTTTAAACCAACTTTTATTAAAAAGATTTTTATACCTTCAAAGAGATGTGTGGCAGTGGCCTCGTCTACTAAAAAAATTCCTAAAAAGTGGGTAACAACTTTTAGCTGTTTTTGGTTAAAAAAACGTATACAAGCGCTCATCCATTTTGTTTGCGAAATATCGGTGGATTCATCCACTATAACACTATACTTGGAGTCGCCAATATCTTCGACTAGACTTTCCGAAATTGCGGGTGATACAACGTGTTTAATAAGGGCGGCACATTTGGTTTTGTGTAACCTTAACTTTTCAAAAGTCGTTTCTTTTGATGCAGTGTTTCGTAGAATGCTTGACAGATGGTTAACACAAGCAACTGAACAGTGCTTTGCTACAAAAACGGCGATTTTTATATCAAGTATTTTTGATTCATTTAAATGTGATTGAGTAACTATAAATATACCAAATTTTTTTCTGATATGGTACATATGTACGTTTTTTACGTTTGATGAACTTACCAAACTTTTTAATGTTGTTTTGTTTGAATAATACAGACTAGATATCTGCAGCGGATAAGAATTCAAGTAGGTAGCGAAACTCGACGTAAAAGCGAGTATGTACTTGTAGTCGCTCGCAGTGTGAGAGTACGAAACATAATTGAACCAAAGTTTGTCAAATACCAACATTTATGAACTCGTTACAAAACAAACACCTTAGAAAGTGAACGTAAAGAAAAAAAACTACAAATAAAAACTACTACCAGTTCTTGTGCCAATACTCGTATGCACCAAAGTATTTTTGTTTTTTTTTTGTGGCACGTTTGCGTTAATAGTGAATCTAATTTGTGAATTGAAAAAATTTTTAATAAATTGCTTTTTTTTTAATTTTAACAAAAAGCCCGAGTTGTATGTAGCAAACGATTGGCACTGTAACAGGAGAATAGAAAAAGCAACAAACTGATAAACATTCATACAAATTGAAAATATACTTACAATTATATGTAAGTATGTATGTAAACTATTTTGTAAGTAGCGTCTTTTTGCCTCAAGGGTTTGTTGTTTCTAACTCAACTTTTTTTAGGTTTCTTCAGGGCCATTACAGTTGTTGCTATTTACGCATGTGTGTGGATGTCATTGTTGTTTTTTTTTATGCTAAGTAACATAATTTTCAATAATAACTTTTTATTGGTGATTTTTGCATAGATTTTTCGTATGGGATTGTTTTCGCATAAAAATATTTGTAACAAATTATAGAATCTTATAGCTGTTGCAGCAGGAGCACAGGAAAAATAATAAGCAAATATCAATATTAATTTCTAAATATAGGATTACATGTTATGATCAGTGCTGTCATGTCGTAAAATTTATATTTTGTTTATTTACATTTTGGCATGCAAATAATATTGTTATATATTTAAAGTTTTTTTTAAATATTAAAGTAGTTTAAAGATAAAAATGATGTAACAAAAACCCATGTTGGCTTAGAGTTTATTTAACTATATCCTAAAAACAGTTGTTTTATCAAACAAAGAAACAAATTGTATTTTTCATAATTCTTAAAAATATCATACGACAACACTAGCAATGAACCCGTTGTTTTTGTTGTTTTGTGTGTCGCATTCCTTTTTTTTGTTTTTCCACAGTCATTGGCATTTGTTAAAGGGTGTTTGTTGTAGTAATTTATTGATGGTTAAAGGGTTTTTTATACCTTTATGTACATATGCAGATACAATTTTGATATATGTATGTGTATGCAACATTGTGGGGTAATACATTTATGCGTCTAGTTGTTTTCACAAAAATCTGATTTTCTTTAATATAACACCCAATTGCCATCGTCTGCTGCCGTCTAAAGATAGTTTGTCTTTTGCAACAATGCTTAATGTACTCAAGCGTGGTTCTCTTTCAGACGAAACCTTCTATTGCTAAAAGTTAATTATGACTTATAAAACATATCCATTAAATATTTATATTATATTTTTTAATATTAAGCTTTGGTATTAAATAAACATAAAATAATTTATTAAAAGAACATAAACAAATGGATTTTAATGTATTGGTTCGGATTTTTTTAAGTATTTTTTGAAAACAACTAGACGCATAAATGCATTACCCCACAATGTTGCATACACATACATATATCAAAATTGTATCTGCATATGTACATAAAGATATAAAAAACCCTTTAACCATCAATAAATTACTACAACAAACACCCTTTAACAAATGCCAATGACTGTGAAAAAACCAAAAAAAAAAAAGGAATGCGACACACAAAACAACAAAAACAACGGGTTCATTGCTAGTGTTGTCGTATGATATTTTTAAGAATTATGAAAAAAAAATTTGTTTCTTTGATTGATAAAACAACTGTTTTTAGGATATAGTTAAAGAAACTCTTAGCCAACATGCGTTTTTGTTACAGCATTTTTATCTTTAAACTACATACTTCAATATTTAAAAAAAACTTTAAATATATAGCAATATTATTTGCATGTCAAAATGCAAATAAACAAAATATAAATTTTGCGACATGACAGCACTGATCATAACATGTAATCCTATATTTACAAAATTATATTAATATTTGCTTATTATTTTTCCTGTACTCCTGCTGCAACAGCTATACGATTCTATAATTTGTTACAAATGTTTTTCTTCGAAAACAATGCCATACAAAAAATCTATGCAAAAAGCAACAATAAAAAGTGTATTATTGAAAATGATGTTACTTAGCAAAAAAAAGCAATGACATTCACACACATGATCAAACAACAACAAACCTAAAAAAAGTTGAACTAGAAACAACAACTTGAGACAAAAAGACGCTACTTATAAAATATTTTACATATAAATGTAGGTATATTTTTAATTTCTATGAATGATTATTATCAGTTTACTGCTTTTTCTATTCTCCTGTTACAGTACCAATCGTTTGTTACTTAAAACTCGGGTTTTGTTAATAAAAACGTTTAAAATAAATGTCTGTCTAAGTTTTCAATTACTTTTGGTATAACGAATTTTCTTGTGTTTTTTCATGTACTTCATCATCAACTTGAATATTTGCGGCAGAAAGAAAGTAGTCTCAAATAAAAAACTCTGTCAAGTAACAGCTATTACATAGTTGATGATGAGGAAGTTCATAGAAAAAGATACTTATTATTTAGAAGTACTACAAATAAGAGTTCATCCTTTAAAATACTCAAGTATACTACAAGTTCGAGTATATTCGTGCAGCTCTCTAATACAGACATATAACTTTTATGTTTTTGATATTCTGCATGTTTTTTAAGATCAACTTTATGCGATCTTAAGCCAATTTTACACGCAAAACACCAGGAAGTATTTTGTTTGCTACACGTTTCTTGATATGATGAAGGGGCTTCTAAAATAGATTTAAGCCAACCTTAAAATAAAAATTAAATATAAATAAAAATATTGTATAATTTGACCCACAAACCTTTTGCCCAAATCTCGCTTTCCCACTCTTTTTTGAGGCGACGTTCCAATTTAGGTATTTTCAAAGAAGAAGCCATGAGATATACCAAGCTTTTTTATTCATTTCTAGTTTTTCTTTTTTCCTTTTTTTTTACCGTTACTTTTTTTTAACATCACCATATTATGTTTATTTAGAAGGGTGCGATTGCTTACACCACTCATATACTTATTTTGATAACGTAAATAAAGGAATAAATTCCAATAAGCCTGTTGTTTTTGTAAACATGTTTTTAAAGTTTTGTACAACTGCTACCACCTTACAGATAATTCTTTTGATGTTTGACTTTAAATATGGTACTCACTCGAGTATGATAACATAACATAATTGTTTCAAATAAGTTTGCCATATCTAAAAAATATGCACTAAAAATTCATAAACTCCTATAAAGACAAAACACAAAACTTTGCCGTTGGTTAATATATCGCCATGGCGTCAAACCTAAATTTTAATAGCCAAGAGCTCTAAAAAATCCCCACACTTGGCGTAAAATCGCCATAACTGACAGCCCTGATTACAGCATCCAATATAGTTGAAATTTATGTAAGACTTTATGTATCTCGGTTTGGGGTTCCTTTGAATACAACAACTGATCAGGGCCAATTTTACACGCAAAACACCAGGAAGTATTTTGTTTGCTACACGTTTCTTGATATGATGAAGGGGCTTCTAAAATAGATTTAAGCCAACCTTAAAATAAAAATTAAATATAAATAAAAATATTGTATAATTTGACCCACAAACCTTTTGCCCAAATCTCGCTTTCCCACTCTTTTTTGAGGCGACGTTCCAATTTAGGTATTTTCAAAGAAGAAGCCATGAGATATACCAAGTTTTTTTATTCATTTCTTGTTTTTCTTTTTTCCTTTTTTTTACCGTTACTTTTTTTTAACATCACCATATTATGTTTATTTAGAAGGGTGCGATTGCTTACACCACTCATATACTACTTTTGATAACGTAAATAAAGGAATAAATTCCAATAAGCCTGTTGTTTTTGTAAACATGTTTTTAAAGTTTTGTACAACTGCTACTACCTTAAAGATAATTCTTTTGATGTTTGACTTTAAATATGGTACTCACTCGAGTATGATAACATAACATAATTGTTTCAAATAAGTTTGCCATATCTAAAAAATATGCACTAAAAATTCATAAACTCCTATAAAGACAAAACACAAAACTTTGCCGTTGGTTAATATATCGCCATGGCGTCAAACCTAAATTTTAATAGCCAAGAGCTCTAAAAAATCCCCACATTTGGCGTAAAATCGCCATAACTGACAGCCCTGATTACAGCATCCAATATAGTTGAAATTTATGTAAGACTTTATGTATCTCGGTTTGGGGTTCCTTTGAATACAACAACTGATCAGGGGGGACAGTTTAATTCTAAAATGTTTACAGAGTTAACAAAAATGTTAGGATGTTTAAAAATAACAACTTCTCCATATCATCCCCAATCTAACGGCATGGTTGAACGGTTTCATAGACAGCTTAAGGCAACGTTAATGACTAAGGGTACGACGAGCGGAAATTGCCCTTTTAGGCATTGATTCAGTATTAAAAGAGGATATTTAGGCTACTCCAGCAGAAATGTAATTTCTAATGAGAACTTTGATGCATCGGACATTTTATTCAAACTAAAAAACAATTTTGGGAACGTAAGATCTAGTTTTAATCATCAGTGTAGTCAATAGACAGGTGTTTATGTTCCAAAAGATTTAAAAGACTGCAAATATGTATGTGTTTGTGCGAGTGATATTTAAGAAAGATTTGCATCAGCCGTATGAGGGACCTTACCATGGTACAAGAAACAAGGTAAACTCATTACTGCAACAACAATTTTCAAAAAAAAAACAACATGCGATTTGTTTGTGTAAAATATTTTTAGTTGTCAAAAACTCAGGGAAGGGAGTTGCATGTTTTTTGTTGTGTAAATATTTTAAAACGTTGCCTTTTCTCAATTAGGTCATGTACCAACTTACATATACAAATAATTTTAAACTTTAACAAGGGCGCTATATTCGACTGTGCATAATCTTATTTTACCTTTACATTGGTCTTTTTATTTACCCAGTCATCTGATCCAGCCGAGTTATTTCGTTCTGTAGAACATTTGAAGTAGCGTAACGAAAATTAATAAAAATTGTTAATCTGCATGGGGGTTACCCCTTCTCCTGCTCCTATACAAAATTTTTTTCTCTATATGTAGGTCTTATTGTCCAATTACTTTTTTTAGAACTTTTAAAGTCGATAGCTATTATAGTTTTCGAGATATAGCACATAAAATATTTAATAAAATTTGTGCAATTGTAGGGCAAACACCACTTCCCCTGATCCTATCTAAAAAAAAAAAATTTTGATTGTTTAATATCAAAACGTTTAATGTCTATAAGGGTCCAGAATATAAGGTATTAAGTGAATATTGTAGAAATTACAAACGGAATGACAAACTGATATATACCCTTATCACTGTGTGAATGGTATAATTATTATATTAATATCAAATATTTTCGGCTTGTATACTTACGTTCTGATAAAAGTCAAATTTTTAACAAACGCGATTTTACAACTTTTATTAATTTAATTATGTTTTTCTTAAAACCTTTTTTATTATATGTAGTTTGTATATTAATTTTAGTTTGTTTCTTTTCACTACTCTTTTGACTTACATAAATGCAATCCATCGCAAAATTTTTAACAATCGACTTTTTACAATACATATATTTAAATGGTTATTTCATTATATACATATATAAGTACATAGTTTACTATGTAGTATCAATACCAAGTTGAAACAAGGAGAAAATTTAATAATATCAACATTTCCATCTATGGCGTGAACATATGTACATAAATTGTGTAGCATTAAATTGCAATACATTTTGCAAGGAATTACTACATTTTTACAAAAGTTTTAAACCTATTTTACAATTATTTATTCTTATATTTATAGTTTAAATGCAAATTATGGTTTGCAAGCCCTTAAAATGGTAATAAATTGAATTTCTTCAAAAATATACCGTTTTTTCAGTACGCTTCATTTGTAAATTAATAACAACAATTTTGACAAATGAAAATAAAACAGCTGATAATCAGCTGCGTGAACAAGTATACCTTTTTCTTTGTACCATGGACCTTACAGAGTAATTTAAAAAAATGGTAAATACATACTATTTTAAAATTGATGTAAATAGTATAATAGTGGTTTTACATCATAGGTTGTCAAAACTCTCATTAAATGAAATGCGTCTGTATTGGATAAGAGAAAATTGCCCAACAAACAAAAAACTAAGCATTGCAAATGTGATGAATTTTACTTTTTAAAGCAAAATGGAAATGAACTTAAAAAAAGTTATTAAAGTTAAATACAAAATATGCTTCAGTTATTACAGAATTAGACAATTTTTTTCACACATATTCCATTGGGCGAGTTTAATTTACAGTTAAAACTTAAAAAATTAAGTGTAATTAGGTATTATAAATTAAGTTTTTCTTGTTTTCTTTGTTTTAAATGTTTGGTAACATAAAATGCATTGCATGTTACCAAAAGCATTTTTAATGACAGAACAAAAATTTTTATCTTCCATTATACTATTTTGTTTGCTGGTTTATTTTGAAATTAAATCAAAGCTGAAAAAACAAGAAAGCTGAAAAAAAGCAATAAACATCCGCACATGTGCACTCGTTAACACTCAATTAACGACTGAAATCAGTGATGTTATACACTTTTTTAAAAAGTCTTTGCACAGTCGGAAAAAAATCCCTATTTTTCGCTACGCGGTCAAAAATTTGTCACTACAAAAATCCCTACTTTTTAATGCAAACATAATTGTGCGTCTTGACAAGACAAATTCATGCCTAGACAAATGTCAAAGTCCAAATAAAAAAAACCCGGTATTTTTATACTGAGTTTGACGTTTGTCTAGGCATGAATTTGTCTTGTCAAGACGTACAGCAAATCAACACAAATAAAAGGAAACATACGTATGTATTTAGGTTTTATACAAGTAAATGGTACTTAAAGTTTTTGTACGTACATTCTATATACGCATATAAATAAACCCATAAACAAGGCTTCTTGATTTTGATCAAGTTACTTTGTCAAAGTGGTTTATTTTCGTGTATAATAAATTTGGTTTGTTTTTAATTGTGTTAAATTTTGTAAAAATTGTTTTAAACTGTTCAAATTTAAAAATTAAATTTATACTGAAGTGCAATTTATACATCTATACACATTTTCATAGCAATAAAATAGTTTTTTTGCAAGCGTGTGTTTTATATTGTGCGAATTTGCTTTGGGTTTTGACAATGTAACTAGGCATTTTTTCTTTTACCTTGAATGTATGAATTTGCATTGTACATAAATCAGTCTTTTCATATAATTAAAATAAAATAACGAAAAATAATAATGAACATAAAAGCAAAGGATATAAATTCATACGAGTCACAAATCGTTAATTAAACGAAACAGAAGTTTGTACTTTGTACTTGTTTGTGGGTTGTGTTTTTTTATAAAAAAAAATAACGCTTGCTTTGAACGATTGTTTCCTCATAATTGTACAGTTGTAAAGCCATTTATTTTAAATGCAATTCGTTACTCTGAAAAGTGTAACAATTTTGAGATTCATCTTGTAAAAGGATCGGACAATGCATATTGAAGTTAAAGTTTTGTTTCCTTAAAGCAAGCCGAGGGAGGAGTCTGAAGAAGATTATAATTTCATTTTACAGAAACATAATGTATATTAATTCAATATCACTGCTCAAATGGCGGGAAATACTCAAAAGAAATGACAATATGCAATGTTGCCGTTACAACAATTTTACGCGTTGCTTGTAGAATTTAAAAAAGAGTGCCAGATTAATATATTTCTGCAAATTCCCTACATTTTGACGATTTTAAAAAATCCGTCTTTTTTTTCCCCCACGCTCGATTTTTTTAGACGAAAATCCCTACAAATAGGGATTTTCCCTACTTATAACATCACTGACTGAAATCAAACTGAAATAAAAGAGAACAAGCGTCGGTGTGAGTTTTTTTTATTGTTTTTGTAGCACAATTGTGCACTAAAAATGAATTTTTGACAACCTATGTTTTACATATTTATCGGAATTTATTGAAAATACTAACGGGAAGTTAAATAAGCAAAAGTAATGCCAAAGTAAGGACAAAGAGAGTTTCATTTAATTTGTCGGAAAACTTGCTTTGTTGAGGGGGAGTACTCGTAGTACTTTGTAATACTCTTTAATAATTTTATAACTCAGTTTTTTATACCCTTCACATAGTGATAAGGGTATATATCACTTTGTCATTCCGTTTGTAATTTCTTTATTATTCATTTGCGACCCCATAAAGTATATATATTCTGGATCCTTATAGATAGGGAAGGTGATATAGCCATGTCCGTCTGTCCATGTGTTGAAATCGAGTTTCCGGAGTCAAATAAAAAGATACAGTCCAGTTAATGGTGTCAAACTATTAAAAATATCCTGGAGACAATCGCTATTTAAAATCAGCAAAACCGGTTCACTATTGACCGAGATACAAGCGAAAACCCAAAGTAACCCATTTTTTTAGGACAAAATTCGTGCATATATCCCTATATATCTCAGTAAGTATAGCCACTCTTGCCACAAAACTTGGCACGGATACTCCTAAAGAAGGTACCTAAATAATATAAAAAGTTTTTTTCAGATAGGGTCAGGGGAAAGGGTATTTTTTGTACAATTGCACAAATTTGGTGAAATATTTTATGCGCTATATCTCGGAAACTATAACAGCTATCGACTTAAAATGTTCTACAAAAAGTAGTTTTACACTAAGACCTACACTTTAAAGAAAAATTTTTTTGGGTGGGGGCAGAACAAAGGGTAGCTCCCATACAAATTATCAATTTTTATCAAATATTTGATACGCTATATCTCGGAAACTATAACAGATATCGATATCAAATGTTCTACAAAAAGTAATTTTACATCAAGAATTATGTTCAAAAGAAAAAAATTTTTGAGTGGGGGCAGAAAAAGGGGTAGCTCCCAAGCAAATTAACGATTTCTATAAAATATTCGATACGCTATGTCTCGGAAACTATAACAGATATCGAAACCAAGTATTCTACAAAAAGTAATTGGACCACAACGCCTACGCTTATAAGAAAAAAATTTTTGAGTGGGGGCAAAAAAAGGGGTAGCTCCCATACAAATTAACAATTTTTATGAAATTTTCGATTCGCTATGTCTCGGAAACTATAACAGATATCGAAACCAAGTATTCTACAAAAATTAATTGGACCACAACCCCTACGCTTAAAAGAAAAAATTTTTTGAGTGGGGGCAGAAAAAGGGGTAGCTCCAAAGCAAATTAACGATTTCTATCGATACGCTATATCTCGGAAACTATAACAGATATCGAAATCGAATGTTCTACAAAAAGTAATTGGACAATAAGGGCTACAATTAAAAAAAAAATTTGAGTGGGGGCAGAAAAAGGGGTAGCTCCCATACAAATTAACGATTTCTATGAAATATTCGATACGCTATATCTCGGAAACTATAACAGATATCGAAACCAAATATTTTACAAAAAGTAATTGGACGACAACGCCTACGCTTAAAAGAAAAAAATTTTTGAGTGGGGGCAAAAAAAGGGGTAGCTCCCATACAAATTAACAATTTTTATGAAATTTTCGATTCGCTATGTCTCAAAAACTATAACAGATATCGAAACCAAGTATTCTACAAAGAGTAATTGGACGACAACGCCTACACTTAAAAGAAAAAAATTTTTGAGTGGGGGCAAAAAAGGGGGTAGCTCCCATACAAATTAACGATTTCTATAAAATTTTTGATTCGCTATATCTCGGAAACTATAACAGATATCGAAACCAAGTGTTCTACAAAAAGTGATTGGACGACAACTCCTACGCTTAAAAGAAAAAAATTTTTTGAGTCGGGGCAAAAAAAGGGGTAGCTCCCAAGCAAATTAACGATTTCTATGAAATATTCGATACGCTATATCTCGGATATTATAGCAGATATCAAAATAAAATGTTGTACAAAAAGTAATTGGACGACAACGCCTACGCTTAAAAGAAAAAAATTTTTGAGTGGGGGCAGAAAAAGGGGTAGCTCCCATACAAATTAACGATTTTTTGAAATAGTTGATACGCTATATCTCGGAAACTATAACAGATATCGAAATCAAATGTTCTACAAAATGTAATTGGACAACAAGGGCTACAATTTAAAGAAAAAATTTTTGAGTGGGGGCAAAAACAGGGGTAGCTCCCATACAAATTAACAATTTTTATGAAATTTTCGATTCGCTATATCTTGGAAACTATAACAGATATCGAAACCAAGTGTTCTACAAAAAGTAATTGGACAACAACGCCTACGCTCTAAGGAAAAAATTTTTTGGGTGGGGGCTGAAGAAGGGGTAGCTTCCATAGAAATTAACGATTTCTTTGAAATATTCGATACGCTATATCTCGGAAACTATAACAGATATCGAAATCAAATGTTCTACAAAAAGTAATTGGATAACAAGGGCTACAATTTTAAGAAAAAATGTTTGAGTGGGGGCAAAAAAAGGGGTAGCTCCCATACAAATCAACAATTTTTATGAAATTTTCGATTCGCTATATCTCGGAAACTATAACAGATATCGAAACCAAGTGTTCTACAAAAAGTACTTGGACGACAACGCCTACGCTCAAAAGAAAAAATGTTTTGAGTGGGGGCAGAGAAAGGGGTAGCTCCCATACAAATTAACGATCTCTATGAATTATTTGATACGCTATATCTCGGAAACTATAACAGATATCGAAACCAAGTGTTTCACAGAAAGAAATTGGACGTCAAGGGCTACGCTATTAAGAAAAAAGTTTTTGAGTGGGGGCAGAAAAAGGTGTAGCTCATATAAAAAGTAACGATTTCTATGAAATAATTGTTACGCTATATCTCGAAAACTATAACAGATATCGAAACCAAGTGTTCTACAGAAAGTAATTGGACATCAAGGGCTACGCTATTAAGAAAAAATTTTTTGAGTGGGGGCAGTAAAAGGGGTAGCTCCCAAGCAAATTAACGATTTCTATGAAATATTCGATACGCTATATCTCGGAAACTAAAACAGATATCTAAACCAAGTGTTCTACAGAAAGTAATTGGACAACAACGCCTACGCTCTAAAGAAAAAATTTTTCGGGTGGGGGCAGAAGAAGGGGTAGCCCCCATACAAATTAACAATTTTTATGAAATTTTCGATACGCTATATCTAGGAAACTATAACAGCTATCGACATCAAATGGTCGACAAAAAGTAATTGGACAACAAGGCCTACGGTCTATAGAAAAAAATTTTTGAGTGGGGACAAAAAAAGGGGTAGCTCCCGTACAAATTAACAATTTTTATAAAATTTTCGATACGCTATATCTAGGAAACTATTACAGCTATCGACATCAAATTTTCTACAAAAAGTAATTGGACAGCAAATTTTGAAGGAAAAATTTTTTGGGTAGGGGCAGGGAAAGGGTTAGCACCCATACAAATTAACAATTTTTATGAAATTTTCGCTACGCTACTTCTGGAAAACTGTTACAGTTACCGACTTCAAATATTCTACAAAAATCAAATAACTCATACATTTTGGAGAAATAGTTGGAGAGGAGCAAGAAGACTAGAACATCCCATAACATTTTGCAACTTTTATTAACCTTTAAGCACGAATAATGTCGAAAACTTTTAAAACTCTCGACCTAAAATCTTGTTCATCTTTTTCTATTATTCATACGAACATTAAAATTTTGTAAAGTTTTCTATGGACTTTTAAGCTTGCAAAAGGAATTTTTATTATATTATTTGCAGTACAAAATAACTCGGCTGGGTATATTAAAATACCAATGTGAAGGGTATATAAGATTCGGCACAGCCGAATATAGCGCTCTTACTTGTTTTATTTTAATTTCATCGTTTCGTTCAAACTTTTGAATTTTTAGATTGTAATTTTCAATAATAATAATTTGGTTGAATTTCATTTTTATTAATTGTTTTAAATAAAATAAAATCTTGTTTATTGAAACGACGGAATTTATTCTACACTTATCACTTATGTTTAAAATAATAAATACAAAGTTAATGCCTGCCTGGCAAACGGGTTGATGTTAATACTTTTATTTCTTAAAAAAACATGCAAAAAGGTGCAGTTTTTAATCCAACAAATTTATTTTCTTGAAACTAATATTTTAGTGAATAAAAGAATTTATTTTTGACCTTTCCTATTTTTGTGTATTCTTTTTGTGTTGGAAAATCAATTTTCGGTTATTCATTTACCAAACTTTACCAACTAGTGAGAAAGCAGCACTTTTTTTCTAAATTGAAGCACAAAATTTACATTATTGGGTTTTAAAAAAAGGTGACTACTGACAGGTTTGATTTTTTTTTGTTTGAATAATAGTTAAATTCTATAACTTTTGAAGCAATATTTTTAAATTTTTAGCTCGCTAGAGAGAAGATTTTTTGAACTCTTCAACGGTTTTAATTTTATTATAATCGGTTCAGCAGTTTTTGAGAAATTTAAGGTCAAAACTGAACTTTTATGTTTTTTAGCATTAAGGATAAAAGTGGTATTGATTGAAATAAAGAATTATGGTATTTTCAGCTCACTGTTTCAAAAACGTCATTTAAAATATGTACTCCTATATTTCATTACGATATTTTAATTCATGTCAGATCAAAATAATGTTAACCGAAACATTATTACTTTTTGCTCACATCGAAAGCCCTTTTATTCATTTACACTATTGAAATAATAATTTTAATGTTTGATATTCCATGAAATTTGTATGCATACGTAAAAAAACATATTTTTACATTTGATATAACAAAAAAGTTTCAGAAGTCGCTTAATGGTTTTAGTCTAAGTCGCACAGAAAAAAGGTTGCAAATTGCCTGCCACTTTAGTCGACGAACATTGTCCCCTTTACCAAATATGTTATGTTATGAGACCAGTACAAAAAGTTGCCAATATAAGCCGTAAACATTCAAATTATACATGTTACATAAAATGTAGCAAATGTTTCCAACTGGCAACGCTGGTCATGTTATATTATCAAAAGAGTACGTTCGTATCAATAATTACATCACTGGTGCTGAATATCTGTAAATTTGGATTCTGTTTTAACATGCTCAAAGTAATTTTGTACAAGGTGGTGTTATCTACTCAACTGATTATAATTAATTTTGCTTTGCTTCAACACCTAGGTGTCAAAAGCTGCTTTTTTGTTTTAACATCTAAGTGTTTGCCCCTGGATATTCAACGTAAAAATGTTTATGGTTGATGGTGTTTTATATTGTTATACTCGTCCTACCCAATTGTATAGTTTACTGCATGGCCAATAATTTATCAGGTGGTGGTGATTCTAAAACATCAAAATTTGGTGAATAAAATTTTCGTTCGTCGTCAAAAAAAGCTATGTAAAAGTAAAAAACTTTGACTACCCAGCCTCGCTTTATGAGTAAAATAAGTAGATCAGTTGTGCTCGTAACACCACCTGGTACACATAATTTCATCATGGCTTACCTTTAACATGCTTATAAATGCCGTACATAAACAGTTCATAT
Organism: Melanophora roralis; assembly: GCA_963583895.1. Taxonomy (NCBI): domain Eukaryota; kingdom Metazoa; phylum Arthropoda; class Insecta; order Diptera; family Rhinophoridae; genus Melanophora; species Melanophora roralis. The sequence continues at coordinate 60,440,293 of OY757189.1, forward strand.
TTGGTATACATAAGAGTAAAAGTAACAATTGAAATTTAGTTTTGAGATTGATTTCAGCTTGGGGTGTTGCTACGTCGGTGTATCTGTTGGTGCGGTGATTTAAAAAAATACAAGGGCGTACGAATTTGTTTACAAAGCAGTTTGCAAAAAACAAGTTGAGAACAGTTACATATGTAGTTAAAACAAAAAACGCGTTTTACGTAAAAGGTTTGTTAAATTCGCTCCCGTTCTTCAAATCATAGAACTAATTGTTTAAAGATTTATATGTACGAATGTCTAAAACTGGTTTTAATGGATTATAACAATGTTTTCTTAGTGAATATACAAAAATAACGTGGTATTTAGAAAAGATAAATATGTAAGTATGTATGCACATACGTATAATAATAAATGCATTTAAGTGCATACATACACACATACTTAAGTATATTAATACATGCGTGCTTAAACGGGATAAGCAAATTAAATAATTGAGTTAATAAACTAAAAGAAATAAATTAAAGGATAACATCAAACCCATTTCTAATCATTTTTTATTATTAACCTGAATTTTGCAAAAGGGAAATAATTTATGTGCTGTTTTTCGAAGCCAAGTAGTGATCGTCTGAGTGATTTATATGTAGGTATCAGTGCGACCAGATTTTAAAGTAAAGTTGAAGCTAAATCACGTTTAAAAAACTGATAAAAAGAGCTAAAAACAGAAACCTAAAGCCAAATAATAAAGCCAAATTTGTTAATGCGGTTTTAAAAAAAATCTTCGTTAGATATTTTTTTTATAATATGGACGGACTACATAAATATATATATACAGTCAAATCCCGTTAATTCGTACCCCGATAAATCGTAATTCCCGATAATTCGTAATAAACTGTCGGTCCCTTGAAAAAATCTCGTTAATTCGCAAAATTTCCATACATTTTGGTCCCCTCGCTAATTCGTAATTTTTTTTGAAAATAAAATCTTCTTTACCTCTTATAAATCGTAAATAAGTTCATTCGTTTACTTTCCCAGTAAAGTCCAGTAACTTAGCAAATACTGAGTAATTTTACCAAATTTCTCTCACTTAAAATTATTTAAGTAAAAAGTACGCGAACGGAAAATTTTACAAAAAGTTTACCTACTTAAAACAGCTGATAGATTAAAATATATTGCAATAACTTGATTACTCGAAAAATGCATTAAATTTTTTTAAGCAAAAACAAACTGACTTTTGAGAGTGGGGTTAACTTGGTTTTGGGGTTAAAATCTATTACGATCACCACCACAAACAATGAGCTTGCTCCCTATGGCAAAATTTTTTTTTCAGAAATGCTACCTTTACTTTGAGCACACGAATATATGGACACCCAGCCAGACAGATATGCTTAAATTGGCTTAGGAAGTGATTCTGAGTCTGTCGGTATAATTTAAGTTGAGTTTTAGACTATTCTTTTGTACGTTACCTGGAGCAATACATACTGCTAGGGAAAGACTTAGCGTTAGTAAAAAAAACATGAATATTTAATTTTGGGTAATAAGTGACTGCACCGAGTACCCAAGTAAAAAGTAAATATTAAGAAGAAAAAGCCGCAACAAAATTGATTTGGATATTCTAAAATGTGTTCGAAACTAAACATCCGAATAGGTCGGGACCGTGTCATGGAAGTAGCTTTTAACAGAATTGCGTAATACTCTTTCCTTTCTCAAACACAAGTTAGGGTGAAGAAATCCTGGCTTTTTTAACATTTAAAACAAACTTATATCTTCTTCATCTTTGCTTTCATATGACGATTCTATTAGATACAATACTGCATTTTGCAAAACATAGCCATGTCTGGTTACATTTACTCTTTCCCCCAAACTTAAAGTACTAGCTATATTTCTTAGCTGTTCCATTGTTTCGCCTGTGAACATTAAATTACTTTTTATACCATTTTAATTTTTCTCGTTATTCAATTTGTTGGCTGTTTGTTATTTCATTTTTTTGTTTACATCAGAAAACATATGTTTTATTTTACTAGTAATTTTTACTAGTAAAATTTTGTCCAGTAAAAATTTTTAAATACTCAGTAAGACAACTGTCACTTTGCGCTCTCAATTTGTGTTCTCATTTACTGGATTTTGTGTAAACGAACGCAATCCAGTAAAAATATTCAAAAATTTTTAAAAACTTTGAGTAAACGAATGAACTTATTGTTTGCTAACTACCACTTATGATTCGTAATAAAAACAACAGAAACATGAAAAGAATGATTTTTTGTTTACCGCTATTTTTTTGCGTAGGTTTTTACTTTTGCTTGCGTGTGTGTCTATTTTCATAAGATCAGTTTGTTACATCAGTGTTTTTTATGTTTTTTCATCGTTTTATTAAATAAATTAAAAAACCCCGTTAATTCGTATTTATTTTATTAAAATCCCGTTAAATCGAAATCCCGCTAAATCGAAAACCCCTATAATTCGTAAGAAATGGCCGGTCCCTTGCGATTACGAATTATCGGGATTTGACTGTATATATATATAAATACAAGATGCAATTTTTTTTCAATATTCCTTCAATTAAATTTTTGTTTGCTGTCAAAAAAATTATAAAGAGACTGACTACTTTTCTACACAGTTCGTTTAGAATAAAAAAATTACATGGTAGTTATATCATAAAAAATGCCTTTGTGTAAATTTTGTGTAACAAAAAAAAAAGATAATCTTTAATGTAAAAAGTTTCATTGTAAGAATACATTTTTAAAAGTATTTTTATGTATGCCTCAATAAGTATGTATTTAAAACTAACGACTGTGGTAACTGTGCGAAAAAAATAATAATTTTTTGTGTTTTTCAATATCTATAAAGATCAGGTATAAAAATAATAATTATCGTTATTTAAAAAAAATGTTTACTTCCTATTTTTACAAAGATTTAAAAAATCACCGTTCTTTAAAAAAAGCAATAATATATATGATTATCATTTCTGCTAAAAAACAAAATCAAAAATTAAAACAGAATTTAATTTTCAACAAATCTAGTGTAATACCTACTATCCATATGGTGACCTTTACTTAGACTTGTTAATAAATAAAAACATCAATATAGAAATTTGTTTCGTCTAAAAGCATATGTTTTTATACGTTTTTGAGAAAAATATTAATTGATTTTAAAATTTAACCGTAAAACGGCAAAAACTGTCGCATTTGGATTTTCTTTTCTTTAAAATTGTGTTTGTTTTGGGAAAACAAATTCTTACGTTCTTTATATTGTAGTACCCTAACTTCCTTATGTTTTTGTGTTGATGTGCGTTCTTTACATGTCGCTAAAAGTCAATTATTAAACAAAACAATAGTTCGGAAACTGTGAAGTTTTAAGTTCAAACAAAATTTGGAGGTTATACATAATTTCACCATGGTTTACCCTTAACATGCTTATAAATGCCGTACATAAACAGTTCATATTTGGTATACCTACATAAGAGTAAAAGTAACAATTGGTTTTTAGTTTTGAGATTGATTTCAGCTTGGGGTGTTGCTGTGTCGGTGTATCTGTTGGTGCGGTGCAGTGTGACCAGATTTTCAAGTAAAGTTCAAGCTAAATCACGTTTAAAAAACAGCTAAAAAGTGCTAAAAACAAAAACTTAAAGCCAAAAAATAAAGCTACATTTTTTTTATTCGTTTTTTAAAAAATTTCTTTGTTATTCAAACTATATAACGTTTTAATAATTTCTCATAATAGGAACGAAACGTTTTTGTGCTAAAAATATTTAAAAAGAAAATTTGTTTTTAAAATTTTGGTTTTTTTTACGAAATTTTGGTAGACCCATACCTTCAGTAAGAAGAAAAATAATATCTGTTCATATACATATGCATGTACAAGAGCTTTTTTAAAAAGTTTTTAGAAGCAGGTGTTAATTTGCTGCCTGTTTTGGTAAAAAAAACTAATTTGTAAGATATGTATTAAAAAAAACAAAAAACGAAAATTTGTTTTAGATATAAATACTCAACACACTTTGTTCGTTCATTTTTTTACAAAAACACGTAAATTTAAGTAATTTATTTACAAACTTTTTTCATAACTACAAACACATGAAAACAATAAAAAATCGAAATAATAAGATTACATTTACACTATGCAATTTTTTTAGTATTCCTTCAATGAAATTTTTGTTTGTTGACAAAACGAGTATAAAGAGACTACTTTTCTACACAGTTCGTTAAAAATCGAAAATTTTCATTCAAGTTACATAAGTACATATACAGTGCTTGACAAAACAATGGAAACTTTTCTTAAAACTTACTTTCTTACTGTTGGAGGTATCAAATTTAAATTATTTCTTGAAAAAAAAAAAAAAACTATCAAGTGTTTCAGTATTTTATTTTATAGTTTGTTTTTGATATATTTACTAAAAATAAATAACATAAAATATCATATATCGAAAATTATGAAGCGAAAGTAAAAGTATTCAATATTTGGGTATTGACAAAACAATGGAAACTTTTACACTTCTGCACGAAAGATGAATAAAACAGAGCGAATTGATGAGAAAACAAAGCAAAATTAAATAAAAATTAACCATTATCTTTAAAATTATTAATTTTACTTCTTCTTTATTAAAAATTTAAACACAAAAATTTATAGCACGTAATTAGTGAAAATGGCTAAAGTTAAGATTAGTGAAGACCTTAAAGTAAAAATAATAAATGATTTTAATTCCGGATTAAAACAAAAAACTATTTGTGATAAATATTCAATTAATAAATCAGCAGTTTCAAAGATGATAAAGAAATTTTGTGAAACGGGTACTGTTAAAACCCTGCATTCAGGAGGAAGACCACGCAAGACTACTGCAAGACAGGATAAATTAATAGCAAGGGAGTTTAAAAATACCCGCAAATGGCATCGACAGAGGTTAAAAATGTTCTCGGACTAAATATTAGCTAACGAACAGTTAGCCGTAGAGCTCGAGAGGCCGGTCTCGGATGCTTTCGCCCTGTGAAAAAACCTCTGATGTCTGAGAAAAACCGCGCAGCTCGTTTAAAATTTGCTAAAGAGCATATTAATTGGTCTAGACAGAAATGGAACACTGTCCTCTTCTCAGACGAGTCTAAATATAATTTAAGGGGAAATGATGGAAGATCCTTTGTGAGGGGCCAAAGGGAAAGGGACTTGACCCAAAATATACATGCAAGACAGTCAAGTTTGGAGGTGGCAATATTATAGTCTGGGGTTGTTTTTCTGGGCAAGGAATGGGCCCAATTCACGTCATAAAAGATACATTGACTGGTGTAGGCTATAAAGCCATTTTAAACGACATAATGTATCCATATGCAGAAGAGAACATGCCACTAATTTGGCAGGACAACGATCCAAAACATACCTCTAGAGTTGTAGCTGACTGGTTACAGTCCAATGAGGTGCGTGTTTTGAAGTGGCCCGCCCAGTCCCCAGATCTCAATCCCATAGAAAATTTATGGGAAAATGTAGATCGCCAAATAAGACTCCGTAATTAAACACGAAAAGAGGATTTATCTAATGCAGTTTTAAGTGAGTGGCAAAAAGTTTCTAAAGACACAGTTGACAAATTATTTGGGTCAATGCATCGTCGATGTGATGCAGTTATCAAAAATAAAGGATATCCGACAAAATATTAAGTTTCGATAACTGGTCAACTTTTTTTGTTAAAGTAAAATTTTAGTTTCCATTGTTTTGTCCATAACCAAATACTGAATACTTTTACTTTCGCTTCATAATTTTCGAAATATGATATTTTATGTTATTTATTTTTAGTAAATATATCAAAAACAAACTATAAAATAAAATACTGAAACACTTGATAGTTTTTTTTCAAGAAATAATTTAAATTTGAGACCTCCAACAGTAAGTAAGTTTTAAGAAAAGTTTCCATTGTTTTGTCAAGCACTGTATATATCATGAAAAATGCCTTTATTCATGTAAATTTTGTTCAAGAAAAGAAAAAAAATAGTCTTTAATGTAAAAAAGTTGCATTGTAAGAAAGCATTTTCAAAAATATTTTTTTTGTATATGTGTGTCTAAATATGTATTTAAAACCAATGACTGTAAAAATGAAAAAATGAAAAATATTATTATTTTTTTAACCCTATCCATAAAAATAATAATTATCGTTATTAAACGTTTTTATTTAAATTAAAAAATGACCGTCCTGCTAAAAAAACTAAATTTACAAAGAACATGATTTTCAACAAATATAGTTTAATACCATCAAAATGATGAGCTTTACTTGACCCTACGATGTTTCTTTGTGCCTGCTTTTTTCTTGAAAAATTATTTCGGTCCTGTTTGATTTGATTTTTAAAAAAAATAAAATTTAAAATTCTTATTAAATAAAAATATTAATATAATAATTTGTTTCAACGAAAGACATGAGTGTTATACATATTTAAACAATATATTAAAACATTTTTTAATTTAACCAAAAGACGGAACAAATGTTTGTGTCGCATTTGGATTTTTTTTTAAAATTGCCGCATTTAAAAGTATTTGTTTTGGAAAACAAATTCTTACGTTTTTTTTTGTAATACCATACCTTCCTTATTTTTTTGTTTTATTGAAGTTTTGTGCCGTTTCACGTTTTTTAAATGTCACTAGAAGTAAATTATTAAACAAAACAATGGTTCGGAAACTGTAATGTTGTAAATTCGAAGAAAATTTGGAGCTTGATACCTTTCAATATAATTGAGATATATACCAAAAAATATAATACGACAAATTTTTGACCTTTAACTAGCTTCAAAAACTACAAAAAAAGCTGAATCCAATTTCGAAAAAAGCTAAAAAAAAGCTAAAGGCTAAATGTAAATATTTCGGGCTAAATGAAGAAAAATAAAGCTAAATTTAGCTCCAAAAAAGTTAATATGGCCACACTGGTGCGGTGATTTAAAAAAATACAAGGGCGTACGAATTTGTTTACAAAGCAGTTTGCAAAAACAAGTTGAGCACAGTTACATATGTAGTTAAAACAAAAAACACGTTTTACGTAAAAGTTTTGTTAAATTCGCTCCCGTTCTTCAAATCATAGAACTAAGTAATTGTTTATAGATTTATATGTACGAATGTCTAAAACTGGTTTTAATGGATTATAACAATGTTTTCTTAGTGAATATACAAAAATAACGTGGTATTTAGAAAAGATAAATATGTATGTACATAGTATAATAATAAATGCATTTAAGTGCATACATACATACACACATACTTAAGTATATTAATACATGCGTGCATAAACAGGGTAAGCAAATTAAATAATTGAGTTAATAAACTAAAAAGATAAATAAAAGGATAACATCAAACCCATTTCTAATCACTTTTTATTATTAACCTGAATTTTGCAAAAAGGAAACAATTTATGTGCTGTTTTTCGAAGCCAAGTAGTGATCGTCTTTGAATGATATTCTATGTAGGTATCAAGTAGTATTAAGTAAAGTTAAAGCTAAATCACGTTTAAAAAACTGCTTAAAAGAGCTAAAAACAGAGACTTAAAGCCAAAAAATAAAGCTAAATTTGTTAATGCGGTTTTAAAAAAATTTCTTCGTTAGATATTTTTTTTATAATATGGACGGACTATATATATATATGTATATATACAGTGTGCGACAAAACATATGCACGAACTTCTGTTAAGTAGAATATGTCTCAAAAACAAAAGCAAACACATTTGGATTTGGACTTATTTATTTTTTTTATATAGTTAATTACCTAAATTCAATAAAATATATAAAAAAAAAAATAAAAATTCTTATAAAACTTAAAAAAATTCATATTATACAATAAAAAACAGTTTTTTGTATGCGACAAAACATATGCACGTCTTTAGGAAATTAAAAAAAATGTTAATATTTAGTTGAGTAGCCATTATTTTTTAAAACTTCTTCACATCTTCGTGGCATGGACTCATAGATTTTCTATGGGATTGAGATCTGGCGATTGCGATGGCCATTTCAAAACATTAATTTTATTAACTGCAAACCACTCTTTGATGCATTTAGCCGTGTGTTTGGGATAGTTGTCCTGTTGATACCTCCACTTAAGCGGCATTTCCTCCTCTGCATGTGGTAGCATTATGTTTTGTAGGATATCGTTGTAAACGAATCAATCCATTACACCATTTATTTTATGAATTGGTCCGATTTTTTGGCCAGAAAAGCATTCTCAGACCAATACATTTCCTCCTCCATGTTTAACCGTACCTTTGGTATATCGAGGGTTAAGGCGTTGTCTTTTTGGTCTACGTACCAGCTTAAATCCATCAGAACTTTTAATATTGAACTAAGACTCATCAGAAAAAAGTACGGTTTTCCATTAGGTTGTGGTTCAGTTAATGTGCTCCTTTGCAAATTCGATTCTAGCTAATCTGTTTTTGGCAGAAATAAATGTTTTTTTTTTGCACTTCTACATGATTTTAATCCACCTTCAACAGATCGTCTTTGGATGGATCTAATCGAGACATTTAAGTTTAACTGACTTGCAATAGATCTTGCTGAGATAAATGTATCCTTTTTTATTAAGCGCAGTATTGCCTGGTCGTCCCGTTTACTGGTTTTCCAGGGGGTACCACCTCTGTGTACGGTTGCCAACGATCCTGATGAACGGAAATGGCTTACAATGCGAAAAAATAACACTGTGGTGAATTCCAAATTTATTTGCAATCGACGTTACTGATTGCCCTTTATTATAATCATTTATAATTTTTTCTTTTAAATGATCGGAATGTTTGCTGTAAGCCATCCTTTTATTAAACTACTGCAAACTATGACCAATGACTTTGAATGAATATAAATAATAATAAACGCGTGCAAAATTTTTTAAATTACTCCGTTAAAATTTAAAAAAATGTGCATCTCATTTAACGATTCTTTTTGTTGGTAATTTGTTAGAAAAAATGAAGAAAAAAATACCAACCACTTCGTGCATTTGTTTTGTCGCATGTAAAATAGCGGTTTTGTAAGTTTATTATTAATTTTTTTTTTGTTAAACATTTTTTTCTTTGCTTTTGTCTTGTGTTAGTAAGAGGACTCTATTATCTATAAAAAAAAATAACACAAGTAAAAATACCAATGAAATTGTCTATATTATATTTTTTTTTGTTAGTGACACCGCTTATAACTCGAGAACGCCTGGACCGATTTTAATGAAACTTGAAAAAAAGACATACCCAATATCTGGGAATGCGTTTTAGGCTTATTATATTTTGGAAATTCCGACTGGGCGTGGCACCTCCCATACAAATTGAACAGTATTTTTCACATACCTTAATACCTATTATAGCTGAAGTCTCCAAATTTGGTATAGGTAAGTTATTTACTGATGTGCATAATTGAGTTGTTTATGGGCGGAAACAAATAAATGGGCGTGGCACCTCCAATACAACAAAAATAGTTTTTTGTATATTTCTCAATAACTGTAATAGCCGAAGTCTCCAAACTTCGTACGGATGTTTATAGTACTAACATACATAATTAAGCTTTGTATGGGCGGGAAAAAATAAATAGGCGTGGCACCTCCCATACAACGAAAACAGTTTTTTGTAAATATCTCAATAACTGTAATAGCTGAAGTCTCCAAACTTCGTACGGATGTTTATAGTAATAACATGCATAATTAGGCTTTGTCTGGGCGGGAAAAAATAAATAGGCGTGGCATCTCCCATACAACGAAAATAGTTTTTTGTATATATCTTAATAACTGTAATGGCTGAAGTCTTTAAACTTCGTACAGATGTTTATAGTGCTAATATGCATAATTGAGCTCTGTACGGGCGGGAAGAAATAAATGGGCGTGGCACCTCCCATACAACGAAAATAGTTTTTTGTATATATCTCAACAACTGTAATAGCTTAAGGCTCCAAACTTCGTACGGATGTTTATAGTACTAACATGCATAATTAAGCTTTGTATGGGCGGAAAAAATAAATAGGCGTGCCACCTCCCTTACAACGAAAATATTTTTTTGTATATATCTTAATAACTGTAATAGCTGAAGTCTCCAAACTTCGTACGGATGTTTATAGTACTAATATGCATAATTGAGCTTTGTATGGGCGGAAAGAAATAAATGGGCGTGGCACCTCCTATACAACGAAAATAGTTTTTTGTACATATATATCTCAACAACTGTAAAAGCTGAAGTCTCCAAACTTCGTACGGATGCTTATAGTGCTAATATGCATAATTGAGCTTTGTATAGGCGGGAATAAATAAATGGGCGTGGTACCTTCCATACAACGAAAATAGTTTTTTGTATATACATATCTCAATAACTGTAACAGCTGAAATCTCCAAACTTCGTACGGATGTTTATAGTGCTAATATGCATAGCTGAGCTTTGTATGGGCGGAAAGAAATAAATGGGCTTGGCAGCTCCCATACAACGAAAATGGTTTTTTGTATATATATCAATAACTGTAATAGCTGAAGTCTCTAAACTTCGTACGGCTGTTTACAGTGGTAATATGCATAATTGAGCTTTGTATAGGCGGAAAGAAATAAATGGGCGTAGCACCTCCCATACAACGAAAATAGTTTTTTGAATATATCTGAACAACTGTAATAGCTGAAGTCTCCAAACTTCGTACGGATGTTTATAGAGCTAATATGCATAATTGTGCTCTGTATGGGCGGAAAAAAAGAAATGGGCGTCGCATCTCCCATACAACGAAAATAGGTTTTTTTATATATCTCAATAACTGTAACAGTTGAACTCTCAAAACTTTGTAAAGATGTTTATAATGGTAATATGCATAATTCAGCTGTGTATGGGTTAAAGTCTCCAAATTTTGTGTAGGTGTTTACAATGTTAATGTTTACAATTAAGCTGAGTTTGGGCGTGAAGATAATAATAGCCGTGGCACCTCCTTTAGAAGAAAAAAATCTTTTACATATATAAGTCAATAAATGTAACAGCTGAAATCTCCAAATTTAGTATGGATACTTATTATGCTTATATACATAACTAAAATGAGTATAGGCAGGAAGTGAACTATGGGTGTGGAACCTATAATAGCATGGAAATATTTATATGTGTATATCATTAACTGTAACAGCTAAGGTCTCCAAACTTTTTAGTGTGGCACCTCCCATACCATTGTTTTTTTTTTTACATGTACTTCAATAATTCTTATAGCTAGAGTCTCAAAATTGTCTATGGATGTTTATGTTTGCTACTGTACATAATTGAGGTGAATATACTCCCAATAACTGTAAAAAAACTTTAAAAAACGTGTTCGTATTTTTCTTAAGCCAGTTGAACACAATTTAAATTATGTATTATTTTAAAAGTAACAAAAATAACTTAAAAATTACCAATAAAATGTTTAACCCTTGAAATTTTATATTCATATTTTTTCGAGACCTGTCGAAAAAACATAATTTGAGTCCCTTTTTATATTTTTCGGTTCCGAAGGTACAAAATATATACATATAAGCAGTTTCAAAATATGGTTCTTTCCCCTGTCTCGCCTCTAATGGTCTTATATTTCAAAAAAGGACGAAAAATGCATTCATAACTTAGAAACCTGTCGAGCGTAAATAAAATTATAATTCTATCTTTTTTTTAGCTCAGAAGCTACAAGATTAACCAATACATATTTGAAGTCTTGCCCTAAGCACTTAGGTTATGCAATGATGAATCTGTCTGTCAGTTAACGAGTCATTAACGCAATTTTTTTCTATACATTGTTTTGTAAGCACAACAAACATTTAAAAAAATAAAAAAAAAATATTTACAAGTGGCGGATAGGGCTACAAAATAATGAAGCCATTATAAAATGAACTGTTTGTGAAGTTTTTACTTGGTAATAGCTTCCCATCATGAAAGATGCGATTGGCTACAGCTTTTATATTCACGCTTTATCAGCAATTTTTAGTAATTATCAAAGAAACAAAAAAACATGCTTATAACGTTATTGACATGCTATTAAGGATAATGTTTCGTGAATTGTGTGTGTTTAGGTAAAATTTCGTTTGCTGATTATATATATTATTAGGCAATACGTGTTCGGAGATAACCGATGCTGGATGTATTCAATAAAATGGCAAAAATGAGGCTTGCCGCATGCACACATTCTTATTTGGTAAGTCGAAAAATTTCGGCCAGACCAGATAGATTATATTATAAGTGCCGTGATCCCTGATCCCGAAACAGATCAAGAACTACATGATGTTGTAATTACAAATATTATTCATGGACCGTGTGGCACCATCAACCCTCAACCTCCGTGCATGGTCGACGGCAAGTGTTCCAAACAATATCCACGAAAATTTACGGCGGAAATTATCACTGGCAATGACGGTTATCCACTGTATCGGCGTTGATGGCCCAATGACAACGGTCAAACTATTACAAAGAAAGTAAAAGGAAACGATTTTGTGATTGACAACAGTTGGACTGTGCTATATTCGCAATTTATTTCCAAATCATTTAAGACACATTGCAATGTTGAATATTCTAATTCAGTGAAGTCGATCAAGTACATCTGAAAATATGTCACGAAAGGCAGCGATGTGGCTGTTTTTAGCATCCAATCGCAATGATAAAATTACGCGTTATCAAGTTGGGCGATATGTGAACTGAAATGAGGCGGCTTGGCGTATTTCTCATTTCCTATTCATCCCACTGTTGTACATTTAGCGGTGCATCTGAAGAATGGCCAACGAGGATATTTCACTGCGGCAAATATTGTTTAACGTGCTGAAATACCTCCAGCGACAACATTGACAAGTTTCTTTGCTGTTTGTCAAAGCGATCCGTTTGCACAAACTTTACTTTACTCGGAGATGCCATGGTATTACACTTGGAACGCTTCTTCAAAAAATGTTTAATGTCGAAAGAAAGACACTATGGTTCCTGGGCATCCGGATTTGCGTTCAAGTGATGCTCTTGGTCGCATTTATACAGTTCATCCGAAGAATGATGAATGTTTTTATTTGCGGTTGTTGCTGGTGAATAGTCGTAGTCCAACATCATTTGCAGCATTTCTTACTGTTTATGATGTAGTCTGCCCAACATTTTGTGCTGCGTGTCAAGAACTCAATTTGTTTGAAAACGATACTCATTGGAATACGACAATCGCTGAGGCAATTATTTCTGCATATCCAAGCCAGGTACGAACATTACTTGATATTATCATTTCGACATGCTTCCCGTCAAATCCAAGTGACCTGTGGAACAAATACAAGGACAATAAGTCAAAAGACATTTTACATCAATATCGTGTCTGCTCGAGAAATCCAAATATTGAAGTCAATGCAAAGATGCATAACCGGGCCTTGCTCTTAATTGAAGGCATGTGTTACCTTATTTGCGGCAGTTTGTTAATCAGGTTAGGACTGCCAGCACCAGAACATGAATTGAATGAGCTACTAAATCGACAATTGAAGCGTGAATGTGAATACGATCGACATGAGTTGAACCAATTAGTTCAAATTAATGTTTCCCTCTTAAACCTCCAACAGAAGGAAGTCTATGATATATTATTAAAGGCAATTGATGATGGAAACGGTGTTTTCTTTTCTTGGATGCCCCGGTGGAACTGGGAAATCATTCGTCATGTCATTGATTTCAGCCACTGTTCGTGCGAGATCCAACATTGCTGCAGCGAAAGCTTCATCTGCAATAGCGGCCACATTGTAAGAAGGATGCCGCACAGCTCACTCAGCGTTTAAATTGCCATTAAACCTTCAAGATATAGAGCAACCAATATGTAACATTGCGAAAAACTCCGCCATGTCCAAAGTTTTAGTAGCGTGTAAAATCATTATCTGGGACGAATGCACAATGGCACACCAACGCGCAATAGAAGCTCTTAAAAGAACACTAAAAGATCTGCGCAGTGACCCAAGATGTTTTGGAGGTGCAAGGATTTTACTGTCTGCCAGTCATTCCAAGATTGATGGCAGCTGATCGAATAAATGCTTGCGTTAAATTCTCAATTCTGTGGCGTTTTGCAAAGATACTGCAGTTGACAGAAAACATGAGAGTTAGATTGCTCAATGATTTATCAGCTCAAAACTTCTCCAACCAATTGTTGATTATCGGTAACGGCCGTATTCCTGTCGACGAATCAAATGGATTGATTTCGTTTCCTCAAAATTTTTGTAATTTTGTATCGTCAAAAGAAGAGCTCATCAGGAAAGTATTCCCCAACATAATTGCTAACGGGAAAAATTATGACTGATTGAGTGAACGGGCAGTTTTAGCAGCTAAAAATATAGATGCTGATGAATCAAACTATGTATATAGTTCAGAATCAAATCGTTGGCACTTTGCATTCTTTTAAATCAATTGATTGTGTAGCAAACGAAGATAAAGCCACCAACTATACAACTGAAGTTTTAAACTCCTTGGATGTGGCTGGCTTACCACCGCACAACTTATAACTAAAGGTTGGCTCGGTAGTTATCGTCCTTCAAAATTTAAACCAACCAAACCTTTGCAATGGAACGCATTTGGTAATTACAAAACTGATGGTCCGTGTTATCGCGCAATTATACTTAGAGGAAAATTAAAAGGTGAAGAAGTTCTCATTCCGAGAATTCCGATGATACCAACCGACATGCCTTTTGAGTTTAAGCGAATTCAATTTCCTATTCGTCTTGCATTTTCAATGACAGTCCTTGAGTATTTTTGGTCTTAATTTAGAAAATTCATATTTTTCTCATGGTCAACTCTACGATGTTTGTTCACGTGTGGACAAACCATCTGCTTTATTTGTACTTGCGCCTAATTACAAAACGAAAAGTTTCGTATATCACAAGTTACTGCACTGAAGGGAATCAACCTAAACATAACCCATGCACGAAAATACATAGCTTTCTTAACAGCTTTTACCTGAAACGCTTTATTTTTGTAATGTTTTGGAATTTTTGTTTTCCATGTAAATATATTCCAATGAACTATTTGACTAAATAAACTTTGTACTCTTTTTAAAAAATCCATATATTCAATAATTGGTAGGTGGTACGAAGTTCACCGGGTCAGCTAGTATATATATATATATGGGGGATTTCATGTTAGGTTAGGTTAGGTAGAACAGGCAGCCGCTGAAGGAAAGATTACAGCTCACTTGGGTCCGCTTAATTCGGTCCCTTTGTGTTACCTGGAGAGGCAGATAGAATAGCTTGAGATAGAAGGAAAGAAGAAATAAAGAAAGAATTGAAGAATGAAGCAGACTTACCAGGGTCTCTGGTGGGAATCGAACCCACAACCCCCAGACTGGTAGGCTTGTGCACTTACCACTGACCTACCGGGGCACCCGGGATTTCATGTCAAGTGACCCAACTTTTAAAACCGATGTCTTTCGATTGGAAAGAAATTTGGACCAAAGTAAGTTCTTGCAGAGAGTAGCATAGACACAATTTTTTAACACGATCGGTCAAGAACTCTCTGAGCTAGAGGGGTTCAAAATTTGACGTTTTCGGCAAATAGGTGTTTTTTCTCATACATGTAGTTTGTTACTTTTTGCTTTTAACAAATTCGTCCCAAATACTTTCGATAGCTTTTTCTTCAATCTTCCAGAAAAAAATATTTTTAAAATTAAAAAAAATTTTTTTTTATAAAATATGTAATTAGAAAAAAATTTTTTTTTTCAAATATGCCCATTTTTTTTTTTTTTTTTGCTCAAAAGAAAGCTTAGGTCTTTTGCTTGAAGAACTTGGAGGTCGCTTAGTGGGATGCGAGTGGGATATCTATAAAAATAAATGTTTTGTAACTCAAGGCAGAGGTTTTCCAATTTTCGCGTATATTCTACTTTAATTTTTTTTCCTATTTATGTAAAATTATCTCTTAAGCAAAAAAAATTTATTTATGCTAAGAAACAAAATAATTTAACCTTTCCGACGGTATGCATTGAAAATATTAACAAAATGTGTTCAGACATTGCCATATAAAAGTGATTTTATTCCAGAGGCCTACAATTTTGTTGGTAATGCAGTGTCGAGTGTATGAGACTTTATTTGGTACTTGCATACCGTTGGAAAGGTTAAATTATTTTGTTTCTTAGCATAAAATAATTTTTTTTTTAGCTTAAGAGAAAATTTTACATAAATAGCAAAAAAATCAAACAGAATATACGCGAAAATTGGAAAACCTCTGCCTTGAGTTACAAAACATTTATTTTTATAGATATCCCACTCGCATTCCACTAAGCGACCTCCGCAAAAGATCTAAGCTTTCTTTTGAGCAAAAAAAAAAAAAAAAAAAAAAAATGGGCATATTTGGAAAAAAAAAATTTTTTTCTAATTATTTTTTAAAAAAAAATAAGAAAAAAAATTTTTTTAATTTTAAAAATATTTTTTTCTGGAAGATTGAAGAAAAAGCTATCGAAAGTATTTGGGACGAATTTGTTAAAAGCAAAAGGTAACAAACTACATGTATGAGAAAAAACACCTATTTGCCGAAAACGTCAAATTTTGAACCCCTCTAGCTCAGAGAGTTCTTGACCGATCGTGTTAAAAAATTGTGTCTATGCTACTCTCTGCAAGAACTTACTTTGGTCCAAATTTCTTTCCAATCGAAAAAAAAAGTTGGGTCACTTGACATGAAATCCCCCATATATTTTATATATATGTATATATTATATCATTAGCGAATATGACCGAATTTCAAAATGAAGATTCCTCGGAAACATGTTCTTTGGCGAAATTTAGCGTACAAAATTTATTCTTTGGGCTTATAAACTGTTTCTTGTATGAAACATGGTCACGAAAACTATGTAAGCGCAGGACACGGCGAACACTTTCGGCGCAGCATTGTTTGTCAAGGTCAGGTGCAGCCTCTGCGGCCAGCTTTGGAGCCAAAAGCTTTGAGTTCGCCTTAATTTTCCTCAAAATATATCGCTCGTCCTGCTCACTTAAAATTTTATTAGGTGCCTTTGTTATGAACGCGATTTTCGTGGATGAAACGCTTAATGATTTTTTGGACTGTGGAAGCCTTAATATTTACCATTTCTGCTAATTATCGCTGTAAATGGCCATTCCTCAAGTGGTTTTAAACCAATTCCCTTTGTTGTAATGTTGTAAGCGGACTAAGTTGAGTTTTTGCAAGTCGAGACATGATGTAACACAATTAGACCAACAATTCCACAATAAAACATTCTTAGAAATAGAAATACGAAACACGAAAAAAACGAACAACACTGCATTAAGGTACTGTTACAGTAGAAATTTACTGCATAAAATTAGCTGTGAGATAAAAATTTGAGTATTTTCTGTTTTTATACTCTTAAGTAGTTAAAATAAACGTTTTTGCAATATGTGATTTTCGTTTGTTAAACAACAACGTTTTCTCTTTTAAATGACATCAAATTTCTTTCAAAATTCCCGTTGGTTGTGTTTTTATAGGGCTTTAAAAACAAAATATTGCACTGCATAAAATAAGCTGTGAGCCAGTGTATATATATAAATACAAGATGCATTTTTTTTAATATTCTATCAATTAAATTTCTGTTTGCTGTCAAAAAAATTATAAAGAGGCTACTTTTCTACACAGTTCGCTTAGAATAAAAAAATACATGGAAGTTATATTATAAAAAATGCCTTTATGTAAATTTTGTGTAACAAAAAAAAAAAAAAAAAAAAAAAAAAAAGATAATCTTTAATGTAACTTTCATTGTAAGAATACATTTTTAAAAGTATTTTTATGTATGCCTCAATAAGTATGTATTTAAAACTAAGGACTGTGGTAACTGTGCGAAAAAAATAATAATTTTTTGTGTTTTTCAATATCCATAAAGATCAGGTATAAAAATAATAATTATCGTTATTTAAAAAAAATGTTTACTTCCTATTTTTACAAAGATTTAAAAAATTACAGTTTTTTTAAAAAAAGCAATAATATATATGACTATCATTTCTGCTAAAAAACAAAATCAAAAATTAAAACAGAATTTAATTTTCAACAAATCTAGTGTTATACTATCCATATGGTGACCTTTACTTAGGCTTGTTAATAAATAAAAACATCAATATAGAAATTTGTTTCGACTAAAAGCATATGTTTTTATACATTTTTGAGAAAAATATTAATAGATTTTAAAATTTAACCGAAAAACGGCAAAAACTCCCATTTGGATTTTTTTTTTCTTTAAATTTTTTTTTTTGTTTTGGGAAAACAAATTCTTACGTTCTTTATTTTGTAGTACCATAACTTCCTTATATTTTTGTGTTGATGTGCGTTCTTTACATGACGCTAAAAGTAAATTTTTAAACAAAACAATAGTTCGGAAACTGTGAAGTTTTAAGTTCAAATAAAATTTGGAGCTTAATACCTTTCAATATAATTGAGATATGTACCAAAAAATAAATTACGACACGTTTTTATCTTTTTATCTAGCTCAAAATATAATTTATTTAAATTAATTAAAACTAATAAAAAAGCTAAATGCTATTTTAAAAAAAGCTAAAAGCTAAATGTAAATATTTCGGGCTAAATGAAGAAAAATAAAGCCAAATTTAGCTCTAAAAAAGTTAATATGGCCAAACTGGTAGGTATCAGAGAAACAATTCGTTCGGCTAAGAGCCGCCGCCGATTTTTTTTTTTTGAGCAATGAAGCCGCCGCACATAGGGGTATTTTGCCAATTTAGCCGGACATTAAGCCAAAATGGAAATTTAAGAAATCGCACCCGTTCAACAATACTGTATTAACCCAAAAACTACAAAGTGTTCAGGAGAGACAAAAAACTGTTTTTTTAATGCTTAAGGAATTTTCCATTAACAAAAGTTAGGCAATATTTAGAAACCCCATCAATTATTGTATTTGTAAGAAAATATAAACGTTATGATATTATTTATTATAATATTAATATCTTTTTGTTTCGATAATTTTTCACAAACTGACAAACATAAAACAATATTGAACATATAACAAATAACTATTATGATTAAGAATTTATATTGAAAATAAAGTAGAAAACGTTCAAGTATTTCTAACAAACACCCCTTCAATGTAAATTCATCATATAAATAAATTTAAATTACAAATTATTTAACATCTCAAGTTCAATAAACTACAATATTTCATATGACTTTGATTAGGCAAACATTTCGTCAAAATATCAGCTACATTAGACTCAGTAGGCACATACTTCAATTCTATCTCATTTGCATTGTATTTCTCCTTGATATAATGATAACGTATATCAAAGTGCTTACTCCTCTTTAACGTCATATGGCTTTTTGTCAAAAATTGGGCTCCTTGATTATCACAACATAAGATAGTTGGTTCCTTCAATAAGTTTTCAAATCCAAGTTCATTTATAATACTACGGTAAAAACTGATTTCTTTTGCTGCTTGACACATCGCAATGTATTCAGCCTCCATTGAACTTAAAGCAACTATACTTTGCTTTTTCGATTCCCATGAAATCGGCCCATCAGCGAAAAAGAGAACAAACCCACTGTAAGATTTTCGATCAATTATATTAGATCCCCAATCTGCATCAGAATATCATATCAATTCGCTTCCTTCTTGCTCATAATTAAGAGAATATTCTTTGCATTTTAAATATCTTAACACATGCTTTGCTGCAGTCATATGTTCTTTGTGCGGATGTGAGCTGAACTGTGCTAAACTTGAGACTGTATGTGAAATATCAGGCCTTGAAATAGTTGATAAATACATTAAACTCCCAATTATTGATTGATACTGCTTTACATCTACCTCTTCATTACAATATTCTTTTTCACATTTTAACAAAACAGTTTCAGTAACAAAAGGTGTCTTAGCAGGTTTACAATCTTGCATATTCCACTGCTCTAGAAGTTTCTTTACAAAATTGTTTTGATATACCTTGATATTGCCTCTTGGATCATTTCTAATAATCTCCATTCCAAGATAAAAGTTTGCCCGGTTACGATCAACAATTTCCATATGATCCTTTAATTTGTCCACTATGTTCTCCATAGTTTTGCTCGATGTACAAGCTAGTAAAATATCGTCAACATAGAGAGCAATAATATTAATTTCATTTTTATCACGATTAATAAAAACGCAAGTATCAGTTTTGCATTGCACAAACCCTATGTTTAATAAAATTTCATTGATTTTATGGTTCCATGATCTTCCAGCTTGTTTAAGACCGTATAATGATTTCTTTAACTTGCATACTAAATTTTCTTCACCTTTCTTTACAAACATTTCTGGCTGTTTCATATACACTTCCTCTTTTAAATTTCCATTCAGATATGCAGCAACTACATCGACATGTTTAATCAACAGTTTGTATTTTACAGCCATTGACAAAATCAATCGGATTGTGGGATGACGAATAACTGGCGCATATGTTTCACAGTAATCTTCATTATACTTTTGAAAACATCCCTGAGCTACTAAACGTGCTTTGTATTTTTCAACAGTGCCATCTGCCAAACGTTTTTTGGTAAAAATCCATTTGCATCCAATTATATTTCTATCTGTAGGTTTCTTAACTAATTCCCAAGTATGATTTTTTATTAAAGATGTTTAAGTACAAAATTCGTGTCTTCTATTATTAATTTTTTTTTTTATGGTTTGAATGTTAAACATATACTTTTTATTACATCTTTCTTGTAAACCCTTTATTGGTTTTAACGAAAACCGTTTTACGGTATTTAAACATTGCTTTTGCTACTTTACAGCATATACACCATTTTAACTTTTGTTAAAAATCACTTGTGATTTAGATTGCAATAGCGATACACATTTGGTTTTCTTTTAATAAGACCTTTACAGGTAAATTTTCTACTACATTCAATAAAATACAGAGTTTTCTTCTGGCATTATAATACGTTGTGTTTTATTTAACCTATTTTCTTGTTTTCTCATATTTATATCGGATATACGCCGAAACATTGGTCCTTCAACCGGATTTTGAACCTTTACAGGATTATATTCTTTTGAGGAAAGATCTTCAACAATTTCACCAAAAATTTACAAGAAAAGAAAGGTTAGTGGATTGATTTTAAAAGTGATTTGCTAAAAGTTAAAAATACATACATAAACACACAAAGTATATAAATACATAAGTGTAGGTGTTCACTTTAATACAAGTTTAGTTATTGATGATAAAAAGATAAAACTGTGTGATAATACTGCTTGCAATTCTTATTGTGATTGATTGCAAAGATTAGAATATCACTACTCTTTTGTTCAAAGCTGCGTTTGTTTACATATACCATAATTTATTTTATTTACGAAAAATTATATTGGGTATTAATTAAATTGTGTGCGAAATTTGGTGTTTTAAAAATAAAAACTAAAAGGAAAGATATAGTAAAATAAATTATTTTATATTACTTTAATACAGTTCGAATTTGTCGTGCGATAGAAGTGTATGTAATTGATGGAGATTTGTTAGACAAGTGCACCGAAAAATTTCATAAATTTGTTTAAACATTGCAAATATTTATTTTGTTAGTTTAAATTTACATTTATCATCATTTACAGCGGTTAAATAAAAATTTGTGTGAAAATATAGGCACATTTGTCTAAATTATAAACAATTTCCATCTTTTACAGTTTCTTTATTATTCTTGTTTTTGTTGATAAAGGTAGTCACGCTACGGTCGGCCGATTTGACTAGTGCTTGGCTTGTAATATTTTATTGAATAATTTCGATTAATTTTTTTGTATTTAAATAGGATAAAATGTCTTTTGAGAGTTTTACCTGGGCTTCCGATGCCATTTTTAAATTTGAAGCGAACTTCGGTAAAATTCGCGAAGAAGAACATCATGTTTACACAATCGAAGTGATGGGTGATGAATTGAAATCCTTATGGGCTAAGGTTAAAAGTGAATATGAAAAGTGCTTGGTAGACATTAAATCATCCACTAAGGGTGGTTTGGAGAAGATGGAAATTGTTGAGGGAAAATACCAGAGCACTCTTATAACATATGCCCGTTGTATGAAAACCATTAGAACTAAGGGGGAAGAGCTGGAGGCTAGATCTGAACCAAAGGGCCCAATGATAGGGGAAAGTGGCTCCGCTGGTGATAATTTTTGCCACAATTTACCCCTGCCGCCATGTGATACAGATATTTTCGACGGTGATTATCTGGCATGGCCGACCTTTAGGGATCTTTTTACGGCTTTGTATATAAACAACAGCCGTCTCAGTAACATTGAGAAATTATGTTATTTAATGAAAAGAACTGGGAAAGATGCTAGGGAAATCGTGTCAAAATGTCCATTAACCAATTCTGGGTTTGAGATAGCGTGGAAGAATCTAAGGGATACGTATGAGAATCCGAGAATGTTGGTCAATAATCAATTGAAAAATCTTTTTTGTCTAGAATCGATAACTAAGGAGTCTAGTTCAGCCTTGAAAACTTTACAGCGTGGTATTAATGGCTTTCTGACTGCTATGTCGGTATATGAAATTGAGACACAGAATTGGGATCCAATTATCGTTTTCATTTGTATTCAACGATTACCATCCCAGACGGTTACGATTTGGGAGCAGAGTATAAAAAACAAAACGGCCTTGTCTTTATGGAAAGACTTGGATAAGTTTTTAACGGAAAGAATTCAAACTTTGGATTGTATACGCGATCTTACTGGTTTGGAAAATGACAAGAAAAACGGTGAAAGGAAAATAAAGGCTCATGTTTCAAATACGAATTCATCTGTTTATTGTATTTTATGTCCGAAACAGAGTCATTTTTTAAGATTTTGTCGTAGGTTCAAGAAACTATCTGTAGCTGAGAGATTTTCGACGGTTAAAAAATTTCATTGTTGCGTTAATTGCCTTTCGAAGTCCCATGAAGTCAAAGATTGTAAAAGCGAACATCGTTGTTTTATGTGTAATCAGAGACATCACACTTTGTTGCATCGTGAAGTGCCTGTTAGTAGCCAAACTAAAACATCTTGTCCCAGTAGTTCTAATAGTGATTCCGTTTTTAGTACAATTCAGGGGGATACAGAAGCACCATCTACATCAGCCGCCGCTCGCGCTAATTTAAATCGCCAAGTTTTTCACATTAGAGATAATTCGTCAATTTTGTTAGGAACTGCTATGGTCAATATTATTTGCCATGGTTCGACGTATCCGGCAAGGGCATTAATTGACCCAGCTTCTGAGGCTTCATTTATATCGGAACGCTTGCGAAATCAATTGGGACTACGTTCACATTCTACGAATGTAACAATTTCCGGCGTCAACAAAGAGGCTTCTATAACATCGAGAAAGAGTTGTACAATTCGAATTGGTTCTCTATTAGATAAGAGAATTGATTTGGAGACGTTGGCTTTTGTTTTACCCTCCATTTCAAATAATTTGCCCTCCTTTATATGCCCTTCGGGTATTAAGAATGAAATTTATAATCTGCAGTTGGCTGATAGAAATTTTTACAAAAGCAGACCCGTTGATGTCTTACTAGGCGCTGATTTGTATCCAAGTATACTACTTGGTGAAGTTCGTCATAACGTTTGTGGTGCTCTTATGGCTCAGAGAACTGTTTTTGGATGGATTCTAACGGGCCCTCTTAATTATGCTTTTAATGATTCTGTTAACGTTTTTTCTACGTCTGTTAATTTTACAGAAGATGATAATTTAAACCAAAACCTTTTGAGATTTTGGGAATTGGAGGAAACTCAGAAGGGGAAGATTGTTTCGCAGTCTGATCAAATTTGTGATGATATGTATAAAAGGACCACTACTCGAGACTCCACGGGTCGATATATAGTTTGTTTACCTTTTAAATTAGAATTTCTTCATGAAATGCATTTGGGGTTATCGAGACCTAGCGCTATGAAGCAATTTCTTAGAATAGAATCTTCCCTTTCACGGAAAACCGAATTAAAGAGCATGTACGATGATGTCTTGATGGAGTATTTAGATTTAGGTCATATGAAACCGGTAAAGTCAGCTCAGCCAACCACCGCCAAGTCGTGCTATTTGCCACATCATCCAGTTATTAAGCCAGAGAGAAAGACGACTAAATTAAGAGTTGTTTTTAATGCGTCAAATAAGACTTCTAGTGGCATTAGCTTAAATGATTGCCTCTTTGTGGGGCCTACATTACAAGCTGATGTGGTGAATTTAATTCTACGTTGGAGATTATATGAATTTGTATTTAATTGCGACATTTCAAAAATGTACAGACAGATTCTTGTGCACCCGGGTCATACACCTTTTCAGCGAATTCTGTATAGAAGCTCATCTAATGATCAGATAATGGATTATGAGTTGCAAACGGTGACTTTTGGACTGAATTGCGCTCCTTATTTGGCGATAAGAACTTTATTACAACTAGCTGAGGATTGTGAAGACAGATATCCACTTGCGTCGAAAATTTTGAGAAAAGGTATGTACGTCGATGATGTATTAAGTGGGGCTCACGATGTTTCCAGTGCCGTATCAGCTAGAGATCAATTGATTGCAGCATTATTATCAGCGGGTTTCGAACTCAGGAAATGGACTTCAAATGAAAAATCGGTTTTAGAGGGATTACCTTCAGAACACTTGATAGATGCAAAGGTTTTGACATTTGAGGAATCTAGCTGTTCCAAGACCTTAGGGATTTTTTGGAATGCGCGATTGGATTCGTTCTTTTTTAGAGTCCGGCCTTTGGAAGTGAAATCGGGTTATACGAAAAGGGAAGTACTGTCCATTATAGCGAAATTTTTTGACCCTGTTGGTTGGTTGAGCCCAATAGTTATTGTGGCAAAAATAATTATGCAACGCATTTGGCTTGACAACATTGATTGGGACGATGTGCTTCCAGCTTCCACGGAAAAGGAATGGTTACAGTTCGTTGAATGTTTTGACAAAGTGAATTTCATTCAAGTGCCAAGATGGGTTAATTATTATAAGGGTTCTATTGTTGAACTTCATGTTTTTTCAGATGCCTCGGAAAAGGCATACGCGGGGGTAATTTATATGCGTATTAGGAACCCAAGTGGAGAGGTATGTACTCATTTGTTATCTTCAAAGACAAGAGTAGCTCCAATAAAGTCAGTATCTTTACCGCGTCTTGAATTATGTGGAGCGGTTTTGGCTTCAGAATTGCTGAAAAGTGCCCTTAGGGAAATTGAAATTGCGATTGAGCGCATTTATTGTTGGACAGATTCAACGATTGTTTTAGCGTGGTTGCGAAAAACGCCGTGTTCATGGAATACCTTTGTAGCAAATAGGGTTTGTCGCGTCCAGGAAAATACTGGAAATCACAATTGGTTTCATGTTCGTTCTGAACACAACCCTGCTGATTTGGGCAGCCGGGGGGTGGATCCGCTCACTCTATCGGAAAGTGAACTCTGGTGGCATGGGCCTTCATGGTTGAGTCAGGACAAAACCCAGTGGTACACAGATAGCCTTGAAAATCTGGATACGGACATGGAAAGTCGGAAAGTGAAAGTTCATGTTACTTTTTTTTCAAAGTTCGAGGATATTTTGGATAGATTTTCATCACTCGACAGGGCTTTGCGTGTGATTTCTTACATTTTTCGATTTTTTCACTCTACTCACTTGGCGCATAAAGGTCACTTTCATTATGAAAATAATACCGTTTCGAATGAGGAACTTGAGAGGGTGAAAGTACGTTTGGCCATTGTTGCTCAGAAAGCTTTTTATGCTGAAGAGTACAAAAGTCTTTTGGAGGGAAAACCCGTATCTTCTAAAAGTTCCTTGTTGCCTTTAAATCCATTTTTGGATGAAAAACAAGTTATGAGGTTGAATGGTCGGTTAGTCAAGTCGCCTTCATTGTCGTATCGTGAACAGTACCCTATCATTTTACCATATAGCTGTCGTTTTGCCAAGCTGATGGCAGAATTTATACATTTGCTTACTGTTCACGGCGGGAATCAGTTAATGTTGCGAATGTATCGATGTGAATATTGGGTAACGCGATTACGAACTCTGATTCGTACGGTAATACATCGATGCAAACGTTGTATAATAGATCGGCAACGTTCTTGCAGTCAATTAATGGCAGCTCTTCCCGCTGAACGTACTACGATTGATAGGTCATTTACGACCACTGGTGTTGATTTTGCTGGACCATTCGATGTTAAAAATTATAACGGCAGATCGTGTAAGGTTACGAAAGGTTATGTTTGTATATTTGTTTGTTTTGCTACAAAGGCTGTACATCTGGAGGTAGCATCGGATTTATCAACAGATACCTTTTTGGCAGCTTTTAATAGATTTATATCCAGAAGAGGTTGTCCTCAGACCATGTTTTCGGACAATGGTACAAATTTTGTTGGTGCGTCAAATGAAATCGCAAGAGACTTTCGAACTTTTTTGAAAGAATGTCAGGCGCGAATGTGTTCCACCTTTGGACACAAAGGTTTAAACTGGCGATTTATACCAGCAGGGGCTCCTCATATGGGTGGTCTGTGGGAAGCTGGTGTTAGGAGTTTTAAACTCCATTTTAGAAAGGAAATTCAAAATTGTCGATATACATTTGAAGAATTATCAACGATCTTGGCAAGAATAGAGGCTTGTTTGAATTCTCGTCCTTTATCTCCAATGCCAGATAACCCTGGTGAACCTGTGGCTTTAACACCGGGTCATTTTTTGATTGGAGCGCCTATATTAGCTCCACCTGAACCTACGATCTTTGATAGTCCGATAAGCATAGTGAATAGATATCGAAAAACAAAGGCTTTGATTCATCAATTTTGCAAAAGATGGAAAGAAGAATATCTCGTAGGCTTACATAAACGCTATAAATGGCAACACCCTCAACGCGATGTCGCTATTGATGATTTAGTAGTCATCAAGAATGAACAATTACCTGCCACGTCGTGGAGGTTAGGAATAGTATCGAAAATTTATACTGGTACTGACGGTCATGTTCGCGTCGCCGAAATTCGCACACAAAACGGAATAGTAAGTCGACCAATAACTAAACTTGTTGTTTTGACTGAATTAAAATAGTCACGTCACTTTTTTAATCAAATTACTAGTACTAACCTCTTTTTTTTTCCTAGCAAAATGGACTCTAAGAACAAAAATATGCAAGCCATATCGGATTTGTTTGAAGATGGCCTTTTAGATTATGAGGAAGCAATGGAAGTCAGCGGTCCTCCAGATCAATCTCTTGCCGACGCTTCTAACAAGGTCTCCACAGACAAACCGGAACAGGCTTTGTGTCCTGGGATGGTCCCTAAACCCCTTTTGTTACGTGACACCGCGGAGTCCATTGAAAATCCAACCCAAGATAACCCAACTATCGAGCAAGTGGAGGTTCTTACCTTGAAGGCTGTGCTTCCAGTTCATGATGCCGCGTCCTCTTCGAGACTTCCACACCCTAGTACAAATCAAAAGAGGTCAAAATGTTTAATTTGCGGAAAAAACCATCCTATTCGATTTTGTTATAAATTCAGAGACATGAGCTTGGAACACAAACTTCGACAGGTGGCAGTCCATCGTATATGTGTTCGTTGTCTGTCCAGTGGTCATGTGGGCAAAGATTGCAAAAGTGCCGCCAATTGCAAATATTGCAAACAAAAACACAATTCTTTGCTTCATGAGCACGTGTCACAGAAATCAAAGGTTCGTGTCAAGCGGGGATCTCCGGAAAATCGTTTGACCATTCATCAGGCAATATCCTTTTCGCCTACTTTGCGGTTAAACCTTTGTCGAGGCTGGTCGAAAATTCCGTTGCGGGCCGTGTTAGATGTTTGTTGTCAAAGCAGCTATATCTGCAAAGAATTTGCGGTCAAATTGAATTTACCGTTGTATAAAGTGGACAACGAACAATACTGTCGGATTGAGTTGGAGTCGATCCACGATACGTCGCAACGAATATTTGTTACAGCTCGTTTGTACAAAATGAATGGCATTAGGACACCTGCAATGTCCGTCTCCGATTCGATTTTGGAATCGTTTCAGGGTCTTCAACTAGCGGACCCCAGTTTTAACCATTCGGGCAACGTGGCTTTGGTCTTAGGACCCGAAGTAAGCCCATTGATAATGAAAGGACGAATTCAAGCCGTTTCAGGGCTTCCACTTGCCCAATATACAGTATTTGGATGGGTTATCTCGGGATTATCTCCCTTTTAAACTTTTTTATAAATTTTTCGGTCATTAACCGCAACAGGAGTCCATCATGACTCAATTAAAAAAAAAAAAAAAAAAATTATAACTAACATCAGGAGTCCTTAATGGCTCAAAATTACGTAAAGCTTCAACAGGAGTCCTTCCTGACTCATTTATTTAAGTTATTTATTTGCAACACATTTCATTGTTGCAAGGTGGCCGGCAATGTTTAAGTACAAAATTCGTGTCTTCTATTATTAATTTTTTTTTTTTATGGTTTGAATGTTAAACATATACTTTTTATTACATCTTTCTTGTAAACCCTTTATTGGTTTTAACGAAAACCGTTTTACGGTATTTAAACATTGCTTTTGCTACTTTACAGCATATACACCATTTTAACTTTTGTTAAAAATCACTTGTGATTTAGATTGCAATAGCGATACACATTTGGTTTTCTTTTAATAAGACCTTTACAGGTAAATTTTCTACTACATTCAATAAAATACAGAGTTTTCTTCTGGCATTATAATACGTTGTGTTTTATTTAACCTATTTTCTTGTTTTCTCATATTTATATCGGATATACGCCGAAACAAAAGATGAATATTCTTTGTTCATGGCTTCTTGCCATTTTTCTGATTCGCCACTATTAATAGCTTGCTTCAAATTTTCAGGATCAAAACTAAAATTATTAACCAGATTTAATTCTTCTGTGCCCATTTTATAAATTTTCCGTGTCCTTCCAGGTTTTCCAGTTCTTAATATTCTAGGTCTACCTCCTTTTCGTTTTCCATCAGAATCGGCATTTCTTTCAGATATTTCCTCATTTTCTGATTCTTGGTTGTCAAAACCCAAGAAATCTGATTCCTCAGTTGAAAGCGATAAATCACTTTCATTCACACTTTGAAACTCCACAAAGTTTCCATTATCACCACATAACAAATGATCGCTATTTTCAATATACTCGTCTGAACTTGTGTTTCGAGTATTAGCAATGTCGAAACAGTCCAAAACATCAGAAGAATTTTTTCCAAGATCAATACTGTTGTTTTCAAATTCATTTTCAAAAAATTTGACGTCCCTTGAAACAACTATTTTATGAGTCTTCATATCAAACAATCTATAACCTTTTGTATTTAACTGATAGCCAATAAATGTATAGATTTTACCTTTTGGTTCCAATTTGGATCGACCAGGTTTCTTTTCCAAAACAACAGCTTTACAACCAAATGCTTTAAAATACGACACATTTGGTTTTCTTCCTGTCCACCGCTCATACGGGGTTACATTTTCCAAAACCTTGGTAGGCGATTTATTTTTTATGTAAACACTCGTATTGATGGCTTCGGCCCACAAAGCTTTAGGCAATTTTGACTCTTCTAGCATGCATCTAGTCATTTCAACTAACGTTCTGTTAGCTCTTTCAGAAACACCATTTTGCTGAGGTGTGTAGCTAACCGTTGTCTCATGTACAATACCACGATCCTTCAAAAAATGTTCGAAATTTGTATTAATGTATTCTCGCCCATTATCACTTCGTAATCGCTTCAATTTACAACCTGATTGTTTTTCAGCCATACTTAGATATTCTCTAAATGCGTTAAAAGCGTCGGATTTATTTTTCAAGACATAAACTGTAATGTATCGAGAAAAATCATCAATGAATGTTATAAAATATGAGGCACCACCATAAGACTTAATTCTCATCGGGCCACAAATATCGGTATGCACTAATTCAAGTACATTATTTGACGCCGTTGTACCAATTGATTTAAACAGTTTTGTTGACATTTTACACAATGAACAAGTAACACAATTAAATTCATTTAAGTTACCTTTCAACCCACGAACCATATCTTTACTTGCCAATTTCTTTAAATCATTAAAGTTTAGATGACCAAAACGCCTATGCCAAATGGTATTCGCACAATTTTCAACATTGTTAATATATGGCTTCTTTAAAGTTGATTTTATTTTATAAACACCATTCAAAACTTTTAATTGAAACTGAAACTTGTTCTTTTTAAAGACTTCACCGTTATCATCTTTAAATTTTATTGTATAACCTTTCTCAGTCATTTTACTAACCGACAAAAAATTTGACTTCATATTAGGAATATACAACACATCTTTTAAATCATAGCAATTGTTATTGAATTCCACTTTCACATCACCAATTCCTTTAACATTAAATTTGTCCCCAGAAGCTAATATTACATCACTATTGTATTCTTTCATACCTGAAAACAATTCTTTTTCTCTACATACATGAGAAGATGCTCCACTATCTAACAGCCATTCATTTAGGTTCTCATCATTTATACAGGAATTGATAATAAACATTGCACTTTCTTGATCAACACCAGCCTTGTTTTTGAATCGACATTGTGAACGCAAGTGTCCTTTTTTACCGCAACCATAGCATTTTACATTTTTTAATTTATTTTGAATACTTGCGTCTTTATTGAAGACATTCTTATTTTTTCCCTTAATTGCAAAAACTTGATCTTTACTTTCATGACAGTATTCACTCCTTCGTTGTTCTTCTTCTAATATTTTGTTCTTCAATTGTTCTAAATTCGGAATTGTATCACGGCTTTCAATTGCAATTACAAAATTTTCCAATTCTGGAGGCAAACTACACAGAAGAAAAATAGAAAGTAATTCATTTGGAATACATATATCAGCATCCTTTAAATCATCCGCTATTGAACAAAACTTATTTATTTGAGCACTATATTTTTCATTTGACACAAACTTGAATCGCACAAATTTCTTAAATAAATGCACTTTTCTTGCAGGATCTTTTGCTTTATAAATACTTTCCAGCTTGCACCAAGCTTCTCTTGAACTTTTGCTATCTTTTATATTAATTAGTTCAGATGTTCTCACTGATAAGGTTATTGATGCCAACGCTTTATTATCCCTTATTTTCCAAGCAATTTTTTCTTGTGGGCTTGCAAATTCACTTAACGGGGTTTCAATTACATCCCAATAATCTTGCGTTATCAATAAACTTCGCATCTGTATCGACCATGATGCATAATTATCTGTGTGCAACTTATCTATTTGAAAACTCGAGTTTGACATCTTAAAATTATCTTTCTTCCGGTTATATTTAATAAAACAGGATACGCAATTTTATTATACTCTAAAATTCTTAAGCAATCCTGGGCCCATAACCAATGTAAGAAAATATAAACGTTATGATATTATTTATTATAATATTAATATCTTTTTGTTTCGATAATTTTTCACAAACTGACAAACATAAAACAATATTGAACATATAACAAATAACTATTATGATTAAGAATTTATATTGAAAATAAAGTAGAAAACGTTCAAGTATTTCTAACAGTATTGCACCACATAACCTTTTTATTTGTTTATTGTTTACATGAAATTTATTGCTATATTTAATACATTTTATTATTAGAATAACAACATAACTCAAAATACTACTCTTTATAGCAAAAAACAATCATTTATTAATGCCAATCACTTCAAATAACTCAAAATAATTTTGTTTTCTTGATTCACAGAAATAAACCATTCCACCAGCAAAAAGGTCACAACATGTAATTTTAATAAGAAAGAATAGTCAGAACTATGGGAATTTTTAACCATAGGTAGACATAAGTAATATGTTTTGTTTTTTGCCAAAAAGATAAAATAAAAAAATTTTGAGTTAATATAGTATTGTTGATCGAGTGCGAAATGTAAAAATTTAAGCGCGCAGCTCGACAGATAACAAAATTCTGTATCGGAAAGTGAATTTCCAAATCTTTTGCTGCCAATTTGTCGTTCTGAGACACTGTCAAAGTCAGGAAAGTTAAGTAAATTTGCCTTCAATTTGTTAACTTTTGATGGTTTTGAGAGGTTTACAATATATTTTTTTTGTAGCTAAACAAGAAAAGATTTTACATTGATTTTTTTTCTCTGCGAAAGATTATATAAGCAGCTACCTTATGTAATTTTTTTTATTTTTCATTTTAAGTTTTATTAAAAAAAATCCTTCGAAATTAAAAAAAGAGGTTTTTTTTGTTCACTTTTTGATTAAAAAAAATTAAATTAAAAGGTTTTTGAAAGTGATGGCCGTCATTATCCTAAAAATCTTTTTCATCACAATAAAACCTAAAATCTATACTTTTAGACGAAAAAAGAAAACGTTGAGCGTTTTTGCGCCATTTTTTTTGGCGAATTTTTAAAAATATCACTATTTTTTGTTTTTTCTCATCTTGTGTGTTTACACATGAGTAAGAAACTTTTTTTTGGGTCAAAAACGTTTTGATAATTGATTGTTTTTTAATGTTTTTTTTAAATAAATTATTACAGGTTAATTGAAATTAATTTTTAACAGGTTATATTGGGGTTTAAACTGGCATTGCATGTATAAAAAGGTATGTGCGAAGCAGTAGTTTTTTCCACCCCAAAACTGGTAATGTATACCTGTGCGACAGCTTTCTCAATAACGCTATTTTATGCAACAAAATAAATATGCCGCACTTAAAAACCTTTGAAAATTGTTAAAACAAAATTATTTTTTAAAGAGAAACAAATCTGTGTTTCAAGTACTAATTTTTTTGGTGTATATATATTGTGGTTATTGCACGAAATTGTTTTCGGAACCCTTTTGAAACTACGAGAGCAAAATGGAAAGGTTTATACAAGATTAGAGTTATTACAAATAGTACGGGAATGTAAAGATAAATCTGTTGAAGAGAAATTGCGATTTTTTGATAGAAAATTGGATGAACTTTCAAAATGTCAAGGAGAGGGCGACATGTCCGCGGCGAAACAGTGTTTATACAGTTTCAGAAAATGTTTTTAATATACAACGCACAAGATTTTAATACATAGATTAATTGCAGACAGAATTTCGCAAGAAAGTTTTCAAGAGTTCAGTGTAATGTAGATATTATCAATAGACTATTGCTCAGTTCTAACCAGTGTTGCCACCTTAGGTGTAATTACACATTTCATGTGTAATTTTTCGTTTCATGTGTAGCCTATGTGTGATTCATGTGTACTTTTAAATTTTATCGTTTTTGATAATTATTATTTTTTATACACATACACATATTAAAAGTTTTTTACACTTGTCGAATCTAATATACCCTTCATATAAAAATACTTTGTACTGGGTTTGAAGCCGATAGCTATTCTACTTTTAAAAATAGAAAACTTAAGAAAATAATAACGTTTATGTACATATAATAAAAATACCATGTAGAAGGTTTGAGGACATTTTTCAACTTATTTCGTATTAAAAGTTTAATAAAAGTTGTTCATTCGTATTGGTGCTGCCCCTCCATCTGCTCCTATCCAACTATTTTTTTCCAAAATGTATGCACTATTGTCCAGTTACTTACTGTGTAACATTTAAAGTCGATAGATGTTATAATTTCCGAAATATAGCGTATCAAAAATTTCAAAAAAATTATTTATTTGAATGGGGGTTGCTCCTCTCCCTGCTTTAGTCCAATAAATTTGTTTTCCAAAATGTAGGTATTATTGTAAAATTACTTGATGTAAACATTTGACTTCTATAGCTGTGATTGGATAAAATACTCCCCCAAATTTGTGCTTCTACATAAAAAATTTTTCCCCTAATTTGTAATCGAGCATGGTAAGTACTTATTTAACTCCTTCTTTGTAAGCGAGCATGGTAAATACTTGCTTCCAATGTCTCACCATGTTAAAATAATGAGTTTTTTGGATTTTATATAATTTTTAGGCAAGTTTTTGCTGGGTTATTAAATTTAGAACAAAAAACGCTTTTTTCAAAAAAAAGGGATGTGTAATTTTGTCTTGATTCATGTGTAATTTAACATTTCGTTGGTGGCAACACTGGTTCTAACCCAATGATGACTAGCATAAAACCAACTCCAAAAAAGAAGTCATTGCCCTTTACGAAATAAGCAGTTTCTTTAATGCTTACCCCTGTACTTGATTTTAAAGAGGATTCAGAAGAGGTCTTTGAAGGAACAGATGATTAAGAACAGTAGCACTCCTGTTCTTAGTGGAAAAGGATAATTTTTAATTAGATTAGTTGTTGTTTTCATACTTTAAATTACTTGTTACTTCTGTAAATAAGTTATTGTTATATATAAACTACTTATTTTCAGATAAATTTAATACATTAAATCACAAAAAAGCGACAAACAAGCTTAAAAATAATTTTTTTGTGAAAATAACAAAATATATAAAAAAAATTTTTTTTATACAGGGCCTTTTCGAGGGGTGGATTTTGGGGGTATTTCTGCCCCTTCCCATAAAAGCTTATAAATTTTACTTTTATAGTATTTGGGCGTAAGTTATCCACTATTTTTGTTAAACACATTATTTTTGCAAATTTTACTTTATGCCGCCGCACAGTGCTTTGATCCCATATAGTGATGGGACAAAAATAGAAGGAGTGGTCCCAGAGTTTAAAAATTTGGTACACTAGTATAAAATACTTAAATTAAGATTATAGAAAGGACGAAATTTTCAATTTTGACTACATAACTGCACTGAAAGTTACAATAGTCCGTAGATCATTTACATCCCGTGGTAGTAACTTGTGTGATAACTTTTATTGGGATTGACGCAAGGAAAAAATGCTAAGATTGTTACAAAAGTTATCCGATTCTCATTAAATTGGGTGGTGTGGTAATTATTATGTGTTAAAAAATGTTAGTGCCAAATTACATTAAAATTTATTTATAAAAATAGAAAATAAAAAACAAATTGGCTAAAAATCTTCTACATTATATTTTTGACGACAACGTGAAAGTACAAAATTATAATCTTTCTAAATTTAAATTAAATATAAAATACGTATAAGTGCGTTTTTTAATAATAATTTTTATATTTGTAATAATTTATATCAGAGTACTGCAGCCGGTGTTTCAAAAACAAGTAAGCATTATTCAACACACAAAAAAACAAGTTACTTCTACGTCATCTTTTAAATATGCCATAGCACTCCTTATGTTTATTCATTTTATATGTATCAGAATAATGATTGTGTTTCAACTTTGCACAAAAAATCATGCACAACATGCAATTTAATCATACCGAGTGTTTACCACATTTTCAACTATGCATGTTCGGCACTCGGTTTTAATATGAAGGCTTGATTTAATCATTTAGAGTTGATGATGAAATTTTGCACAATGCATGTTTGATACTCGGTACAAATTAACATACTTTTTGCGTTGTTTGGTATGATTAAGATTGAAAAACGAAGTACAACATGCAATAATGCAAAAATATAGAAATGAAAGAAATCATTGTGTTAGCACTAAATAATTTACTGCCTACAAAAAAGAAGTGAATGTTGAAGTGTGTGTTGGTAGTTTAGTTATTTAAAAACATTTCGTCGTAAAAAATCTTTTTAAAATTAGATAGAGCATTTCTTAATTTTTGTGATAAAATATTTTACCCATTTTTATAATAAAATTTTTATTAAATTTTAGGATTAAGATAAGAAGTACTTATTACACTTTTCATGTAAAGAAAACCCATTTCATTTTTGTTTTTGAATAAAAATAAGTTTTAATATTTGCTTTTTATTTTAGAGAAAAAAATAATTCCTGACTTTCCTCCTTATTTCCTAAAACGCAACGCCCTAGAACAAAAACAAAATGTATGAAAATGTTTTTTAAATTTATATTTTTTCCATACATTTGTTAGAGTTATAATGCGTTGCGTTTTACGTAAATAGGCCCTTTGGTTTACCGCAGAACATTACGCATTAATGTCTACAATATGATTTAATGCCTTTTGTATACATACGTATGTATGTATTTGCATTGTTTAATCTTTTAAGTTCGTTTTTCAACTTTAATCATACCAAACAACGCAAAAAGTATGTATATTTGTACCGAGTATCAAACATGCATTGTTCAAAATTTCATCATCAACTCTAAATGATTAAATCAAGCCTTCATATTAAAACCGAGTGCCGAACATGCATAGTTGAAAATGTGGTAAACACTCGGTATGATTAAATTGCATGTTGTGCATGATTTTGCCCGCAACTTTTCGATCGAGTGTTTTGATCGATTGTATATGAAAATTTGTATGCATGCACAAATCAACAAAAATGTGATTTTTGCAGATCACTGATTTATATATTTTTTAATTTACAATAAATTATCTTTAGTATTGGACTCTTCCCAAAACATATTGCCGCTCAAGGAAACATTTGTCTCGTCGTCTTCAACTAGCTCATTAGCATTTTTTCTAAGTATAAATTTATCAATTTCTGCAAATAGTAAATTTTTTTTGGTCTTTGGATTCCTTTTTGAAGTCAAAAATGGATCTGAAGATAGTAATAAATTAGTCATTAAATCTTTATGAGTGTATTTTCGTGACGTTTTCCTCGTTTGGGACAGTCTTGCTTTTTTACTATTTTGTGGTTGGCTTCCAATGCTTCTTCAGACAAGCACCCTGAATAATAATTTTTTTTCTCAGTTTGTAACGCATACAGAGACGGAAAACAATTTGGGTGTATTTCATTTATTGTGTTACGTAGCACACTATATTTTCAAAATGAGATTCCCGTTTTTAATTTTCCACTGCAAATTCTAGTTCCTCAATGAAAAATTTTAATACTAACTCTAGCACTCTTCGGTGTTTAGTTTTGACTGTAGTGCTACCAAAATCTTTCTTCCGTCTATTACATTTTCTACATGAAGTTTCTGTTGCATGTAAAGTCACTGTCGTATCACATTTTGGAGTTGAAAGCAGCAAATTTTCATTAGCAATTTTCCTCGTGCTTGGTTGCTAAGAATTTAAATTAAATATATTTAATAATATCTTTATTTTAGAATAGCAGTTAAAATTTATAAAACTTACATCATCAACATCAAAAAAATATTGTTTACCCACGAAGAATGTTTTTTTTAATGCATTAAGTTGCCCCTGCTTTCTTTCCAAAAATTTTTTATTTTGATATTGAAGAAATAAACACTTTGTAATAACTTATTTTTGTCAAAATATGACTCGCCTATGTTTCTTTCAACATATTTATATACCTCTGGTTCTTTATCTTTAAAGGTTGCTTTTATCCAGCAGTCAACTATATCTTAATTATATAAAATAAAAGCCATCACTTTAAATTATTTGTTTTGACCAATTACTTGATGTTTTATTAATAAAATCTTTGTTTACACTATGATTAGAGATGTGCACATTAATTTATTGAACCACGCACTCTCACTTTCACTCGTTTGTTAAAGTAAGTAATTATCAAGCATATAAATTTATTGAACTATTTATTAGAAAATTTAAATTTTTTCTTTAACTGAAATGTCTGTGTGCAATATTTGCGAACACTCCACCAAACAATTTTGCTTACTACAAACAAAGGATGTTGCAAAAAAAAAACTTCTGTCACGTACTCATCTCCAATTTAAATAAAAGATAACGGCAAATAATATTTGTAGGTGGCAGTCAAATCTAGCGACTTTCAATTGCTGCTTTAGTTTCTTGTGATGCAAAGTTTTATAAGAATTATGAAAGACATTTAACTTTTGTCATATTTTGATCTAGTTTTTGTTATAAGTAGTCACAACAGAACTGGAAAAAACAAATTTTTTTCCAATTCATAGCTCACATTTTAAACACTTTAAAAATTAAGCTAACTTCTAGCGATTTTTTATACTAACCTATCTATATTTTTAGGAAAAAAAGTTAGCAACAGTGATGGGAGGTAAACAATGAAACACCAACGTCAATCTGTTAATTAAGCGGCATCTTGTAGCGTTAAAAAGAGGCAAACACAATTTTATACTTATTTTTTTAATTTCCCTCGTTAATTAATCTAATCTAATGGTATCAATTTGGTTTTTTATGTAATTATATTGTAAGTCTTTTTTGATTTTTAACTCCAGAAAACTGTCGAAATTTGAAAAAAAATCACGAAAATAGCAATTTTTAAAAATATTTTTTTTTAAAGTTGTGGTTAATTTTTAAAAAAATTTTTTCTTGTAGTTATTAGAAAACAGTATGGATTTTTGAAAACAGAAAAAAACCCATAGACCATATTTTATTTTTTTTTTAATTTTCCATCAAAGTTAAAAAATTTTTAGAGCTTAAGTGAATAATAAGCATATTTTAAACCAGTGGTCTTCACAAAGAGAAACGTACTTAAAATGAGTGTATTAGGGTCAGCGTTGCCATTATTTTTTTTTTATAAGAACGGCAAATTTGGAAAAAACAAATCTGCATTTTAAGTGAAAAAACGGAACATAACAAATTATAAATAAAAAAAATAAAAACATAGCACAACATATACCGCTCATTCAGTAATACAGTACTAACTGAAAAATTTAAAAATAAAAACCAAAATAATTCATTTTTATAAAAAAATTAAAGTATTGTTTTTACTATATTTGTTTTTGTGTATCAGTGTTTTGTAAGCTTATGTTTTTTTTTTATTTCAAGGCAAAATATAAAATTATTAATATTTTGTTTTATTATAACGATATTTTTTAGCTAATTCTAAGCTGATGATACATATGTGAATCCTTGATTTGGCTATCTGTATTGGTAGAGTTATTTGAGCATCTATTTTGGATACAAAGATTTTTGAGTCAAAAATCTTCTTTTAGTTTTTTCATTAATTGATTTCTCTCATTTCCTGAAACAGAATGAAACTCAATATGCATTGTATGCCGCTTAAGGTGCGATGCAAACATATTCTTTAGTAACTGGTTGCATACAAGGCACTCAGCCTCTTTGAATATGTTTAAAGAAAACAAAAAAGATTTTCCCACTTAATATCCCACATAATTATTATAAATATTTTTTTCTAAAATGCTGTAAAAAATTTATATATAGGTATGTCCGTAGGTTTTTACCTGAATTATGAAAACGTTTTTAAATTGCATAAATTTATGTAGCTTGCTATCAATTTCTTACTGTAATTTTCAAAAAAATTTTAGCTCTACCTATATTGCAAACATAAAGAGCTTCAAATTATTTTTGGATAATTACACACTAATTGGCAACGCTGCAGTGCAGAAAAAACATTTTTAGCTCTCTCTGAAAAATAAAAACATGCGACATACACCTACTCTGTTTGAAAGCTAACAAGCTACTAATTGAAATTTTTTCTTTTTCATATGTTTGTTGTTTTGATTATGATTACCGTTTGCAATGATGAAAACAAAGCGTATGGATTTTTTTATTTATGAAAGATTGTGTAAGGTTAATAATTTATTATGTTTTCTTAAGTTTACGGTCGAAAAATAAAATAAAAATAGCTCGCCATGAATTATAAAAGCAATATTAGTAAACAAAATACGATATTTATTTAAAAATACAATTTAATCAGGATTAGTTATTCAGTTGCTGTTTGCAGATTTTAAGAAGCATTTTGGTAGGAAAACAATTTATTTTGGAAAACCCTGGTTGTAATATTCACGAAGAGAGTAAGTAAAAACCCGAAAATCTTCGTTAGCTGGGTAATATGGGTGAAGACCACTGTTTTAAACCAACAAAAACTATGCATAGGAAAATAATATACTAAAAATTTTTTTACAGTTGGTTTCAAATATAGTTAGCTACTACAAAAAAAAATTTGAATCCCCTAGTTCAAAAAATTTTTACAATTACGTCAAATCCCGATAATTCGTACCCCGATAAATCGTAATTCCCGATAATTCGTAATAAACCTTCGGTCCCTTGAAAAAATCTCGTTAACTCTTAAAATTTCCATACATTTTGGTCCCCGCGGTAATTCGTAATTTTTTTTCCAATAAAATCTTCTTTACCTCTTAAAAAACGTAATTGT
Source organism: Melanophora roralis (assembly GCA_963583895.1). Taxonomy (NCBI): domain Eukaryota; kingdom Metazoa; phylum Arthropoda; class Insecta; order Diptera; family Rhinophoridae; genus Melanophora; species Melanophora roralis. The sequence continues at coordinate 60,480,042 of OY757189.1, forward strand.
TTGCTAACTACCACTTATAATTCGTAATAAAAACAACAAAAACATGGAAAGAATGATTTTTTGTTTACCGCTATTTTTTTACGTGGCTTTTGCTTGTGTGTGTGTGTTTATTTTTTTAAGTTAAGTTTGTTACAAAAATACTTTTTTTTACGCTAAGTAAATTAATTTGCTACTTTATTTTATGTATTTATATTATTTATTTTGTATTACAGTCAAATCCCGATAATTCGTAATCGCAAGGGACCGGCCATTTCTTACGAATTATAGGGGTTTTCGATTAAGCGGGGTTTCGATTTACCGGGGTTAAAATAAAATAAATACGAATTAACGGGGGTTTTCAATTTATTTACTAAAACAATAAAGAGAAACATAAAAAACGTTTTATGCGTGCGCTTTGACATTTTTCTTTATTATTCATGTAACAAACTAATCTTAAGAAAATAAACACACACACAAGCAAAAGCAAAAGCCCACTTAAAAAAAATAGCGGTAAACAAAAAAATCATTCTTTCCATTTTTTGTTGTTCTTATTACGAATTATAAGTGGTATTTAGCAAACAATTACGATTTATAAGAGGTAAAGATTTTTTTTTTTTAAAAATTACGAATTATCGAGGGGACCAAAATGTATGAAAATTTTACGAATTAACGAGATTTTTTCAAGGGACCGAGAGTTTATTACGAATTATCGGAAATTACGATTTATCGGGGTACGAATTATCGGGATTTGACTGTAATTATTTTTAGCAATTGTTTTTTATGTTTATTTTTGATCGTTTTAGTAAATAAATTGAAAACCCCCGTTAATTCGTATTTATTTTACTTTAACCCCGTTAAATCGAAACCCCACTAAATCGAAAACCCCTATAATTCGTAAGAAATGACCGGTCCCTTGCGATTACGAATTATCGGGATTTAACTGTACTATTTTTTTTAAAACAATGAAAAACCAAAGTAATTTGGGATTTTAGTGTCATTTTATAGCGTAAAATACATACAAACGAAAAAACTTTACTATTTTTGCTGTTTTTTATTAAACAGTATTAATTTAAATTTATATTTTACAGTATTTGTAGTTATTTTTCTTTTAAACCTTAGAAAACTGTCGAAATTTGAGAAAAAATCACGAAAATAGCCATTTTTAAAAATAATTTTGTTTTAAAAGTTGTGGTTAAATTTTTTAAAATTTTTTTCTTGCAGTTATCAGAATGGATTTTTGAAAACAGAAAAAAGCCCATAGACCATATTTTTCTTTTTTTTTAATTTTCCATCAAAATTAAAAAATTTTTGGAGCTTAAGTGAATATTAAGCATTTTTCAAACCAATAAGAAATACAGTCAAATCCCGATAATTCGTAATCGCAAGGGACCGGCCTTTTGCTACGAATTATAGGGGTTTTCGATTTAGCGAGGTTTCGATTTAACGGGGTTAAAATAAAATAAATACGAATTAACGGGGTTTTTCAATTTATTTACTAAAAACGATAAAAAGAAACAAAAAAAAAACATTTTATGCGTGCGCTTTGACATTTTTCTTTATTATTCATGTAAGAAACTAATCTTAAGAAAATAAACACACACACAAGCAAAATCAAAAATCCGCGTAAAAAAACAAATAGCGGTAAACAAAAAATCACTCTTTCCATGCAGAGAAACAAGCCGATGTCAAATGATCGGCGGCGGCGGCGCGAGCTAAATCAGTCGGCGGCGGCGGCGCTTAGACAACATTGACGGCGGCGGCTTAAATGTCGGCTCAAGTGTATTGTTTTATACAATTTCATTGTGAGTTTTCAGCAACCTGTAGTGCGATTCAGTAAATTTAATGATCGTTATATTTATCGACAGATGCCCTAAACGCAATTGGAACGAACGTCGAATTTTTCGTTGCGAATATTCGTCTTAAAAAATAAAACACATTTGTGTATATGAAAATGCACACAAACAGTGCGTCGACTAAAATTCGTCATGCGTAACAAACTCTGCGATAGGTTTATTTCTATTTCTTACGCAGACGAACGACGAATAATTTGGCACAGAGTGACCATTTTTCTTTTATTTTGTTATTAAATAATGTTATTTTATACTTTAAGAATCATTTTCACTTTTTATTTGTTGCATTAACATAATTAAAAACTTATTTTTGGTTATTGTTATTTGAAATCTATTTGATAAAGCTGTATCAATCAAGTTCTAAAATTATAAAAATTATTATTTTCCTTTTTGGCCACCCACACCACACTGTGCGATGTGTGAACAAAGTTTTGTTCAATGGCAGAACAAAATTATGGCTCGTCAAGACACTAAGATAGAGTCGTTCACAAAAACATATTAAACTATGTCCTATATGCCCTAAACACAACTGGAACGAACGTCGAATTTTTCGTTGCGAATATTCGTATTAAAAAATAAAACACATTTGTGTATATGAAAATGCACACAAACAGTGCGTCGACTAAAATTCGTCATGCGTAACAAATTCTGCGATAGGTTTATTTCTATTTCTTACGCAGACGAACGACGAATAATTTGGCACAGTGTGACCATTTTTCTTTTATTTTGTTATTAAATAATGTTATTTTATACTTTAAGAATCGTTTTCACATTTTATTTGTTGCATTAAATTGTATTTTTAGTGGTGTATTTATATATTTTTTAAATAATTTTTTTTTAATTATTATTTTTTTCAAATAGTGCTTTTTTAAGAAATATGGTCACTCAATCACAGCTGTTTTATTCGTTCTAAATGTGTTTCACTTAACGAATTTACGCAACGAATTTTAACAGACGAATTCGTCGTGTAGTGCGAAATTCATCGTTCGTCCCAGTTGTGTTTAGAGCAAGAAGTTGTCGTTTCAGCTACGGTTAAGTGATTCACTAAAGCTGGAGGTCCATACCATACGTTCTATGCGCTGTACGTTCTCTCCGTCTGTCAAAAAAGTAGAACCAGTGTATTTGTATGTGACAAGAAACATAACAAATTGCATAGAACGGATCTGCGCAAGTAACGTATAAAGTAGGTTTACTTTCTACTTTTTCATACGTCGCATGCGAAATAAGAAAATGACAGATGGTTTTGTTATCCAGTGATGACAAATTTTAAATGCTATCAAAAAACATGTGTGTGCGGTAGATTAAAGTTTTGGTATATTTTGTGTTAAAAACAGTATGTTATGAAAAAAATTCTTTTATTATAAATTTTGCAAATAATCTTAAGAATAAATTTCCTTAAAAATAAGTTTTCAACACAAATATTTTGTAGCCAAAGTTAATATTGTTTTTATCGACTACTTTTATAATTTAAGTGTCATCTTTGTTGTGTTTTTATTTATGTAAGTGTAATGAAGAAAATCTGATTTCTCTTGGTTAAGGGTTTTTAATTTTTTAAAAGTTGCCGCAAAAATACCACTGACTTCCCGCTCTAGATATAAGTTCGGTAAAAAACATAATTTCACTTTTCATTTTGCTTTAGTTTGTTTTTATTTTACACAGATTTTTTACAAAACAGCTGATCAAAACAAATAACTTTTCGCACAAAACGTATTGCATGTAACTTGGCAAAAACAAACGTATAAAACGTACAGAAATATTATACGCATAGAACGGAGCCACGCATATAACGTATGGTATGGACCTCCAGCTTAAGAAATGTTTAACGATAGTGAACAACTTGATTTTTGTATATATTGTATTTTCAATAAAGTGGCTGTAAAATAAATTTCAAATTAACCAAAGGCAAATTAATAAAAATAAGCTACTAAATAATTAAACGCTGTTCTAAAACACAAAAATAAATTTTATCGATAAAAATGACAACACAAAAATTATTGTCGTTAAATTAAAAGTGATTATGAACATCGTTAAAACATTTTGCTGTTTACTTAACAATTACATCTTTCTTTAACAATAGCGAATATCGTTAAAAAACTTAACTGAATCGCAAAATCGAAATATATTATATATTTATAATACTTAAACGATGCGAATATCGTTAAAATAAGTTACTGAACCGCAGTTTTGAATGCTGTTTGATCAAACAATGTTAGGCAAGTGATTAAACCAATACACTTTGAACTTGTCTTTTTAACACGACCTTGTTGGACACATGAAGCTTTCCGAAATTTTCGCCAACATTCAGCACCACCGCTGGTTGTCACAGCACATACAATGTAGCAGCGGAGCTGATTTACTCGGCGGCTGTGCTTGCGCCGGCTCAGCTTTTGAGCCAATATAAATCGGCGGCGGCGCGGCTATCGAAAATATACCGGCGGCGGCTAGAAGCCGGCTCTGAGCCGATCGGCTTGTTTCTCTGTTTCCATGTTTCTGTTGTTTTTATTACGAATTATAAGTGGTAGTTAGCAAACAATTACGATTTATAAGAGGGTAAAGAAGATTTTATTTAAAAAAAAATTACGAATTAGCGAGGGGACCAAAATGTATGGAAATTTTACGAATTAACGAGATTTTTTCAAGGGACCGACAGTTTATTACGAATTATCGCGAATTACGATTTATCGGGATTTGACTGTACTTATAAAAAAAGAAATCACAAAAAAATTTTTGTACAGTTAGGTGCAAATATAGTTAGTTATTACGGAAAAAAATTTCAATCTTATACTCCAAAAAATGATTATTTTACAACTGTTTTCCAGATGCATGTAAGACTCCGCTATTTGTTTAGCCATTTTTACTTCAAATTCTTTGACTTTGGCGCCCCCTAGCGCCACCAAAAAGAGCTAAAACTAAAAAATTCTTTAAAATTTATATAAAAATTATTGTTATCTGTCGACCTATATATTTTTATCTACAATATAAAACCTTTTTTTTATTGTATTTTTGTCTATGGGACACGGCACTGTGCGCCGCCCACATAGGGAGAGAGGACGACACTGTCCAAGTGAAGATTTTTTTAGCTTTCGCTTACGTTTAAAGTTGCATTTGCCTAACAATAGTATTAAAAACTTAAAAAAAAAATTTTACTTTTCAGAGGTAGTAATAGTTCTTCTAAGGGGAACTTTTTCCCCCTTAGTCTGATTTTTTTTATCTTTAATCTTCAAATGCCTATGGGTACAATACATGTTTCTGCCAAGTTTCATCAATCTAGGAGCACTTAGTAATTTTTTAGAAGCTTTATTGTAAAAAATAAAAAGTAATGTCCGGCTAGAATGGTAAAATACCCCTATGTGCGCCGCCGACTTGCTGCGGCTTGGGTCGGCTTAAAAGCGTAGCCGGCTGCAAATAATAAAATATTTTTAAAATAATTTTGATTTAGTTTTAAAAGTAACAAAGTAACATTCATTGTAAAATTGTAATATGTGTTTTTACTTGACAATCCTGCAAAATGGAAATGGATTGCAAAACAATGGCAAGCATCGTACATTAAAAAAAATATGTTTCCATGGTAAATTATCTTACAAGGTATACTCGATTCGAGTTTGCTCACGCGTTCAAACTTTCAAAACAGCATATTTTCCTTACATTAACGACATTGTTTTTACAACAACTTCATAAATTTGGTATCGTGTTTGGTGTAGTGTTTGCCATAGCGACTATACCTTGTAAGGTAATTGTACCATGGATGTATCCAGGGCCGGCGCTTTCATATGCACAGTTGGCACAGTAAAACCGGGCACCGAAATTAAAGGGCGGCAAAAAAAAAAAAAAAAATACACACAACCCCACATGCGTCGTACAAGTACCGATAAACAGTGATTTTTTTAATGTCCTATGACCTTATATTTAAAACACATCATATACACACACACCACATATATTTCATAATATCCTCTCATTTCATATGCACAATATATTTTTACTGGTCTTAATTCTATTGCAAGCAACAACAATTGAGAAAAATACAAAATCTGCATACACACGCACGCCATACATTTTTGATGGCAACATCTCATTCCATACAGTGTTGCCACCAACGAAATGTTAAATTACACATGAATCAAGACAAAATTACACATCAAATTACGAATTACACATCCCTTTTTTTTTTTTTGAAAAAAGCGTTTTTTGCTCTAAATTTAATAACCCAGCAAAAACTTGCCTAAAAATTATATAAAATCCAAAAAACTCATTATTTTAACATGGTGATGACATTGGAAGCAAGTATTTACCATGCTCGCTTACAAAGAAGGAGTTAAATAAGTACTTACCATGCTCGATTACAAATTAGGAGAAAAATTTTTTATGTAGAAGCACAAATTTTGGGGAGTATTTTATCCAATCACAGCTATAGAAGTCCAATGTTTACATCAAGTAATTTTACAATAATACCTACATTTTGGAAAACAAATTTATTGGATTAGAGCAGGGAGAGGAGCAACCCCCATTCAAATAAATAATTTTTTTGAAATTTTTGATACGCTATATTTCGGAAATTATAACATCTATCGACTTTAAATGTTACACAGTAAGTAACTGGACAATAGTGCATACATTTTGGAAAAAATAGTTGGATAGGAGCAGATGGAGGGGCAGCACCAATACGAATGAACAACTTTTATTAAACTTTTAATACGAAATAAGTTGAAAAATGTCCTCAAACCTTCTACATGGTATTTTTATTATATGTACATACAAACGTTATTATTTTCTTAAGTTTTCTATTTTTAAAAGTAGAATAGCTATCGGCTTCAAACCCAGTACAAAGTATTTTTATATGAAGGGTATATTAGATTCGACAAGTGTAAAAAACTTTTAATATGTGTATGTGTATAAAAAATAATAATTATCAAAAACGATAAAATTTAAAATTACACATGAATCACACATAGGCTACACATGAAACGAAAAATTACACATGAAATGTGTAATTACACCTAAGGTGGCAACACTGATTCCATATGAACAGTATTTGTTTACTGTGCCAAGACATATCATACAAGGTGGCCGCAAGAAAAAAATTAAGAGAGTCGTTCTCTTACTATTTATTTTTTTATATGGAGAAAAATACAAAATCTGCACACACACGCACGCACATTTTTCATGACAACTTCCTACTCCATATTAACAAAATATTTTTACTGGCCTTTACAAAAGAACTTACTAGATAGTGATACATATTTAATAATGGCATATGAATGGCATTTATTTTTTGCAAAATAGAAATAATTGGTTTTGCAAAAATAAAAGCGCGGAGAATTAAATTTTAATTTTATAACGAAATAAATATTTAATATTTTTAATATTATTTTTTTTAAATTTTGAAATATAAATATGAAGTTATATGGATTAAAGACATTTTTGTCACAAATTTTTGCTTTTTATTTTTTTCTTAAGTTTATATAATTTCTGTTTATTAGAAGAAATATTTTACCGTTAATGTTGAAAGAAACTTTTATTTTGAAAAAAAGCAGGGTTTTTCTACCGACAATAGCCGAGTAGAATGCATTTTCAAAAGCAGCTACGCAATTTCATCATCAGTATTTTTTGAACGATAGTAGTGTCTTATGACTGTACACATCACCCATTTAACTTACTAGGTGTGTTCATTTACAGAAAATTATCACTTATTTTCGATAATTATTACTAGTAAGTGTTTACGTACACAAAAAATTAGCAGCTAGAGAGCCAAGAAAGAGCGTAATATGTTTAGAAACAAAAATGTTTCTGAGATTTTTTTCTGGTAGTGAAAATTTTACATCAGAAATTATTCAAACAGTCTTTCTGTCATTATGCATTGAAAAAAAATTTAAGTTTTAAATTTTTATAAGTTTACAATAACAAAATACATTTCCTTGCAAGTTTTGACTGTAAAAGTGTTCATTTACTTTTAAATATTTTTGAGAGCAATTTTGATAATATTTCTTTTTACTCTCTCGTTGCTAGTAATTACTGGAAAGTTATTGAACACAACTACTGTTACATGTTACATGTATGTACATGTATTAAAAACAATTAGTTCAACACTATATAACAATATGCATATCAACATTTTTATCTTCTTTTGTGTTGTAGAGGATTACACCTCCGTAGGAAACCTCTTAAAAAAATGCATCGAAAGTTCTACCTCTTGGGTGATGTAGAAACATACATATTAGGGTGACCTTTTCAAAAAGTGCACCAGGTGACAAAAAGTATAGCGCCGGCGCTGGGTGTATCTATAGTACAGATAATATCTTTGCATTTGCGTTTTCATACTGTCAACACTTACAAAAATAACAACCTTGTCTTGATATGGATATTATTTGACAGTTTTAAATCATTAAGAGTGTTGTTGTGAGAAGACTTATCTAGTTAAAATCTATTCCTTGATATTGAATTCAATATTTCCCCGTTTTAAAAATAATAGTAGTTTTTGTGATATATGCACTAAACTTAATTTGCTTTTAAACATTTCTAAGAAAAAAATTAGCCAAAGAAATATAAGCAGTTTTTTAATATAGAAAGTATTTTATAAAGTGTTTCTTCGGACTCTGAAATAGACGAATCTGATTAGTATGTATCAATTAACAAAGATATTTCTTATTACAATGAACTTCTTAGAAAAAAGGAGGAATTTAGAAATGACCAATATTGAAGTGTCTTCAAATGCAATATCAGAGTGCTGAAAAAAATTCGGCAATTTGTATATATTCCTATATAAAAAGTCCTGAAAAATATACATTTTGTAAGCAGTGCTTCGAATAAAATAAATGATTTTAAAAAGGAATATGTGCTTATTTTTATCGCTTATGAAACAGTAGCATACAATTTGTATGTGGGTCTTCATTAAACTTAATATAACCTAATTTAAACTTTTTATAAGTTAGTACACATTTCTTATCAAATTTTTTGTATAAACTTATTCAATTTATTTCAATAATCAAAATTTTACTGAAAACGTTTACTTTTAGGCCGGCTGTGAGCCTTCGCCGACAATTTTTCCTTATAGCCGCCGCCGCCGCCGACATTTTACGACGACTTGTTTCTCTGGTACCCTTCAAGAAATTTGTGACCGAAACTAACCCTAATACATTTTTTTCGGTCATTTGTGACCAATATTTCTATCATTTCTGAAGGTGCGAGGGAGATGCAAGATCACACGTACACAAAGTTTCGGTAATTTTTTTCACATCGCCGTTAAGAAAATGGTAGAAAATAATGACCAAAATACCGGTCATCTGTGTCGGTCATATGACCGGTCAAATGACTGTCACTGTTCTGGTTGGGTATATTGTTTTTGTCAACAAAATACACATAAATCGTCCTTAGCAGGCTACACCATGATACAACAAATCAGGTAATCTCGTCCCTGCAACAACTACAAATTAGTACAGAAGTGTCAAACAACAGCTCAAAGAGAAAAAACGATGAGTAATAATTGTTGTTGTTTTATTTTCACAGGGAGAACATAATTTTGACATTTTGACACTAACCAGCTGGGCCGACGAGACTACCTGGTTCTTTGTATCATGGGCTACACTAATACAGATAAAGTTAAGAACCCAGCTGATTATGTATATTGTTTTTGTAAAAAAAATACACATAAATCGTCCTTAGCAGGCTACACCATGATACAACTCATGATACAACAAATCAGGTAATCTCGTCCCTGCAATAACTACAAATTAGTGCCAAAGTGTCAAACAACAGCTCATAGAAAAAAAAAACGATGAGTAATAATTTTTGTGGTTTTATTTTCATAGGGAGAACATAATTTTGACATTTTGGCACTAATAGCTGGGCCGACGAGACTACTTGGTTCTTTGTATCATGGGCTACACTATTACAGATAAAGTTAAGAACCCAGCTGATTATGAAATTGCCTTGAAATTTTGTGAAAGTAATTGTCAAATTTATTAAATTTGCTTGAAATTTAAAAATTTTTTGACATTCACTTGATCAAACACAAAAAAGAAATACAGAGGGCGAATTTTTTGAATTCGCCTTGATACTACCCATGGGGAAATTATGTGTACATTATTGCGCCATGATACTACTTGTATTAGTGTACCCTGGTCCTAACGCTGCGGCCACAATTTCAAGTTTTCGCTTTCAAGTTGATCACACATATTGTTTGTCAAATTCATTCTAATAGGCTGCACGCAACTTGATAATCAACTTTTTTTTTTTTTTTTTTTTCATATATTTATTATTGAATCTTCGCCTGTGGCGAACTAACAATAAGTGTGCAAATCTTAAAACTAGGTAGTTAATATAAGTCCAGCCAGTGCCAGACTAAAATTTAAGTTCTCATATTAATTATCAAGCTTCATATGAGCGCAACAGTATCCCTCCTTTTCAGGCGGGTGTGCCCACTATGCTGCAGGATGTTTCGGGCGAGCGGATTTGGGTGAATTTCCAGCTTATTTAAATACTTGCCCACATAGTTCAGGATTTCGCATTTAACTAGTGGAACTTGTAGATCCTTGTGGATGTTGCTGTTTTTAACATACCAAGGAGCACCAGTTATCATTCTTAGGATTTTGTTTTGCCTGCGTTGAATTTTTTCTATGTTGGATGCGGAAGCAGTGCCACATAATTGTATACCGTAGCACCAAATTGGTTTCAAAATCGATTTGTAGAGTAGAAGTTTACAATCAAGACGAAGCACAGAGTTTCTGCCGATAAGCCAATGGATTTGAGCAGCTTTAAGTTTCATTTGCGTCAACTTCGCATCTATATGAGGCTTCCATGTGAGGCGGCGGTCTAGGTGAATACCAAGATATTTTGTCTCGGTTCGTTGAGGCACCAAATGGTTGTTAATAGTGATTAAAGGGCACGTTTCTTTGCGTAAAGTAAAAGTTACGTGAGTACATTTTTGCTCATTAATTTTTATTCCCCATAATTTTGCCCACTTCTCTACTTGGGTTACGTGTTGTTGTAATTGGCACGAAGCCTCTTTAGGATCTTTATGAATACTGAAAAAAGCGGTATCATCAGCAAATGTAGACGTATGCGTAAAACAGTTGGTTGGCATATCTGCCGTGTAAAGCAAGTACAAAATTGGACCTAGTATACTCCCTTGAGGTACACCAGCCCCAATTGGTTGAGAAAAACTTATTTGATTTCCCTCTTTGATCATAAATTGTCGACCGGCTATGTACTTTTCTAAAAGGTTGAAAATATTAACTGGAAGGTTAAGCTTAAGTTTGTTTAACAGGCCTTCGTGCCATACTTTATCGAAAGCTTGAGAGACATCAATAAAAAGCGCGGAGCAGTACTTCTTTTCCTCAAATGTTTTTCTTATAACCTGTACCAGTCTGTGAGTTTGTTCGATTGTGCTATGTTGACTTCTAAAGCCAAATTGGTGATCTGGAATGCAATTGTTTCCATTCATGATCGGAGTCAGCTTGTTTTTAAAGAGCTTTTCGAACAATTTTGACAATGTTGGTAACAAACTTATAGGCCTATACGACTCCACCTTTGAAGGATCCTTACCAGGCTTAGGAATCATCTTAACTAAGGCAACTTTCCATATTGCCGGGAAATGTTCAAGCCGTATTATGGCATTAAAAATAAAAAGAATAATTCTTTTAGCGATAAACGGTAGCTCTAAAAGCATTTTTTGCTTATTTTATAAACACCAGGAGCCTTTTTATCATTTAGGTTAACGATAGCCTTTACAACATCTGAAAATCGGAAACGTATTTCCATAGGGCGTCTAGCAACAACAGGCGGTAATTCCCTCACGTCAGTACACATGTTGGGAGTGAACACGTTTCTTAAGTGACTTGCGAACAGATCGCATTTTTCTTTGTCATTTATAGCCCAGGATCCTCTCAGATTTCGCAGTGGAGGTTTTGCGATAACGGGTCTTTTTAGACGTCTGGCAGCTCGCCATAGAGAATAATTTGTCTGGGAAGTCGCGTCTAGGCTTTCTAAATATTTATTCAGTGATGCCATTCTGTGCACCTCCAACAAGTTTTTTAATTGGTTTGTGCATTCTTTCAGTTTATTTTTAAGTTGAGGCGATCTATGCTTTTGCCATTCTCTTCGGGTTCTCCTTTTTTCAAATAAAAGCTTTTCTACATCTGCAGAAAAAATTTTGTTGTACTTGGCCTGACGATAAGTAGACGAAGCATGTTCAACGGCTTTTATAATGTTTTCATTAAGGCTGTTCAGACAATCTTCGATGTCTCCGGGTGTTTTTAGTGGTTGGCTTTCCGAGCAGTGGGTGCTGATATATTTTTTATATTTCAACCAATCTACTTTTTTAGTTAAGAAAAAATCACTAGTTGCTATTTGATGAGGACTGCTAATAGTGATTATTGTTGGTGAGTGGTCAGAAGATAAATCCAAGGAGGCTTGGGCCTCAATAAGCTTCGGGGATATACCTTTTGCTACGCCAAAATCTATTACGTCTGGTATTTTATTGCGGTCTGTTGGCCAATATGTTGGTTGTCCAGTTGAAATAACGAAAAGTCCCATTTCAGACACGGAATCATACAAGACACGACCTTTCGGACTAATAAGGCGGGAGCCCCAGTACGTGTGCTTAGCGTTATAGTCTCCAGCAGCTATAAAGCGGGGCCCTAAAGATTTGTAAAAACTGTTGTACTGATCCTTCGTTATGGAGAATCTGGGTGGACAATGAACTGACGAAATAACGAGATTATGGCAAAATTCCTCAATGCAGACGTTTGTTGCTTGTATATAACTTTCGGAGAGACCACCCATCCACTGGTGTTTGATTCTTGATTCAACTAATATAGCTGAGCCACCACATGACCTATCTCTGGGATCTTTTGAGTCGTAAAAAGTATAGTCACATATTTTGAAAGTGCTTCTAGATGTCATATGAGTTTCGGAAATCAACATGACATCAATTTTTTGGTGTTTTAGAAAATATTCGAGTTCGTTTTTGTGCTGGCGGATGCCGTTTGCGTTCCAGAAACAAACCCTGAGGCAGTTCATGGTCTTTTAAGCATAGCCTGCAGAAAAGCAGACTGCATTTTTTGCATTTCTTGCATCATGTTGGCCATTTGCGCCATGATCTGCGTGAATTGTTTTACCATATTGTCTATTACGGCTTCCAGGCGGTTGAAATTGGGGCCCGTAGGTTCATTTGTTGGCACCTCTCTTTGTGTTGTTGGCGGGTTAGGCTTGCTTGCGTTGGGCTGGTCAGACTTTAGCGCGTTGGCATAAGAAAGTTGACTCGTAGTTGGCTGTGCTAGTGGAGGCATAGAAGTAGCTGCTATATTTAACTGCTGGGAAGGCGCAGGAACTACCTTTGGCTTTGATGATTGTCTTACTAAATTAAAAACAGGGCAGCTGCATTTCTTTACACGAGGATCATCTTTTTGTTTGTCGCACTTTGTCGTAGCATGCAGGTCTCCACACACCACACAAACAGAAGGCAATTTGCAGTAAGCCTTGGTGTGACCATATTCTTGGCAATTTAAGCACTGCACGGGCCCAGATCGCTTATGTGGCGCTTCAACCACAACTCTACGATGCAAAATATATTTTAGGTCATATATAGGGTGAGTTTCATTTTTGTTTAATTTTACATCACCAGGCTCAAGCTCCACCCGGAATAATGGTTGGGGATGCCTTTCGCCCGAATTTTTTCCCTGGTTCACAAAATTTGTATCATGAATTTTGTTCACCCGAACACATGGCAACTTCGAAAAATTTCCTCCTATCGTGAATAATTTTTTACTGAAATTTGTTCGCCATTTAAACTGTTTTTGTTCACTTTGATTTTAAGCAGTGAACAGATAAAACGTAAAATGTAAGTTGTGTAGAAAATCTTTTTTTATTTGACAATAACTTAATAAAAACTCAATTTTAAGAAGCAAAAGAATCATGACAGGATCTAGGATGTGTAGCGTAAATAAACCTAATCTTCATTTCGGGATCGCATATCTACAATAAAATTTAATTTTTTCTGTTTATTAATATTTAAATTTATCTGTTTACTAACAAGTGTTACGTTCAGACTAAATCGTTCCTTTCATTTATAATAGAGATGCTTTGCTTGCTTTGGAGCTATTATATAAACGTGCGTGCCATCTATGCATCCAATAACTCCTGGTATCCCTCTGCGACTGAGATGGATAACATATCCATGTGTCGCAGATTTGCACTTCCATAACATCCAGAAATTCTGTAAGCACCTCGCTAAATGTTGATTGTGCGATCGCTGACTGATAGTCGCTCCCCGTACTTTTTTTGTGCCCACAATCAGCGAAAAACCACTAACACGAGCAAAGTTTAATGACTGGAGGTATAGCTGTATTTTTCTTTGAAACCGGTAATGCATTTCTAAGGTGTCCAAAAGATAACCAAACGCAGATTTGTTGACTCTATAATGTTTAAAAAATATAGACGCAAGAATTGTACATACCACAAAAATATAAAATTATTATATACTTACTGTGCACTCGGTAATTCCATGGGATTTGAAGCATCCCGCAATGTTCTTCTTATTTTTCGTTGTTTTAATTTTTTTTTTCATTTTCTTCCAATTCCAGTAACAAAACTGCACCGATGCTAAACATTTTCAATTACTTTTGAAAATTTGATTTTAGTTTTGACAAATTTATTTTATATTTTTTAATAGTTTTTTAATTTTGAACAAACACATATGATTCGAAGGGAAAAATAATGAACGTTACATTCACGATAGCAAATTGTTGTTCGAGCGAAAAAAAATTCCGGCCGAATAAAATGTTCGCATTTTTTACCCGATAGGGGTGATATTTTTTTTTCTAAAATAAATTATTACATGCATATTTAATTAATTTAATATTTTTTTAGTTTTTTATCATTTGAAATATTAAATTAATAGATATTTTAAAATGTTTATGTACTGTGTAAATACAATAAATTTTAATAAATTTTGTTTTTAATAAACTTACTACAAAACATGTTTATTACTTAATAAAGTGGGAAGAATACTTATATTCTAAAAACAAAATCACCATTTTTCATGTTTAATGTTGTTACGTCTTTTTGTTTCAGAAAATCGAATGCCAAAAAGACGTAACAACCATAACTTAAAAAATATTAACAAAAAATAAAAAAAATCTTAAGAAATAAGTCTGTAGTCGTGTTTTAAGCAATACATATGTCTTTTAAAATATGTCTTTTAAATCTAAAATATCTTTCATTCTACAACGTTTTTTGCTTTTATAAAAAAATAAAAAGTGTTGTTACACCCTTTCGCATATTAGGTGACGATTTGGGAAATATGATTAGAAATAAACTTTGCTACACATATGGGCATTTCCATGAATATGTCAACCACGGCTGGAAAAATAAAAGTCATCGAAACTTTTTTTTAAATATACCAAAGAGCAATAAAACACTTAAATTTTATTATGTAAAAGTATTTATAGATAATTATTATTTTAAAAGAGCAAAAATAGCAGATTAAACTGGTAATCTCTTTGATCAATTTCCAGAAATTGAAATTAACTATTTTGTCTTAACTAGTGGCTAAATTTAGGTAATATTCCAATTATACTTTAAAAATAATGTTACAACATCAGTGACCAAGTTCCATTATGAAATAAAAAATTTAGAGTTCGAATAGCGGTATTT
Organism: Melanophora roralis; assembly: GCA_963583895.1. NCBI lineage: Eukaryota > Metazoa > Arthropoda > Insecta > Diptera > Rhinophoridae > Melanophora > Melanophora roralis. The sequence continues at coordinate 60,495,521 of OY757189.1, forward strand.
TTTATAGATTGCTTTGAATGATATTCTAATGTCACGTACGTAATGCAAAAACGTTATTTGTCGTCATCATTTGAATTCGACCGGTCGCAAGTATTTAAAAATAAAAGTTCAAAGCAAGATAAATCTCGCAAACAAATATTGATCGATTTTTTTTAAATTTGATGCAATAAAAATTTTATAGTCTTTCAAAGTTTGTAGCATACGATATTGTAAGTAACACAATTCAATTTAATACTTTCAAATTCCTTTATAATTATAAATATTTTATTAAGATGGGTAAAAATAGCTATGAGACTACAAAGAAATATAGGGAGGACTTGAAGAAAACGAAGAACAAATAAAGAAATACCGGAAAAAGGAGGCTGAAAGACAGCATATCTATCGAAAAAAGTTCGCAGATGCAGCCAAAAAAGACAAAAAAAATAATTAACGACGAATTAACATACAATAAGTTTGATGTTTACTATTTTATTACACAAACTATGCTTGAAATAAGCGAATATGAAGATATATCGTCTATATACATATTATCTGATTGGAGTAGCGCTCAATTTAAAAACAAATTCATTTTAAAAAGTATTCCCTCTTTTGTAAACAAATTTAGCTGCCAACATTTAGAATGGAACTTCTTTGCCACATCACATGGTAAAGGTGCAGTTGATGGAGTAGGTGGTACTGTTAAAAGAAAGGTCTGGCAAATTGTAAAAGCAAATAAATTAATCTTGCCAGATGCTTTCTCATTTTATGAATGTGCTCATAAATATGTGGAAGGAGTTAATTTGTTTTATGTTGCTACCGAAGAGATTGAAGGGTTTTCTGCTCATCTCCATGAAAAATGGCAAAATGTCCAGCCCATCCCAAAAATAAGAAAACTTTATTCGTTTACTTATCATGATAGTCAGTATATAAATGTGTCTCGAACTGCATATTCAGTAAGAGAAAAAATTAAAATTTAATAATAAAGTGCGCCCAAGTACATAGTGTATAGTAAGAAATGAAAATAACCTTTTATTGTTTTTATTGCTATTGTCACCGAATAAAAATTTTTTAATTCTTTTTAAATTTGTTATGTATACATATATTAAAAAAAACCTATTTTTTTCAGACAAATACTATAAGAGAAAAATCTGTCACATACGGTATGTCACGAACGATATTAAGATTTGTTCGTAACAAAATCATCTAAAGATCTTTTTGTATTTAAAAATTATGGATTATTAAGGAAAAATTATTGGCTTGGTGTAAGAACTTAAAGAAAGGAAAAAAACTTTTACAATTCGCAGATTTTCGTATATATGTGCATGCACCTCGACATCACTTCCGTTTTTTGTCACGTACGATATGCGCCTTTTTCGCCTGATATTTTCGCCGGCAAGGTTTTCAAAGTCATGATTTTTTTTTTTAGATTATAGTTCCCTCTAAATGTGACATATTGAAGAAGCAATTTTACAGTTACCACTCTTTTTGCAAAATCTACACCACTTTGTAGGCGTACAAATGTCACGTACGATGACATGGAAATGCCCATATGGATGTATGAAATTTTAGTTTTTGATGTATATATAAAAATCAACAATCAAGAAATCAAAGCGTTAAATAAAAAATTGCAATTATTATAATAAAGTTAATAAATATAAACAGTGACTATTATTCAACGAAAAGTTACATACATATGTATGTATACTAAATAAGTGAATAATAAAATATATTACGAAAAGTGTATTTTGTTTTATAAAACTAGTTTGCCATAAGATGGCTGAGTGCAGCGGTGCAAATCATCCATACGAGAAAGGGAAAGTGGCATTAAATGCGAGGGAGTGTGTGGAAAGATATACCATAGTGCATCAAAATGTTCAAATATAGATCAATATTGAATTGGTGTCCTAAGTAAACAAAGCTTTATATGTGATGGATGTGTGCTTATATAATATTGATGAAGTGTTGAGGAAAAATCATATACCTATAGAAACTGTAAAAAATAAAGTGTTCCCAGATGGAAAAAAAACAAGTACCATTGATAATAAAGTCTAAATAAAAACAAAACGTTAAAAAACCTAAGGAAGAGCTGAATAATAAAGTGAATAAAGTGAAAATTAAAGACGTTAGAAATAGAAAAAATGAAACTTTGGTTATCCATACTGATAATGAGGATGAACGTGAGAACAGCAATTTAATTGAAAATGAGTTAAGAATATGAAATAAAGGTTCCTAACACTAGTGCAAAGAAACTAATTGTAACTGATTTGATATTTAAACACAATGAAAGTGAATTATTACAAAGAACTAGGCAGCAGAATCCAATAGTTGGAAAACGTGAATTTGACATTATTCAAATGTTCGGAATTAAACAAAACAATAGAACTGTTTTTAACGCTTAATCAAAAATTCGCATAATAAACTTATGAAAGAACAGTAAAATGTTGAGTCTTTGATGGCACAGAACCAATACAGTGTTTCAAATGCAATGGATTTAATCACGAAGCAGTAGATTCTAAAAGTATAGAAATAAACTGGACTTTAAAAAGAAACAGTTAGGTATAAACTTATAATAACTAGAATGCGTTCAAGGCATATGTTCAAGGTTTGGTAAACTTTTAGTCAAATTTAAAATATTTCTGCAAGTGAAAATCCTGAATTTATATTATTTTCGAAACGAACATTACGCAAGATATAAATTAAAATGAAGTGCAATTAAGCGGATATGAACACATAACATCTTTTTCGAACTCTAAACAAACGGACCTGTGTGAAGATAAATACGTATTTAACTAGCAGAGACAAAAACCAAAATTTTAAGCAAAGCCAATTTTGGAGTTAACACAGCCATGTAACGCATTTAACAGAGCTCATGTTAACAATTCACTTAACCAAACAACTCAGTACCAGGAAATAAATCCTAGTTTCCAGACCTTACCATATGGAAAACGTGTTCGAAATATTTCTTATTAAAACTAGAATAGTCTAATAGCTAAAACATTCTTAGGCAGTAAATAAAATAAGTTTAAAAATAGATATTTTTTATGGAAACTCTTCGTAGGATGAACAACTAAAATGGAAAGGGGTGCCCTACTAAATTATGTAACTCATATGTCTAAATTGTGTTTAGAAGTTTTTTAAAAAATTTTTGAAAATTTGACTTTTGAAAAAATGATGATATCCTTGAAGGATTTTGTGCATATTTGGCCAAGTCTTTCTTTGTCACTTATATAGACCATATGCATATTGAAGAACAAGGAGTGCTCTATTAGGCTATATAACTCATATGCCTGAATTGTATTTGGGAGTTTTTTTTTTTAATTTTTTAAAATTTTACTTTGGGAAAAAGTGATGATATTCTTGAAGGATTTCACAGTTGCTCTCTTAATCTCGTAGTGTACGGACGTGTCTACGCGAGTGTAATATTGGTAATAGGTGATATAAGTAATAAGTGGCAAATGAATTAATAATATACATACATACACATATCAGTGAGAAAAAAAAAATAATAACAACAAACTAAAAGTAAAGCGAACGGTTAATGAGTAGCAGTAATCGCTGTGACAGTGGGCCTAATAGCCGAAATGCTTACATTGTGTTAAGCTCTACAAGTGTTAGCAATTAGAACATTAGAGACCCTGAATATATTAAAAACTATTTAAATGCAAGACCAAAAATAATAACAAACAATCTAAGTTCAAGTGCGCCTAATATAAAAAATTCTAGTGAACCAGGGACTAACTTAGCCCAATCTATTTTCAAAAATTTGAAAAAAAGTTCTGAGGTACAATCTTTGTCGCGGTCATCGTTATCAAGTTTTGGAGTTGAATCTGCAGCCCCTAAAGGCGCATCAACCTCAATTTCTGCATCTGCACCTAAGATTCAGGTAGGGATGGACCGCTACGTAACAGTTCTTAAAAGGAAAAGAAGCCCGAAATCGGCAGAAACATCTCCACCTGCAAAAATTTTAAAAGACGATGACAGGCCAACCTCATCGCAAAATCGTTTTGCAAATTTTCAAGAGGATAATGAGGCCCCTGCTGCTGAAATAAAGCCTTTTAGGGCACCTCCCATTTATCTGAGAGAGAAAAACTCAAATGACCTGATTAAGTCACTAGTTAAATAAATCGGCGAAAATAATTTTTGTTTGACAAGCATAAAACGTGGTAACATATATGAGACCAAAATCCAAGTAAATCAAGAGAGTTCTTACCGCACCACGGTAACAGAACTTGAAAAACAAAAGCTTTTACACGTATCAACTTAAAAATGCAAAAGGCCTCCAAGTAGTGATTAAAGGTATTGACTCAAATGTTGACCCGGAGGAAATTAAAGCCAGTTTGTGCATGAAGGGATTTAGAGTCAAATATGTATCAAACATAAGAAACAGGAAAAAATACCCTCAACCACTATTCCAAGTGGAGCTCGAGCCTGGTGATATCAAATTAAGGAAAAATGAGACTCACCCCATTTATGATTTGAAATACATTTTGCATCGTAGAGTGGTAGTGGAAGTGCCACATAAGCGATCTGGGCCCGTACAGTGTTTGAACTGCCAGGAATATGGCCACACCAAAGCTTATTGTAAGCTGCCTTCTGTTTGTGTTGTGTGTGAGGATCTGCATGATACTACCAAGTGTGACAAACCAAAAAATGATCCTAGGGTGAAGAAATGCAGCAATTGCGGTGGGAACCACACGGCCAACTATAGAGATTGCCCTGTTTTTGATTCAGTTAAGCGCTCAACTAAGCCAAAAATAGTTTCTGCCCCTCCCCAGCCTTTAAATATACCAACTACAAATATGCCTCCGTTAGTACAACCAACTACAAATCAAGTTTCTTACGCCGCCGCATTAAAGTCTAACCAGCATAATGCACGTAAGTCTACCCAGCCTACAACACAACAAGTAGTGCCAACAAGCGAATCAACCGGAGCACTTGGAAGGTCTAGACGCGACTCCTCAGACAAATTATTCCTTATGGCGATCAGCCAGACGTCTTGGGCTAGAAATGATGAAGAAAAATGCGATCTGTTCGCAAATCATTTCAAAACCGTATTTACTTCCAATACATGCACAGACGTGAGGGAATTACCGCCTGTTGTTGTTAGGCCTCCTTTAGAAATAGGTTTCCGAATTGCAGATGTTGTAGAGGCTACCGCTAACCTCAATGGTAAAAAAGCTCCTGGCGTTGATAGAATAAGTAACAAAATGCTCATAGAGCTACCTCTTACTGCTAAAAGAATCGTTCTTTTTATTTTTAACGCGATAATTCGGCTTGAACATTTTCCGCCTATATGGAAAATTGCCTTAGTGAAGATGATTCCTAAGCCGGGCAAAGATCCCTCGAAGGTAGAGTCTTATAGGCCTATAAGTTTGTTACCCACAATATCAAAATTGTTCGAAAAACTGCTAAAAAAAACCAGCTGAATCCGATCCTGAATGACAACAACTGCATTCCAAATCACCAATTCGGCTTTAGAAGTCAACAAAGTACCATCGAACAAACTCACAGGTTGGTACAGGTTATAAGAAAAGCCTTTGAGGAAAAGAAGTACTGCTCCGGGCTTTCTATCGATGTCTCACAAGCTTTCGACAAAGTATGGCATGAAAGCCTCTTAAACAAACTAAAGCTCAACCTTCCAGCAAATATTTTAAACTTTTTAGAAAAATATATAACAGGCCGACAATTTATAATCAAAGAGGGAAACAAAATAAGTTGTTCCCAACCAATAGATGCTGGTGTACCTCAAGGGAGTATACTAGGTCCAATTTTGTACCCGCTTTACACGGCAGATATGCCAATCAATTCACACACACGTCGACATTTGCTGACGACACTGCTTTTCTTAGTATTCACAAAGACCCTAAAGTGGCTTCGAACCAGCTGCAACAACACGTAACCCAAGTTGAAAAATGGGCAAAGTTATGGGGAATAAAAATAAATGAACAAAAATGTACCCACGTTACTTTTACTTTACGCAAAGAAACCTGCCTTCCAATCACTATCAACAACCATTTGGTGCCTCAACGATCTGAGACAAAATATCTTGGTATTCACCTAGATCGCCGCCTTACATGGAACCCTCATATAGATGCGAAGCTGACGCAAATGAAACTTAAAGCTGCTCAAATCCACTGGCTAATTGGTAGAAACTCTGTGCTACGTCTTGATTGTAAACTTCTACTCTACAACTCGATTTTAAAACCAATTTGGTGCTATGGTAAACAATTATGGGGCACTGATTCCGCTTCTAACATCGAAAAAATCCAACGCCGTCAAAACAAAATCTTAAGAATGATAACTGGTGCTCCTTGGTATATTAAAAACAGCAACATCTACAGGGATCTAGAAGTTCCACTTGTAAAATGCGAAATCCTAAACTATGTGGACAAGTACTCAAATAAGCTGGAAACACATCCAAATCCGCTCGCGCGAAGCATCCTGCAACATAGTGGGCACCCGCCTAAAAAGAAGGGATACTATTGCTCTTAGATGAAACCTTTGAAATTAGTTATCTTTATTGTGAGAACTTAAATTTTAGTCTGGTACTGACTGGACTAGTATTAATTACTTAGTTTTAAGATTTGAAAAAAAAATCCTTGAAGGATTTTGTGCATATTTGGCCAAGTCTTTCTTTGTCACTCATATAGACCATATGCATAATGAAGACCAAGGAGTGCTCTATTGGGCTATATAACTCATTAGCCTAAATTGTATTGGGGAGTTTTTTTAAACATTTTTGAAAATTTCACTTTGGGAAAAATTATGATATCCTTGAAGGATTTTGTGCATATTTGGCCAAGTCTTTCTTTGTCACTCATATAGACCTACATAACTCATTAACCTGAATTGTATTTGGGAGTGTTTTTTTAAATTTTTAAAAATTTTACTTTGGGAAAATGATGATATCCTTGGAGGATTTGTGCATATTTGGCCAAGTATTTCTTTGTCACTCATATAGACCATATGCATAATGAAGACCAAGGAGTGCTCTATTAGGCTATATAACTCATTAGCCTGAATTGTATTGGGGAGTTTTTTTCAACATTTTTGAAAATTTCACTTTGGGAAAAATTATGATATCCTTGAAGGATTTTGTGCATATTTGGCCAAGTCTTTTTTTGCCACTCATATAAATATTGAAGGCCAAGGAGTGCTCCATTAGGCTTTATATTTCATAAGCCTGAATTGTCTTTGGGAGTTTTTTAAATCCTTGCAGGATTGTGTGCATATTTGGCCAAGTCTTTCTTTGTCACTCATATAGACCATATGCTTAATGAAGACCAAGGAGTGCTCTATTAGGCTATATAACTCATTAGCCTGAATTGTATTTGGGAGTTTTTTTTAAATTTTACTTTGGGAAAAATGATGATATCCTTGAAGGATTTTGTGCTATTTGGCCAAGTCTTTCTTTGTCACTCATATAGATCATATACATATTGAAGGCCACGGAGTGCTCTATTATTATTGGTTTAATGACAATTTTCACGCTGAATGACCTGTGCGGCACCCTTCTTACAATGTGGCCGCTATTCCAAATGAAGCTACAGCGATGTTGGATCTCGTACAAAGAGTGGCTAAAATCAATGACATGACGAAAGTCTTCCCAGTTCCACCGGGGGCATCAATTGCCTTCAATATTTTATCATAGACTTCCTTCTGTTGGAGGTTTAAGAGGGAAACATTGGTTTTAACTAATTGGTTCAAGTCATGTCGATCCTATTCACGTTCACGCTCCAATTCTCGATCTAGTAGCTCATTCATTTAATGTTCTGGTGCTGGCAGTCCTAACCTCACTAACAAACTGCCGCAAATAAGGTAACACATGTCTTCAATTAAGAGCAAGGCCCGGTTATGCATCTTTTTTTTCTCCATATTATTATTATTTAATATTCACTAATGCGAACTAGCAATAAATATTCAAATCTTAAAAATATGTAATTGATAACAGTTCAGTCAGTACCAGACCAAAATTTAAGTTCTCATAATAAGGTAAATAAGGTTATGCATCTTCGCATTGACTTCAAGATTTGGATTTCTCGAGCTAACACGGTACTGATGTAAAATGTCTTCTGGCACATTGACCTTGTATTTGTTCCACAGGTCACTTGGACTTGACGGGAAGCATATAAATAGCAAATAATGACAATCGCAAATAATGTTCGTATATGCCTCATGCGATTGTCGTATCCCAATGAGTATCGTTTTCAAGAAAATTGAGTTTTTGATATGCAGCACAAAATTTTGGGCAGACTATACCATTAACAGTACGAAATACTGCAAATAATGTTGGACCACGAACATTCACCAGCAACAACTACAAATAAAAGCATTCTTCGGATAAACTGAATAAATACGACCAAGAGCATCACTTGAACGCATATCCGAATGCTCGTACCATAATGCCTTTCTTTCGACGTTATAATCATCTCCAAATAAAGTAAAGTTTTTGCACACGGATCGCTTTGACAAACAGCAAAGAAACTTGTCAATGTTGTCGCTGGAGGTATTTCAGCACGTTGAACATTATTTGCCGCAGTGAAATATACTCGTTGGCCATTCTCCAGATGCACTGCTAAATGTGCAACAGTGGGATGACATTCGCGAATAGGGAATGAGAATATACGCCAAACCGCCTAATTGCAGTTCACATATCGCTCAACTTAATAACGCGTAATTTCTTCGTTGCCATTGGAGGTTTGGATGCTAAAAACAGCCATATCGCTGCCTCTCGTGATATATTTGCAGATGTACTTTATCGACTTCACTGAATTAGAATATTCAACATTGCAATGTGTCTTAAATGATTTGGAAAGAAGTGGCAAATATGGCACAGTCCAACTGTTGCCAATCACAAAATCGTTTCCTTTTACTTTGGGCGATCAATGCCGATACATTCGATAACCGTCATTGCCAGTGATACTTTCCGCCGTCAATTTTCGTAGATAATGTTTGAAACACTTGCCATCGACCATGCACGGAGATTGGGGGTTGATGGTGCCTCACGGTTCATGAATCAATGTAATTACAACATCATGTAGTTCTTGATCTGTTTCGGGATCAGGAATCTCGGCACTTTTAATATCATCTATCTGGTCTGGACGAAATTCTCGACAAACCAAATAAGAATGTGTGCATGCGGCAAGCCTCGTTTTTGCCATTCTATAGAATACATCCAGCATCGAGTATCTCCGAACACATATTGCCTAGCAATATATATAATTAGCAAACGAATTTTTTGCCTAAACACACACAATTCACAAAATATTATCCTTAATAGCATGTCAATAACGTTATAAATATGTTTTGTTTGTTTCTTTGATAATTTTTGAAAATTACTGATAAAGCGTGAATAGAAAAGCTGATTCTATTCATGATGGGAAGCTATTACTAAGAAAAACTTCACAAGCAGTACAGTTAAAATGGCTTCATTATTTTGTAGCCCTATCCGCCACTTGTAAATATTTTTTTTTATTTTTTTAAATGTTTGTTGTGCTTACAAAACAATGTATAGAAAATAATTGCGTTAATGACTTGCTATCTGACCGACAGATTCATCATTGCATAGCCTAAATGCTTAGGGAAAGACTTGAACTATGTATTGGTTAATTTTGTAGCTTCTGAACTAAAAAATATAGAATTATAATTAAATTTACGCTCGACAGGTTTCAAAGTTCTGAATGCATTTTTCGTACTTTTTTTGAAATATAATAATGGCGAGACAGGGTAAAAACCATATTTTGAAACTGCTTATATCTGTCTTGTACCTTCGGAACCAATAAAGATAAAAAGAGGCTCAAATTATATATTTAAATTGCGTTCGACAGATCTCGAAAAAATATGAATATAAAGTTTTGATAATTTTGATCCTAACGGGTAAAAAGGGATAAACATTTTATTGGTAATTTTTAAGTTATTTCTGTTACCTTTAAACTAATAATTGAAATTGTGTTCAACTAGTTAAATAAAAATATGAACACGTTTTTTGAAGTTTTTTTACAGTTATTGAGACTTATATAAGGAAATATTTTTTTTGTATGGGAGGTGCCACGCCCATTTTTCCACTTTCTTCTAAGTAAACTCACCTCAATTATGTATATTAGCAAACATTAACATCCATAGACAATTTTAAGACTCTAGCTATAACAATTATTAAAGTACACGTAAAAAAATCCAATGGTATGGGAGGTGGCACACCAAAAAGTTTGGAGACCTTAGCTGTCACAGTTAATGAGATACACATATAAATATTTCCATGCTATTAGAGGTTCCACACCCATAATTTACTTCCTGCCTAAACTCGTCTTAGTTATGCATATTAGCATAATAAATACTCATACTAAATTTTATTTTAGCTGTTCATTTATTGACATATATATTTAAAAGATTTTTTCTTGTAAAGGGGGTGCCACGTCTATTATTTTCTCCACGTCCACACAAAGCTCAATTATGCATATTAGCACTATAAACATCCGTGCGAAGTATGGAGACATCAGCTGTTACAGTTATTGAGATATATACAAAAAACTATTTTCGTTGTATGGTAGGTGCCACGCCTATTTATTTTTTCCCGCCCATACACAGCTCAATTCTGCATATTAGCACTATAGACATCCGTACAAAGTTTGGAGACTTAATCTATTACAGTTATTGAGATATATACAAAAAACTATTTTTGTTGTATGGGAGGTGCCACGCCTATTTATTTCTTCCGACCCATACAGAGAACAATTAAGTATATTGGCACTATAAAGATCCGTACGAAGTTTGAAGACTTCAGCTATTACAGTTATTGAGACATATACAAAAAACTATTTTTGTTGTATGGGAGGTGCCACGCCCATTTATTTTTTCCCGCCCATACACAGCTCAATTCTGCATATTAGCACTATAGACATCCGTACAAAGTTTGGAGACTTAATCTATTACAGTTATTGAGATATATACAAAAAACTATTTTTGTTGTATGGGAGGTGCCACGCCCATTTATTTTTTCCCGCCCATACAAAGCTTAATTATGCATGTTAGTACTATAAACATCCGTACGAAGTTTGGAGACTTCGGCTATTACAGTTATTGAGAAATATACAAAAAACTATTTTTGTTGTATTGGAGGTGCCACGCCTATTTATTTTTTCCCGCCCATACACAGCTCAATTCTGCATATTAGCACTATAAACATCCTTACGAAGTTTGGAGACTTCAGCTATTCCAGTTATTGAGAAATATACAAAAAACTATTTTTGTTGTATTGGAGGTGCCACGCCCATTTATTTGTTTCCGCCCATACAAAGCTTAATTATGCATGTTAGTACTATAAACATCCGTACGAAGTTTGGAAACTTCAGCTGTTACAGTTGTTGAAATATATACAAAAAACTATTTTCGTTGTATGGGATATGCCACGCCTATTTATTTTTTCCCGCCTATAAAAAGCTCAATTATGCATATTAGCACTATAAACATCCGTACGAAGTTTGAAAACTTCAGCTGTTGCCGTTATTGAAATGTATACAAAAAACTATTTTCGTTGTATGGGAGGTGCCACGCCTATTTATTTTTTCCCGCCCATAAAAAGCTCAATTATGTCTATTAGCACTATAAACATCCGTGCGAAGTTTGGAGACTTAAGCTATTACAGTTATTGAGATTAATAAAAAATAATATTTTTGTTGTATGGGAGGTGCCACGCCTATTTATTTTTTCCCGCCCATACAAAGCTCAATTATGCATATTAGCACTATAAACATCCTTACGAAATTTGGAGACTTCAGCTGTTACAGTTATTGAGATATATACAAAAAAACTATTTTTGTTGTATGGGAGGTGCCACGCCTATTTATTTTTTCCCGCCCATACACAGCTCAATTCTGCATATTAGCACTATAGACATCCGTACAAAGTTTGGAGACTTAATATATTACAGTTATTGAGATATATACAAAAAACTATTTTTGTTGTTTTGTTATTGAGTCGGAATTTCCAAAAACAAATTAGCATAAAACGCATTCCCAGATATCGGGTATGTCTTTTTTTCAAGTTTCATTAAAATCGGTCCAGCCGTTCTTGAGTTATAAGCGGTGTCACTAACAAAAAAAAATGGTTCTTTTATATATAAGATTCAATACGCTATATCTCGGAAACTAAAACAGATATCGAAATCAAATGTTCTACAAAAAGTAATTGGACAACAAGGCTGGTCTACGTTCTAAAGAAAAATTTTTTTGAGTGGGGGCAAAAGAAAGGGTAGCTCCCATACAAATTCATGATTTGTATGAAATTTTCGATACGCTATATCTGGGAAACTGTAACAGATATCGAAATCAAATGTTCTACAGAAAGTAATTGGGCAGTAAGGCCTACGCTTTAAAGAAAAATTTTTTTTGAGTGGGGGCAAAAAAAGGGGTAGCTCCCATACAAATTAGCGATTTTTATGAAATATTCGATGCGCTATATCTCGGAAACTATAACAGATATCGAAATCAAATGTTCTACTAAAAGTAATTGGGCAGTAATGCCTACGCTTTAAAGAATAAATTTTTTGAGTGGAGGCAAAAAAAGGGGTAGCTCCCATACAAATTAACGATTTGTATGAAATTTGCGATACGCTATATCTCGGAAACTATAACAGATATCGAAATCAAATGTTCTACAAGAAGCAATTGAACAACAAGGCCTACGCTATAAAGAAAAAAAATTTTTGAGTGTGGGCAAAAAAAGGGGTAGCTACCATACAAATTAATGATTTGTATGAAATTTTCGATACGCTACATCTCGGAAACTATAACAGATATCGAAATCAAATGTTCTACTAAAAGTAATTGGGCAGTAATGCCTACGCTTTAAAAAATAAATTTTTTGAGTGGGGGCAAAAAAAGGGGTAGCTCCCATACAAATTAACGATTTGTATGAAATTTTCGATACGCTATATCTCGTAAACTATAACAGATATCGAAATCAAATGTTCTACAAGAAGCAATTGAACAACAAGGCCTACGCTATAAAGAAAAAATTTTTTGATTGTGGGCAAAAAAGGGGTAGCTACCATACAAATTAATGATTTGTATGAAATTTTCGATACGCTACATCTCGGAAACTATAACAGATATCAAAATCAAATGTTCTACAAGAAGCAATTGAACAACAACGCCTACGCTTTAAACAATAAATATTTTGAGTAGGGGCAAAAAGAGGGGTAGCTCCCATACAAATTAACGATTTGTATGAAATTTTCGATACGCTGTATCTCGGAAACTTTAACAGATATCGAAACCAAGTGTTCTACAGAAAGTAATTGGACATCAAGGGCTACGCTCTTAAGAAAAAATTTTTGAGTGGGGGCAGAAAAAGGGGTAGCCCCCACATAAATTAACGATTTGTATAAAATTTTCGATACGCTATATCTCGGAAAATATAACAGATATCGAAATCAAATGTTCTACAAAAAGTAATTGGACATCAAGGGCTACGGTCTGAAGAAAACAATTTTTGGAGGGGGGGTGAAGAAGGGGTAGCTCCCATACAAATCAACAATTTTTATGAAATTTTCGATACGCTATATCTCGGAAACTATTACAGCTATCGAATTTAAATATTCTACAAAAAGTAATAATCAAATAATTCATACATTTTGGAGAAAAAGTTTGAGAAGAGCAGGGGGACTAGAATATCCCATATTATTTAACAAGTTTTATTAACCTTTAAATATGAATAATGTCGAAAACTTTTAAAACTCTCGACCTCAAACCTTCTTCATCTATTTCTATTATTTATACGAACGTTAAAATTTTGTATATTTTTCTATGGACTTTAAAACTCGCACAAGATTTATATAATGTTATTTGCAGTACAAAATTACTCGGCTGGGTATATTTAAAGACCAATGTGAAGGGTATATAAGATTCGGCACAGCCGAATATAGTGCTCTTACTTGTTTTATAATAAAATATTTCACACCATTTACATATTCATACTCTTTGGTATAATACTAATAAAAAATAAAAGAAGTCATAATAAGTAAATACATACATACATATGCTTGCTAGTGTATGTAAATACATACATACATATGTATATACATACATACAAGCATACATGTATAGATACATACATACATACATAGATACATTCATACATACTTAGATACATATATAAATACATACATATGTACATACATACACACATACATACATAAATACATGCATACATACATACATACATATAAATACATATGTACATCCATATGACAATACATACATACATTTGGTAATGTCTATCCATGTTTAACATGTTTAACAGCGTTGCCAGTTTTCATTTGATTCCTTTTTTTTATGGAGTTTGTGTGTCTTTGTCCAAAAGAAAACTGAGCAGTATTTTGCGTATATCTAGGTCCGTGAAGAACCGATCAAGCATAGGGAAATAAAACAGTATCAACTCAAAACAACCCCAAATCTAAATAAACAAATTTGATCACATTTTACTTGAATAAAGTGTCAACTTAAAATTAATAATGTTTTTTTTAAATATGCAGTGCATTTTTATTGAAACTTTTGTATTAATTTAAAAAAATTATATACATTATTAGGAAAATGGTTTCAAGTGTGGTTTGTAGCATAAAAAGAGTAATTGGAATACGTTAAAATTTTTACAGCTATAGTTGCAGATATTGGCGTAACTAGTTGATGTCTTGCAAAAAGTAAAATTTCACAAATTTTGAGTTAATATCCACTTGTTTTCCAAGTGCGATGTGTTTAAATATGGACTATTTTCAAATAGGATTTTCTTTTTTAAGAATTTCATTTGTTGTTGGTAAAAATAAATCTCTGAAAATGCTTTTAAATATTATCTTAATGAACTTATTTAGACTTAACGGAAAAAAAATTAATTAATCCTTTTTCATTTGGAAAACAATTTGTTAACACTTTATATGCATCCTCATCTTTATGCTTAGTTTATTCTTGCTAACTCATAAAAACAAGCTCATTATTTTTTTTTATTTTCAGTTAATAATGTTTAACATAGAGGCATGTTTAATATGAAGTTTCACCGACCCGCTTATGTATATCAATGCATTTCCATACTGTTGCAGCTTTTTCTGTTATTCTTTGATCAGATATCTTCCAATTCTCGTGATTTAAATTTTTTAGAAGATACTAAAAATAGTATACATAAGTTTACTAGAAACTCCTACAATGTTAGCATTCCAGAAAATAGTATTGGAAAAACTTACGCAAAACCAATTTTATATGATTACAAAATTGGTATACGAACATCAAACAAATGTAATGTAATTTTTCAAATAATCACCGGAGATAAAGACAAACTTTTCAAAGCTGAAAGGCGAATAGTTGGAAATTTCGTCTTTTTAGCTATAAGGACAAAAACCAACAATGTGGTATTGAACAGAGAAAAGAACGAAGAATACGTGTTGAACGTTAAAGCTGTTACATTGTGCTCAGAACATAAGCAAAAATATTCTTATGAAGATACTTGCAAGGTTTATTTAAAAGTTCTTGATCGAAATGATTTAAGCCCATTGTTTTATCCTACTGAATATTCTGTTACTATATCGGAGGACATTCCTATCCATACCAGTATTTTAAGTGTAACCGCCGAGGATGCAGACTTTGGATTAAATGGAGAGATTTATTACAGTTTTTTAGATGACAATTCTTTTTTTTCTATTCACCCATCGACTGGTGTCATATCAAATGTAAGATTGTTGGAACATGTAGGAAATCAACAAGTTGATATTGTTGTAAACGCTGTTGACCGGGGATCTGCTATAAATCATCACAATCCTAAGCCTAGTAAGGCTAAAGTTCATATTATTATAAAGCAGGTAAATATTGTAAAGCAAAATTTTAAAATAAATAAATAAATTTAGATTAACGAAAATATAGCACCCTATTGGGTTATGATATATTTATACATGCGTGGTAGGGGTGTTATTCGTTTGTAACGCCAAAAAATAATGGTCTGAGACTCACCTTTGACTATACCGATCGACTCAGGGTCAATTTAAGCATGCCCGTCCGCCCGCTAAGTGTACATGTATATCGGTCAACAAAGTACAGGTCGCAATTTTGAAGATATTTTTATTAGATTTGGCACAGATAAGTTTGCACTGGCATGTAGCCTATTGGTAGTGGTGATGATTAGCTCATTTTTTGATATAACTCCCATACAAATATCCTCCCGGAATAAACATTTTGGGCTACAAATGGTTTGAATATTACTCTGTTTTGAAAAAATTTTGCATATGTGTCTTACTTTGTGCTACTAAACAAAAATATGATCGGCCCATTTTTGGATATAGCCTCCATACAAATAGTTTGAATATTATTCCATTTAGACAAAATTTTGCATATGTGTTTTACTTGCCAATGACTAGTGCAAATAACAAAAATATGATCAGTCCCCATAAAAAAGTCCTCCCGGAATAAGCATTTAGGGCTATAAATTGCTTGAATAATACTTTACCTTCTCAAATTTTGATTTTTATCTTTATGCCACCAACTATTATACTAAATACAAAAGTTATTTTTTTTTTTTCATATACCCCCCATACAAATTATGGGGGAAGGATATAATATGGTCGGACTTGACCAACTATAACATTTACAAAATATGTCGATGAGCCTTAGAATGCTTTTCTCAACAAGGACGACCATAATGTCAAATACAATTTGAATATTCTATTAATGCAGGTTAGTAGCATTGACCCTTAGCTACTATTTCCATATAGTGGCATTTCGGGCCTCTACCTTGTTTTTCCACAATGGACATCATCCCTCACAGAAATCTCATATGTGCAACCAAATTCATTTTCAATTATTTATAACATTTTTCACAAATACAATTTGAATATTCTATTAATGCAGGTTAGTAGTATTGACCCTTAGCTACTATTTCCATATAGTGGCATTCCGGGACTCTACCTTGTTTTTTCACAATGGCCATGATCCTTCACAGAAATCTCATATGTGTAGCCAAAACTTAACTGAAAAATTGGCTCTGCTAAATATGTTGGTTTTGGTCTCTGCTAGTTAAATACGTTTTTTAGTTAAATATGTTTTTCTTCTTACGTCATCACGTATTTAACTTTTAAGTCGTTACGTCAAAAACATATTTAACTCGGCATATTTATCTTCACACACATCGAACAAATTAAATTTTTCTTCGTCATTTCTTGCCCAGCATCCTCTCAGATTACGCAGTGGGGGTTTTGCGATAACGGGTTTTCTAAGACATCTAACCGATCGCCACAGCGAGTCTGAGGAGTCGAGTTTAGATATTCTAAGTTTTCCTTAAGAGATGCCATTCTGTATACCTTCAGAAAATTTTTAAATTGGTTTGTACATTACTTTGGGGCAATCTTTGCTTTTTCGCAATTTTAACGTGAAAGAATAAACGACCCAAAATGAAAAATTAGTCGTTCGTTGAAAAAATTAAATAAATCTCAAAAAATACAATAAATTTAATAATCGTATTGAGTGTGTTAAAAGGTAGATTACTTAGAAAAGGTAACTTTTGGAAAACCTACAAAAAAAATCATCAATTAAAATTCAAAGCAAATCGATGAAAAATGCGAGTGTTTAAAAAAATTATTGATATTATATTGGTTTTGGTGCATCGACTTTCACTTTGAGGTCTAAGAGAAATTTTTAACTAAAAAACGGAATTTTTTTAAATAGCTACATTTAGATATGTAAAATATTCACCCAAAAAACCGTTACCAGTTCTTTAAGGAAAAATTAAGTTGTTACAAGCAAACGTGATTCAGTAAACGCAAAAAATATTTAATTGATATATGTATTTATAATGTCAAAAATATGTATTCCAAAAAATAAAGAGATTAAAAACTAAAATTTTTATTGGCCACGCTTTTTGGTGCAAATTGTTTAACTAATGTGACCACAGCTTAAAATAAATTTCTAAAAGCAAAACAATTACAAAATGAAATAACTCAAATTTGTGCAAATGCTGGTAAATATTGATTTTTTTTGTCATATTTTTATTATAATATTTCGGCCTGAAATACACTACATTCATTTAGAAGACGAAAAGAAGCATTAACTTCCTCGATTTCCAACATCCAATCGATCTAAGCCTTACTACACTACAAGCAGATATGGCCCTAATTTGAAGATCAGTGGGAGCAAGATGCAATATAGTATTCAATGCCTCAGAAGGACTAGTTCGCAGTGCTCCCGTAATTCCAATGCATGTAGATCTCTGGATTTTATACAACTGGTTCACTACGTATCTACGCTAGGTAGCAGTCCACCAAACCAGAGATCCATAAGTGAGTATTGGTCATACTATGGCCATGTTTTTTGTTTGTTGTTGGTAAAGGTAGTACAAACAATAAATAATAATTATATTATACAAAACATTGGTTGAAAAAAATAGATAGGACTACTTTTAAAACCAGAACATTAATTGTGAAAGATAATATCTTCTTTAAGAACAATAGTTTATTTGATAAAACTTTATTGTTTTGGTGTTATATCCACATAAATGGCTGAATGCAATACGTGCAGAACAGCAATACGTGGGGAGACAGGAGAGAGATGTGAAGGAGTGTACAACAGGGAGTATCACTGTACTATTAAATGTGCTGGTATAGATCACAACTCAGCGAATATTTTGGAGGTGAAAAATTTTTTATATATACGAGACGCTTAAAGATATTAAAGATGGCGTTAAAAAAATAAGCAAAACCTAACGGAATATAAACGCGAACTTAAAATGTCGTTGAAAGAAAATCAAAATGAGATAAAACAACTTCTTGAGGCAATAGAGAAACGATATGAACAAAGATTAAAGAAATCGGATTATGCTCAAAAATCATTCGATACATCTTATATATAAAAGAACAATTTTTTTTTGTTAGTGACACCGCTTATAACTCGAGAACGCCTGGACCGATTTTAATGAAACTTGAAAAAAAGACATACCCGATATCTGGGAATGCGTTTTAGGCTTATTATATTTTGGAAATTCCGACTGGGCGTGGCACCTCCCATACAAATTGAACAGTATTTTTCACATACCTTAATACCTATTATAGCTGAAGTCTCCAAATTTGGTATAGGTAAGTTATTTACTGATGTGCATAATTGAGTTGTTTATGGGCGGAAACAAATAAATGGGCGTGGCACCTCCAATACAACAAAAATAGTTTTTTGTATATTTCTCAATAACTGTAATAGCCGAAGTCTCCAAACTTCGTACGGATGTTTATAGTACTAACATACATAATTAAGCTTTGTATGGGCGGGAAAAAATAAATAGGCGTGGCACCTCCCATACAACGAAAATAGTTTTTTGTATATATCTCAATAACTGTAATAGCTGAAGTCTCCAAACTTCGTACGGATATTTATAGTAATAACATGCATAATTAGGCTTTGTCTGGGCGGGAAAAAATAAATAGGCGTGGCATCTCCCATACAACGAAAATAGTTTTTTGTATATATCTTAATAACTGTAATGGCTGAAGTCTTTAAACTTCGTACAGATGTTTATAGTGCTAATATGCATAATTGAGCTCTGTACGGGCGGGAAGAAATAAATGGGCGTGGCACCTCCCATACAACGAAAATAGTTTTTTGTATATATCTCAACAACTGTAATAGCTTAAGGCTCCAAACTTCGTACGGATGTTTATAGTACTAACATGCATAATTAAGCTTTGTATGGGCGGAAAAAATAAATAGGCGTGCCACCTCCCTTACAACGAAAATATTTTTTTGTATATATCTTAATAACTGTAATAGCTGAAGTCTCCAAACTTCGTACGGATGTTTATAGTACTAATATGCATAATTGAGCTTTGTATGGGCGGGAAGAAATAAATGGGCGTGGCACCTCCTATACAACGAAAATAGTTTTTTGTACATATATATCTCAACAACTGTAAAAGCTGAATTCTCCAAACTTCGTACGGATGCTTATAGTGCTAATATGCATAATTGAGCTTTGTATAGGCGGGAATAAATAAATGGGCGTGGTACCTTCCATACAACGAAAATAGTTTTTTGTATATACGTATCTCAATAACTGTAACAGCTGAAATCTCCAAACTTCGTACGGATGTTTATAGTGCTAATATGCATAGCTGAGCTTTGTATGGGCGGAAAGAAATAAATGGGCTTGGCAGCTCCCATACAACGAAAATGGTTTTTTGTATATATATCAATAACTGTAATAGCTGAAGTCTCTAAACTTCGTACGGCTGTTTACAGTGGTAATATGCATAATTGAGCTTTGTATAGGCGGAAAGAAATAAATGGGCGTAGCACCTCCCATACAACGAAAATAGTTTTTTGAATATATCTGAACAACTGTAATAGCTGAAGTCTCCAAACTTCGTACGGATGTTTATAGAGCTAATATGCATAATTGTGCTCTGTATGGGCGGAAAAAAAGAAATGGGCGTCGCATCTCCCATACAACGAAAATAGGTTTTTTATATATCTCAATAACTGTAACAGTTGAACTCTCAAAACTTTGTAAAGATGTTTATAATGGTAATATGCATAATTCAGCTGTGTATGGGTTAAAGTCTCCAAATTTTGTGTAGGTGTTTACAATGTCAATGTTTACAATTAAGCTGAGTTTGGGCGTGAAGATAATAATAGCCGTGGCACCTCCTTTAGAAGAAAAAAATCTTTTACATATATAAGTCAATAAATGTAACCGCTGAAATCTCCAAATTTAGTATGGATACTTATTATACTTATATGCATAACTAAAATGAGTATAGGCAGGAAGTGAACTAAGGTCTCCAAACTTTTTAGTGTGGCACCTCCCATACCATTGTTTTTTTTTTTACATGTACTTCAATAATTCTTATAGCTAGAGTCTCAAAATTGTCTATGGATGTTTATGTTTGCTACTGTACATAATTGAGGTGAATATACTCCCAATAACTGTAAAAAAACTTTAAAAAACGTGTTCGTATTTTTCTTAAGCCAGTTGAACACAATTTAAATTATGTATTATTTTAAAAGTAACAAAAATAACTTAAAAATTACCAATAAAATGTTTAACCCTTGAAATTTTATATTCATATTTTTTCGAGACCTGTCGAAAAAATATAATTTGAGCCCCTTTTTATATTTTTCGGTTCCGAAGGTACAAAATATATATAAGCAGTTTCAAAATATGGTTCTTTCCCCTGTCTCGCCTCTAATGGTCTTATATTTCAAAAAAGGACGAAAAATGCATTCATAACTTAGAAACCTGTCGAGCGTAAATAAAATTATAATTCTATCTTTTTTTTAGCTCAGAAGCTACAAGATTAACCAATACATATTTGAAGTCTTGCCCTAAGCACTTAGGTTATGCAATGATGAATCTGTCTGTCAGTTAACGAGTCATTAACGCAATTTTTTTCTATACATTGTTTTGTAAGCACAACAAACATTTAAAAAAATAAAAAAAAAATATTTACAAGTGGCGGATAGGGCTACAAAATAATGAAGCCATTATAAACTGAACTGTTTGTGAAGTTTTTACTTGGTAATAGCTTCCCATCATGAAAGATGCGATTGGCTACAGCTTTTATATTCACGCTTTATCAGCAATTTTTAGTAATTATCAAAGAAACAAAAAAACATGCTTATAACGTTATTGACATGCTATTAAGGATAATGTTTCGTGAATTGTGTGTGTTTAGGTAAAATTTCGTTTGCTGATTATATATATTATTAGGCAATACGTGTTCGGAGATAACCGATGCTGGATGTATTCAATAAAATGGCAAAAATGAGGCTTGCCGCATGCACACATTCTTATTTGGTAAGTCGAAAAATTTCGGCCAGACCAGATAGATTATATTATAAGTGCCGAGATCCCTGATCCCGAAACAGATCAAGAACTACATGATGTTGTAATTACAAATATTATTCATGGACCGTGTGGCACCATCAACCCTCAACCTCCGTGCATGGTCGACGGCAAGTGTTCCAAACAATATCCACGAAAATTTACGGCGGAAATTATCACTGGCAATGACGGTTATCCACTGTATCGGCGTTGATGGCCCAATGACAACGGTCAAACTATTACAAAGAAAGTAAAAGGAAACGATTTTGTGATTGACAACAGTTGGACTGTGCTATATTCGCAATTTATTTCCAAATCATTTAAGACACATTGCAATGTTGAATATTCTAATTCAGTGAAGTCGATCAAGTACATCTGAAAATATGTCACGAAAGGCAGCGATGTGGCTGTTTTTAGCATCCAATCGCAATGATAAAATTACGCGTTATCAAGTTGGGCGATATGTGAACTGAAATGAGGCGGCTTGGCGTATTTCTCATTTCCTATTCATCCCACTGTTGTACATTTAGCGGTCCATCTGAAGAATGGCCAACGAGGATATTTCACTCCGGCAAATTATGTTTAACGTGCTGAAATACCTCCAGCGACAACATTGA
Source organism: Melanophora roralis (assembly GCA_963583895.1). Classification (NCBI taxonomy): domain Eukaryota; kingdom Metazoa; phylum Arthropoda; class Insecta; order Diptera; family Rhinophoridae; genus Melanophora; species Melanophora roralis. The sequence continues at coordinate 60,517,954 of OY757189.1, forward strand.
CAAGTTTCTTTGCTGTTTGTCAAAGCGATCCGTTTGCACAAACTTTACTTTACTCGGAGATGCCATGGTATTACACTTGGAACGCTTCTTCAAAAAATGTTTAATGTCGAAAGAAAGACACTATGGTTCCTGGGCATCCGGATTTGCGTTCAAGTGATGCTCTTGGTCGCATTTATACAGTTCATCCGAAGAATGATGAATGTTTTTATTTGCGGTTGTTGCTGGTGAATGTTCGTAGTCCAACATCATTTGCAGCATTTCTTACTGTTTATGATGTAGTCTGCCCAACATTTTGTGCTGCGTGTCAAGAACTCAATTTGTTTGAAAACGATACTCATTGGAATACGACAATCGCTGAGGCAATTATTTCTGCATATCCAAGCCAGGTACGAACATTACTTGATATTATCATTTCGACATGCTTCCCGTCAAATCCAAGTGACCTGTGGAACAAATACAAGGACAATAAGTCAAAAGACATTTTACATCAATATCGTGTCTGCTCGAGAAATCCAAATATTGAAGTCAATGCAAAGATGCATAACCGGGCCTTGCTCTTAATTGAAGGCATGTGTTACCTTATTTGCGGCAGTTTGTTAATCAGGTTAGGACTGCCAGCACCAGAACATGAATTGAATGAGCTACTAAATCGACAATTGAAGCGTGAATGTGAATACGATCGACATGAGTTGAACCAATTAGTTCAAATTAATGTTTCCCTCTTAAACCTCCAACAGAAGGAAGTCTATGATATATTATTAAAGGCAATTGATGATGGAAACGGTGTTTTCTTTTCTTGGATGCCCCCGGTGGAACTGGGAAATCATTCGTCATGTCATTGATTTCAGCCACTGTTCGTGCGAGATCCAACATTGCTGCAGCGAAAGCTTCATCTGCAATAGCGGCCACATTGTAAGAAGGATGCCGCACAGCTCACTCAGCGTTTAAATTGCCATTAAACCTTCAAGATATAGAGCAACCAATATGTAACATTGCGAAAAACTCCGCCATGTCCAAAGTTTTAGTAGCGTGTAAAATCATTATCTGGGACGAATGCACAATGGCACACCAACGCGCAATAGAAGCTCTTAAAAGAACACTAAAAGATCTGCGCAGTGACCCAAGATGTTTTGGAGGTGCAAGGATTTTACTGTCTGCCAGTCATTCCAAGATTGATGGCAGCTGATCGAATAAATGCTTGCGTTAAATTCTCAATTCTGTGGCGTTTTGCAAAGATACTGCAGTTGACAGAAAACATGAGAGTTAGATTGCTCAATGATTTATCAGCTCAAAACTTCTCCAACCAATTGTTGATTATCGGTAACGGCCGTATTCCTGTCGACGAATCAAATGGATTGATTTCGTTTCCTCAAAATTTTTGTAATTTTGTATCGTCAAAAGAAGAGCTCATCAGGAAGGTATTCCCCAACATAATTGCTAACGGGAAAAATTATGACTGATTGAGTGAACGGGCAGTTTTAGCAGCTAAAAATATAGATGCTGATGAATCAAACTATGTATATAGTTCAGAATCAAATCGTTGGCACTTTGCATTCTTTTAAATCAATTGATTGTGTAGCAAACGAAGATAAAGCCACCAACTATACAACTGAAGTTTTAAACTCCTTGGATGTGGCTGGCTTACCACCGCACAACTTATAACTAAAGGTTGGCTCGGTAGTTATCGTCCTTCAAAATTTAAACCAACCAAACCTTTGCAATGGAACGCATTTGGTAATTACAAAACTGATGGTCCGTGTTATCGCGCAATTATACTTAGAGGAAAATTAAAAGGTGAAGAAGTTCTCATTCCGAGAATTCCGATGATACCAACCGACATGCCTTTTGAGTTTAAGCGAATTCAATTTCCTATTCGTCTTGCATTTTCAATGACAGTCCTTGAGTATTTTTGGTCTTAATTTAGAAAATTCATATTTTTCTCATGGTCAACTCTACGATGTTTGTTCACGTGTGGACAAACCATCTGCTTTATTTGTACTTGCGCCTAATTACAAAACGAAAAGTTTCGTATATCACAAGTTACTGCACTGAAGGGAATCAACCTAAACATAACCCATGCACGAAAATACATAGCTTTCTTAACAGCTTTTACCTGAAACGCTTTATTTTTGTAATGTTTTGGAATTTTTGTTTTCCATGTAAATATATTCCAATGAACTATTTGACTAAATAAACTTTGTACTCTTTTTAAAAAATCCATATATTCAATAATTGGTAGGTGGTACGAAGTTCACCGGGTCAGCTAGTATTTAAATAAAATTGGTAAAATATTTAATGCTGTTAAAAATTGGAAGATAATAATGAGAAAGTATGTAATAAATAGGAAGAGAATATTGTAAGAATGTGTAAAGATATAAAAGAAACAATAACAGAAGTAAACAGCAATAAACATAGAATGTCATTTGCTGATATTGTGCAAGGAAAAACAAAGTTACCAAACAGATGCCATTAATAGTGAAACCCAAGGAAAAACAAACAATTGGAAACACAAAGGCAACATTAAATGAAAGAGTAAACCCGGTTAATTTAAAAATAACAAATGTCGAAAACAGAAGAAATGGAACAATAATTATTCAAAGTGGAAGCGATCGGGAAAGAGAAAAAATTAAAACTGCAATACAAAGCGGAACGAGGGAAGAATATGAAATTAGAGTACCCAGTCCTATTGATTTTTTTATCGATATAACATATATCTATATCTTTTAAATATTCTGAAAATGAAATTATTGAAAAGATTAAGAAGCAGAATCCCTTTGTAAATAAGAGTGAAATAAAGTTAATAAAAACATATGCATATAAAAGAAAAGGCCAGATAATATATAATGTAAGAATACAAACAGATAGTGATACATACACTACCATAATTAATAAGCAAAAACTGAATATGGGTTGGGAGAGATGCAGGGTTTTTGATGAAACCGATGTGAAACGTTGTTTTAAATGTAAAGGATATAATCACATATCAAGTCAATGTAGAAGTAAAGAAGTATGTATTAAATGTCATGGGAATCATAAAAGCAACGAGTGCAACAAAGAACCTATTGTTAAATGTATAAATTGTGTTAATATAAATAGAAAATTAAATTTGGGTCTTGACGAAAACCATAGAACTTATATATATATAAATATATACCAAAATAAATTAAACATAAAAAAATGGGATTGCCATGTTAGCAATTAAATAGAACATTTAGTTTATATACAAATATACAAGGCATAATTAATAACTTCAGCCAGGTAGAAATTACTGCTGCAACAGAAAAGCTAGATTTTATTATTCTATCCGAAACACATATGACGAAGGATATAAATGAAGACGAAATACGGTTACAAGGGTATGACCAAGTAATTTCTTTATCAAATTCCACAAGAACTGGAGGCATTATAATATATTACAAAAAGCACTGGAAAGTAACAACACAATTTGAAAAAAAGATGATAAATACTGGTTTTTAGCATGTAAAGTTAAATATAAGAACATAAATATGACTATGGTAGCAGTTTACAGATCGCCTAGCGGTTCTGAAGCCGTATTTTGCGAAATTTTTCGTAATAATAACTGGCGATTTTAATATAGACTGGCCATCTTATAACTTTTACAGAAACAAAATAGAAAGTATAATTAATGATAATGGGGTTAAGCAATTAGTAAATGAATATACGAGAATAACCAACGTTTCTAGAACCATTGTTAAAGTCTGTTATAATATAAGAATAGCAGACCACGAAATAATAAGAATATTTTTGAATGATGAAGAAGAAAATCATGTAAAATCATGTAAATCATCAGACTAATTATAACACATATATTTTTAAATATAAAAAGAGTTTATTTACCAGAGAACTAAGGGGAAAAATTAATTTTGAAGATGTAAATCAAAATGTATTTATGTTGGATAAATGCTTTGAAGACAGTACAAAAATTTACCTTTAACAAAACAATAATTAAGGATAATTATGTAAATAAGTGGTTTTACAATGAATTTCGTTTACTAAAAAGAGAGAAAATAATCAAATATCTTAAAGCAAAGCATGAAAACAGTAACGATGCGTGGGCAAATTAAAACTCAATTAAAACTTTTACAAGGTAAAAATCGAAAATGAGAAATTTAAATATATAAACAATAAAATAAAAAATCCAAAGGACCAGAAACAAATGTGGCGAGAAATCAAGGATTTAGTAATGAAAAAAGAAGCAAAATCGTGTGAAAGCTGTGATATTTAATAACGTAGAGTATAAGGAGGATTTTGAAATAGCTAACAATTTTAATAAATATTTTATAGATAGCATATAGGATATAAGAGATTCCATAGAAAAAGTGCAATATACAAGCCAAATGCAAACATGCAACTATAGATTTATATTCAGTGCAATAACAATGTTAGAACTTAAGAATGCAATAAAACAAGTGAAAAATAATAAATAAATCATTGCTAACCGGCCAATTTCCCGATAATTGGAAAGAAAGTATGATAACGCCTATTGAAAAAGGTAGCAAAAACAAAAAAGTGAAGAATACCGTATTATAAACACACTGAAAACCTGTGAAAAGATTCTGGAAAAAATTGTAAAAAATCAGCTTGAGAAATATATGGAGATAAACAGCTTATTATCAAAATATCAATCAGGAGTTAGAAAAAAATTTTCCTGTGAGACAGCGGTGAATTTTGTAATAAATCGATGGAAGAAAATGGAAAGTAACAAAAAACTAATGGCATTATTTTTAGACTTTAAAAGAGCTTTTGAAACTATTAGTAGACGTTTATTAATTCAGAAGTTATATATGTACGGCATTCAGAATAAGGAACTTGCTTGGTTTAAATCATACCTTACGAACAGAACACAATATATTAAAATAAATAACATAAAATCAAATGGAATTTGTAATGATTTTGATGTCCCACAGGGTTCAATTTTGGGTGCACTACTTTTTATTATATATATAAACGATATGCCTAAAATACTTGAGAAATGTGAAATTGTACTATACGCAGACGATATGCTTATATATACTGAAGAGGAAACTGATGATGAATGCTAAAACAATATGATTAAAGATATAACGAATGTTAATAAATGGTTGAAAATGAACAAACTTAAACTTAATAAAAACAAGTAAGAGCACTATATTCGGCTGTAAAAAGCTTTTTTATTTCTTTTCCCCAATTATAATACTCTCTGAGTACATATAATTATAATCTGGCTTGAGCTAATAACTCGTTTCTCACTGCCCAGCAGTTCTGATTAGTTTAAGTCAGATTATTTAGCATATACATATGTGTATTGGTCGAATACACAAATATTCAGTATGAATTATTTGACTATTACTTTGTGTATAATATTCAAAGTCGATAGCTGTTATAGTTTTCCAGATGAAGCGAATCAAAAATTTCATAAAAATTGTTAATTTGTATGGGAGCTATCCCTTTTTCTGCCCCCTACCAAAAAATTTTTTCTTCAAAGTGTATGTTTTGTTGTCCAATTCCTTTTTGCAGAACATTTAATGGCGATAGCAGTTATAGTTTCCGAGATATAGCGTATCAAAAACTTTATAAAAATCGTTAATTTGTATAGGAGCTACCCCATATTCACCACCCACCCAAAACATTTTTTCTTCAAAGCGTAGGTTTTGTTGTCCAATTAAATTTTGCAGAACATTTTATTTTGATATCTATTGCAGTTTCCGAGATATAGCGTATCGAAAATTTCATAAAAATTGTGAATTTGTATGGGAGCTACCCCATATTTTGGAGCTTGAGCCTGGTGATGTAAATTTAAAAAAAGGATGAGACTCACCCTAAATATGACCTAAAATATATTTTGCACCGTAGAGTTGTAGTTGAAGCGCCACATAAGCGATCTGGGCCCGTACAGTGCTTAAACTGCCAGGAATATGGTCACACCAAGGCTTATTGCAAGTTGCCTTCTGTTTGTGTTTTGTGTGGTGACCTGCATGCTACGACCAAGTGCGAAGAGCCAAAAGATGATCCTCGGGTAAAGAAATGCAGCAATTGCGGAGAAAACCACACGGCCAACTATAGAGGTTGTCCCGTTTTTGATTCAGTTACACGCTTATCTAAGCCGAAAGTAGTTCCTGCCCCTCCCCAGCCTTTAAATATACCAACTACAAACATGCCTCCATTAGCACAACCAACTACAAGTCAAGTTTCCTATGCCAACGCATTAAAGTCTAACCAGCCCAATGCACGTAAGCCTACCCAGCCTACAACACAACAAGAGATGCCAACAAATGAACCAACCGGGTCCAGTTTTAGCGGCCTCGAGCTGTAATTGACAATATGGTTAAACAATTTACGCTGTTCATGGCGCAAATGGCTGGCATGATGCAAGAAATGCAAAAAATGCGGTCTGCTCTTCTGCAGGCCATGCTTAAAAGACCATGAACTGCCTCAGGGTTTGTTTCTGGAACGCTAACGGCATCCGCCAACACAAAAACGAACTCGAATATTTTTTAATAAACCAAAAAAGTGATGTCATGTTGATTTCTGAGACGCATATGACATCTAGAAGTAATTTCAAAATTTGAGGCTATTCTTTTTACGATTCTAAGGATCCCAGAGATAGATCATGTGGTGGCTCGGCTATAATAATCAAATCGAGAATCAAACATCAATGGATGGGTGGTCTCTCCGAATGTTATATACAAGCAACAAACGTTTGCGTTAATGAATTTTTCTTTGGCTTAGTTATTTCGTCAGTGTATTGTCCACCCAGGTTCTCCATAACAAAGGATCAGTTCAACAGTTTTTACAAATCTTTAGGTCCCCGCTTCATAGCTGCTGGAGACTATAACGCTAAGCAGACGTACTGGGGCTCTCGCCTTATAAGTCCCAGGGGTCGTTTTTTGTGTGATTGCGTATCTGAAATGGGACTTAACGTTATTTCATCTGGACAACCGACATATTACTCAACTGATCATAATAAAATTCCAGACGTTATCGGTTTTGGCGTAACAAAAGGTATATCCCCGGAACTTACCGAAGCTCAAGCCTCGTTGGATTTATCTTCAGACCACTCTCCCACTATAATCACTATTTTTAGTCCTAATCATATACCAACTAGTAATATTTTTCCATTTAAAAGGGTTAATTGGTTAAAATACAAAAAATTTGTCAACACCCACTGCTCGGAAAACCAGCCGCTAAAAACACCCGAAGACTGTCTGAGCAGCCTTAATGAGAACATAAAAAAGCTGTTGATCATGCTTCTTCTTACTATCGTCCGACAAAATACAACAAAATTTTTTCAGCCGACTTGAAACAGCTTTTATCTGAAAAAAGAAGAGCCCAAAGAGAATGGCAAAAGCACAGATCACCCTAACTTAAAGCCAAGTTGAAGGAATGTACAAACCAATTGAAAAATTTGCTAGAGGTTCACCGAATGGCATCTCTTAAGGAACGCCTCTAAGGTCTAGACTCGAGTCCTCAGACGAATTATTCACTATGGCGATCAGCGAAATATCTTAAAAGATCCGTTATCGCGAAACCACCACTACGTAATCTGAGAGGATCCTGGGCAAAAAGTGATGAAGAAAACTGTGATCTGCTCACAAGTCATTTAACAAATGTCTTCACTCCAAATACATGCACTGACATGAGTAAATTACCGCCTGTTGTCCTATGGAAATACGTTTTCAGTTGTCAGATGTCGTGGAGGCTATCAATATTTTAAATGCTAAAAAAGCTCCTGGCTTTGATGAAATCAGCAACAAAATGCTTTTAGAGCTACCTTGCACAGCAAAAAGAATAATTCTTTTTATTTTTAACGCCATATTACGGCTTGAACGTTTCTCGCCAGTATGGAAAGTTGCCTTGGTAAAGATGATTCCTAAGTCGGGAAAAGATCCTTCGTAGGTGAAGTCTTACAGGCCTATAAGTCTGTTACCAACTATGTCCAAATTGTTTCAGGAATTGCTTAAAAACAAGCTGACTCCGATCCTGAATGAAAACAACTGCATTCCAGATCGCCAATTTGGATTTAGAAATCAACATAGTACCATCGAACAAACCCACAGATTGGTACAGGTTATAAGAAAAGCTTTTGAGGAAAAGAAATACTGCTCTGCGTTCTTCATAGATGTCTCTCAAGCGTTCGACAAAGTATGGCATGAAGGCCTGTTAAACAAATTAAAGCCCAACCTTCCATCTAATATTTTTAACCTATTAGAAAAATACATAACCGGCCGACAATTTATGATTAAAGAGGGAAACCAAATAAGTTCTTCTCAACCAATAGGGGCTGGTGTACCTCAAGGAAGTATACTAGGTTCAATTCTGTACTTGCTTTACACAGCAGATATGCCCACAAACAATCTTATTCATACGTCGACATTTGCTGATGATACCGCCTTTCTCAGTATTCATAAAGGCCCTAAAGAAGCCACAAAACAACTTCAACATCACGTATCCCAAGTTGAAAAATGGGCAAAGTTATGGGGTATTATTATAAATGAACAAAAATGCACCCACGTTACTTTTACGTTACGCAAAGAAACGTGCCCCCCAATTCTTATTAACAACCATACGGTGCCTCAACGAATTGAGACAAAATATCTTGGCATTCACCTGGATCGCCGTCTCACATGGAAGCCTCATATAGATTCGAAGCTGACTCAAATGAAACTTAAAGCTTCTCAAATCCACTGGTTAATAGGCAGAAACTCTGTGCTACGTCTGGATTGTAAACTTCTACTCTACAAATCGATTTTAAAACCAATTTAGTGCTACGGTATACAATTATGGGGCACTGCTTCCGCCTCCAACATAGAAAAAATACAACGTCGTCAAAATAAAATCCTAAGAATGATAACTGGTGCTCCTTGGTATGTTAAAAACAGCAACATCCACAAAGATCTGCAAGTTCCACTAGTTAAATGCGAAATTTTTAATTATGTGGACAAGTATTTAAACAAGCTGGAAATACATCCAAATCCGCTCGCTCGAAACATTTTGCAACATAGTGGACACACTCGTCTGAAAAGAAGGAATACTATTGCACTAAGATGAAACTACTGAATTAATTAATTTTATTATGAGAACTTGAGTTTTAGTCTGGCACTGGCTGGTCTAATAAAAATTAAATAGTTTTAAGATTTGAATATTTATTGTTAGTTCGCCAAAGGCAAAGATTCAATAATAAAAATATGAAAAAAAAAGCGTAGGCTTTGTTATCCAATTACTTTTTGTAGAACATTTGATTTCGATATCTATTACAGTTTCCGAGACATAGCGTATCCAAAATTTTACAAAAATTGTGAATTTGTATGGGAGCTACCCCATATTAACCCCCCACCCAAAAATTTTTTTCTTCAAAGCTTTGTTGTCCAATTACTTTTTGTAGAATATTTGATTTCGATATCTATTACAGTTTCCGAGATATAGCGTATCGAAAATTTCATAAAAATTGTTAATTTGTATGGGAGCTACCCCATATTCACCCCGCACCCAAAAAAAAATTTTTTTTTAAAGCGTAGGCTTTGTTGTCCAATTACTTTTTGTAGAACATTTCATTTCAATATCTGTTACAGTTTCCGAGATATAGCGTATAGAAAATTTTACAAAAATTGTGAATTTGTATGGGAGCTACCGCATATTCACCCCCCACCAAAAATATTTTTACTTCGAAGCGTAAGTTTTACTGTCCAATTACTTTTTGTAGAACATTTCATTTCAATATCTGTTACAGTTTCCGAGATATAGTTTATAGAAAATTTTACGTGTAAGTTAAATAGCTGATGTTTAAAACCAAATACACTACTACCGCTCAAAGAGTACTGATGATGAAATTGCGTAGCTGCTTTCGAAAATGCATTCTACTCGGCTAGTAGGGGTAGAAAAATCAGCTTTTTTCAAATTGAAAGTTTCTTTCAACATTAACAGAAAATAATAATTTCTTCTAATAAAAAGAAATTATATGAACTAAAGCCAAATTAAGAATCAAAAATTTGTATTAAAAACAATTAGTTCAACAATAAATAAAAATTAGCATATAACTCACACATGGCACGGTGCAAAATGATCTTTAATAATTTCTGTCAATTTATCGTTGACAAAAGAAAAGAAATTAAAAAGTGATTACCCCTATTGTATGATATACAATAATAAAAAGCGTTTCATTCCATCTTAGAGATGGATTAATGCTTGTCCGTTAGTCAAGTGTTGCCAAAAAGACTTTTAATGGAAAAAAGCATAGTGTATATGAAAAGTAAACTTCGTCCTAACTTACAAAATAAAAACAGAAGGAAAACACTGATACCGTATCTCTTTCTCTGTTACGTGTAAGTTAAATAGGTGATGTTTACAACCAAATACACTACAACCGTTCAAAGAGTACTGATGATGAAATTGCGTAGCTGCTTTCGAAAATGCATTCTACTCGGCTAGTACCGGTAGAAAAATCAGCTTTTTTCAAATTAAAAGTTTCTTTCAACATTAACAGAAAATAATAATTTCTTCTAATAAAAAGAAATTATATGAACTAAAGCCAAATTAAGAATCAAAAATTTGTATTAAAAACAATAAGTTCAACAATAAATAAAAATTAGCAATTTTACAAAAATTGTGAATTTGTATGAGAGCTACCCCATATTCACCCCCCACCAAAAATATTTTTACTTCAAAGCGTAGGTTTTGCTGTCCAATTACTTTTTGTAGAACATTTCATTTCGATATCTGTTACAGTTTCCGGATATAGCGTATCTAAAGTTTAATAAAAATTGTAAATTTGTATGCGAGCTACCCCATTTTCCACCCAAAAAAATATTTTTTTAAAATGTAGATCTTATTGTACAATTACTTTTTGTAGAACATTTTAAGTCGATAGCTGTTAAAGTTTCCGAGATATAGCGCATAAAATATTTCACCAAATTTGTGCAATTGTAGGAAAACTACGACTTCCCCTGATCCTATCTGTATAAAATTTTTCCATTATTTAGGTGCCTACTTTATGAGTATCCAAGAGTAAGTCAAGTTTTGTGGCAAAAGTGACTACACTTACTGAGATATATAGGGATATATGCACAGATTTTGTCCTAAAAAAATGGGTTGTTTTGGGTTTTCGCTTATATCTCGGTCAATAGTAAACCGATTTTGCTGATTTTAAATAGCGATTGTTGGCGGGATATTTCTAATCGTTTGACACCATTTACTGGTCTGTATCTTTTTATTTGACTCCGGAAACATAATTTCAACAGACGGTCAGACGGACATGGCTATATCAACTTCCCTATCTATAAGAATCCAGAATATATGTATATACTTTATGGGGTTGCAAATGGATAATAAAGAAATTACAAACGGAATGACAAACTGATATATACCCTTATCACTATGTGAAGGGTATAACAAGACAAAATTATTAGAAATAAATATTAACAAGGAAAGAGAAATTAAAATTAATGATAAAAGTATAGAAAGAGTAAGCAATATAAAGTACTTGGGTTTTATAATAGACAAGAATTTGAAATTTAAAGAACATACTGAATTAATATGTAAAAAAATCAGTCATAAAATCGGATTTCTAAAAAGAATCAGAGGTAAAGTATCCCTAATTACTGCAATTAATATATACAATACCACAGTGAAACCTCATTTTGAATTCGGATCAACCATTCTTTATACATGCTGTAATGATACACAATTGGAGAGATTACAAAAGTTACAAAACAAAGCAATGCGTATTATTTTGAAATGCCACATATATACCAGTATAAGAGTAATGCTTGAATCACTGAAATGGTTAAGTATAAAAAATAGGCTTGTGTTAAATACTTTAATTTTTATGCATAAAATGAAATATAACAACGCACCTGAATATTTGAGTGAACAGATAAAATATGTCGGAAAAGTACAGCCATACCGGCTTCGAAATCTGGATAATTTCAGGATAGAAAGAGTGACTACAACGGCAATGCAGAGATCGCTTTTTTACAAGGGGCTTAAACTGTTCAACAAACTATCAGATGATGTTAAAACCGAAAGAAATAATATTTTTAGAAAAAAATGTGTGTTTTTTGTTAACCCTGGAGTACTAATATATTTTTTGTGTACACTAATGCTAATTGTTAGTCAAATCGACTAACATTAGTATATATCCAAACTTTTCAGATCTATGTGCGATAGTTGGAAAATTTTTTCTTAAAAGCAAAGTAAGCATAGTTGTGGATACATGCTTCACTTTATTTAAAAAAATAAATAAAAAATAAGTGTAGGATTTCAAAATCCATTAAAAATTTAAATTATAATGTCTACAAATACTATTATATAAATACAAGTTTATTTTTTTAATTTTATCACAATTTGTCAAACGCTTAGAATCCATGGTAAATAAAAGGAAGTTTTTAAAACAAATCAACAAAAAAATTAATGTCAAAATTATCTTAAAATTAATAATTCAATTGAAGAATACGATAACTAAAATAAATAATTCAATTGTAAATAAAATATAACAGTGTATATAACAATCACATAAAAAAAAATTCATTTTCAAAATATTTGCTTGTATGTTGCATACACTGTATCACTAAGCACACTAAAACTTTCATCTTTGTCAGTCTCATCATAGTTTTCAAAAAAACTTTGTAATGAAATCATTACTCAACCATTTTTTAAACTCATTTTGTTGTCTGTAATAAAACATTTAACAAAATAACAATTATAATTGTATATGTAATATTATACCGACCTTACAATTTGTAAATGAAGTTGCTTATTTATGGGCTCAAGGTCAACTGTCAACGTCTATTAACTCCCCATCTTATGAGCTATGCAGATACATGGTTGACATTTTAAAAAATCTAACAAAAGACTCTAAATATAACGTAAAGGATGCTGTGGAACTTAAAGAAAAGTTGAAAAACGTTACAATATCCGATGATGAAGTTTTAATATCCCTTGACGTAATATCGTTATTTCCCAGTATCCCTGTAAATTTAGCAATAAACATAGTAATGGGAAAGTGGCAATACATTTCAACGTATACAGATATACCAAAAGACTTGTTTGTTGACCTCTTGAATTTTTGTATTAAGGAGAATAGGTATTTTAACTATAACGGCAAATTTTACGAACAATTAAAGGGAATGCCTATGGGTTCACCTGCATCACCAGTAATTGGTGATATAGTAATGGAGGAGTTATTAGATTCTGCACTTAATTTTTTGGATCATAAACCTAGTATTGTAAGTAAATATGTTGACGACTTATTTTGTGTGACATACAGAAATAAAGTGGAAGAAACACTGAATGCTTTTCACGCCTTTCATACAATTCACCAAGGAACTTGAAATAAACGGAAAACTACCATATTTAGACGCACTCCTAATACGGGAAAATAACATAATTAAAATGGACTGGTATCAAAAACCAACCGCGTCAGGACGTATTATTAATTTTTATTCTAACCACCCTAAACACGTAAAACTAAATACGGCAACTAATTTTATAAAAAGGGTACTTCAAATAAGTGATCCAATATACCACAAAACTAATATTAAGAAAATAAGAAAATTGTTAAAGAAAAATAGTTTCCCGTACCATTTGCAGACAAATCTAATAAATAAAGTAAAAACTAATCTCAACAAAGAGCCGACAGTGAAACCTGAGAAGATATATAAGACCCTGACGTATGTTCCGGGTTTCTCCGAAAGAATAACGCACTCCGATATATTGGAAAAACAAAAGATTAATATTGCACTAAAAACTGACAAAACACTGAACACCCTTTTTTCTAACACCAAGGCAAAGGTAAATTCCTTAGACAAATCTAATGTCATTTATAGAATACCTTGTAACGGAGATGGTTCTAACACATGTAATAAACTATATGTTGGAACAACTAAATCAAAGTTGCGAACAAGATTAGCTTCACACAAATCGGACTTTAAAACACGAAAAGGTACAACATGTCAAAAAACAGCGTTAGCAGCCCACTGTGCAGCGACTGGACACTCTCCGAACATAGAAAATACAACAATACTGCAACAAGAAAACAATTACAAGAAGAGATTTACTATAGAGATGCTACATATAATCAATACTCCCGCCAACAGAAGAATTAATTACAAAACAGATACAGAAAATTGTGCACATACATACAGACACATAATAAATAAATATAAACAAAAAAGCTTTTGTTGATCATAACAAATTAAGAAAAACAAAATAAAGCTTTTAGTAAACTTTAAGTGTTTGTAAACAGACGACGGTTTTACTCAAATGTAAGCCAAAATATTTGTTTTGAAATTATTATTTTTAAATACAAATAATTAATTAAATTAGTTTTTTTAAACTAAATGTTTAAATGTTTAATTGTTAATGTATTTTTATTTTTGTTCATTTGTACACTTTGTTTTTGTATATATAGTTTTCCTGAAGAAGAGCACCGATGGCGCTCGAAATATTGAAATAAACATCAAAACAAATACCTTTTTAATAAAGCAAATTGTTTTATTGAAGGACAGTTGACCTTGAGCCCATAAATAAGCAACTTCATTTACAAAATAACAATTTTGATTCCAAAACTGAAATGTTTTTATATATACCAAAAAGCTACGTTGTAACTAATTGTTAGTCCAATTGACTAACATGACCCTTAGAACTGAAAAATAACAATACCTACTGTTGAAATTAAACTACTCATAACAAGAGAACACCATCGACGGAAATTACGAAAGAAATGAGAGCGATCGGTAAGACAACAAAGAAGCTATGCATGAAAAGAAGATTAGTGTTAGTCGAAATGACTAACATTAGTACTCTAGGGTTAAAAACAATAAATTTTTATGAATTAATAAAATTGTAAATATTTTTAAAATTTATTATAATTATGAGCTGTTAAAAGTATTATGAATACTAATAAAGAATAATAATAATAATAATAATTAAAATGTACATCCACCTAACAATTTTGGGACTAAGTCCCCATCCCTCTCGAAACATCTTCCGGCACGTGTAGTAGGCTACCGTAGCCGTTTCGACCCTATGCCGGATGTTCAGCTTCCATGACAATTTCGAGTCCAGGACGATACCTAGATATTTTGCACTTTCTGATAGTGGGATATCGCAGTCTCCTAACCGCGGGAGTCCGAAGCTTGGAACCTTGGTCCTCCTTGTGAACAGTACCAGTTCCGTCTTGCCCGGGCTTATTCCTACACCATTATCTGCGGGCCAGTTGCTGAGTAATCTTAAGGCATTGGACATGATATCACTAATCACATCCGGAAACATTCCTGATACCAATATCATGACATCGTCCGCAAAAGCAACGACTTTTATCCACTTACCATCCAGTACCCGGAGGATCTTGTCAACAACCATAAGCCAGAGCAAAGGCGAGATAACACCACCCTGTGGTGTACCTCTCTGCACTTGTTTTGACGCAGTGCTGTTACCAAGATTTGCTGTGACTATACGCGAGCTCAACATCGATACTATCTAGTTCTTGATAAAATCCTCAACCCCTAGGCTAGTAAGTGCACGTTGAATTGCGAGCGTCATCATCGTTGAAGGCACCTTCTATATCCAAGAAGGCCGCCATAGTATACTGTCCATATTCGATGGATCTCTATATCGTACTCACAACCTTATGCAGGGCTGTTTCCGTAGAGCGACCTTTTGGGTAGGCATGCTGACCCCTAGAGAGACAAGAGCTGCCCTCTAGTCGTTGCCTTATATGGGAGTCAATGAGTCTTTCCAGAGCTTTAAGCTGGAAGGATGAAAGACTTATTGGACGGAAGTCCTTTGCGTTCCCATGATCCCTCCTTCCGATCTTGGGAATTAAAACAACCCTGACCTTCCTCCATCCCCTCGGAACGTCACTAAGAGGGAGACAGAGTGTAAATATTCTATGAAGCCACGGGATGATGTGTCCCTTGGCACTTTGCAACATCCGAGGAAAAATATGGGGAGAAGCTATCAATCGCCCACGAAATTCTATCGTAGGTGATTATGCCCTTATCAATATTGCATGGTGTCCTACTTTCGCACTAAACTTCCTCGACTACGTCCCTACAGCCAGGAAAGTGGGTGCTTATGAGAATATTAAGCGACTCCGCTGATGATCCTGACCAGGTGTCATCCCCCCTCCTAATATAGGCCGGGTTTGAGCGTCCCCTGGCCAATCTAGCAGAGTCCCTGGTGCTTTCCCCCGTAGAAATCTCTCCATGATTTCCTCTTTGCGGTTGTTATTGCCTTGTATTCCCTCAGCTTATCCCGGTAAGGCTGCCATGATTTACTGACAACATTCATTGAGGGCTCTACGCGAGTCCCTTTGTAGCTTAGAAAGCTCCGAATTCCACCATGGAGGGAAGCTCTTCTTAACCTTAGTTATGGGGCAGGAAACTTCGAAGGCCTTAACCATACCCCTACTGAATTTTTCCTCCATGATCTCTAGACCAGTGATCGAATTATCAATTACTGGCATTTTACCTAACCTCTGTTTCAGGATCCCATTAAACTTTAACCAGTCGGTCCTTCTTGGGTTCCGGAATTGTGTCCCTATTAACCTGTCCCGAAATCCAATATCGAAAAGAATCCAATTATGATCAGAAAAATACCTTTTATTAGATACTCTCCATCTATCCACTGATATATTGGACCTGTCACTTATGAGTGTAATATCTTCGAACCATTGTAGGTTCCTGAGCTCGGAAAAATGAATTTTGGGGTGGTACCAGAGTTACATATACTTAATCTATTTAAGTAAATGAAATTAAGGATAGACTCACCCGGTTCATTGATCTTACTACTACCCCAGATTGTATGCCGGGCATTGGCATCACAGCCCAGAATGATGTCGACCGAAGGCCCGATCAAGGCCATGAGAGTGCTCACTTCCACCGGAGGAGCTTTGTTCCCATGTGCCATAAAGCTGAAGGCAATCATAAAATTTATCTGCGGCAACTCGACCCTTGCGAGTGTGAGGTCTGCTGAACTGAGCTGCGTACACAGAAAAATATTAACGCATTTTTTAGCAATAAGACATGATCTAGGCTTACCATTATATTTTGCATACAGTACGTTATATGCCCAGGGTTCCTGTACTATCGCAATGTCCAGGTAGCCGTAGGTTATCTGTAGCACATTTCGAGTACTTTTGTAGGCACTCCTTGATATAAATTTCTGTGTTTATCGTGCTGATGTCACAAATGCTTGGCTTCGTTTGCCACAACTGCAAATAGCTTGACACACAAGAAATTTTTTTGAAAATTTTGTTTGTTTTTTTGTCCGGAACTCTTCCTGAACATTACTTTTTTCATCAGCAACAAAAAAATCTTGGCTGGGAAGTTGAGAAAAGTCCGCCAGTGCGTATGTTTCGTCATCTATCACACAACAGGTGTATTTTTTATAAAATCCGCCTTCAATTACTTCGCTCGTTTTTTTGCTTTAAAATCTTTACCAAATTGCAGTCTGGAACTTTCTGAACTTTGTATGTCTTCAGCCTAGGGTAAGCTTTGGTCCATTGGACAAAACTATTGGAGCATTTCATCGTACGCTGGTGGTGATCTTCGAAACAGTTGCTAGACTTCTTTTACCTTATCAATATATCTTGGACCTTTTTTATTTCCTGATCCAGGGTTTCTTTCAATGCTCAGGTGTACCTTATACCGATTAAATGACATTTGAAACAGTTCGAAGATCAACTTTTAAATATTTTTCTATTTTATTAAAAGTCCATGACGGATTTTTTTTTGAAAAGTTTTAATTATATTTTCACGTGCTTTTTTTCGCAGTCCACTTTGATCGTAATAACAATAATTAATTATTTATGAGTTTTAAAATAATATTATCTTACATATAAGTTAAGGTTTTCTATGTTCAAACCTTGAAAAAAAAACACAATTTTATTTTGTTTTTTTTTGGTCATTACGACCTCACTTTATTGAGTTATAAAAAGAACTGATTATTTCTACACAATGTTTTTTCTTATATTCAAACTAATTGTCCCAAATAACAAGTGGCGTGATTCGATTCCTATTAATTTAGTGGCAGACGCTTGCGTTGCATTATTTATCATTTAGTGCAAACGCGCGCTCCAATTAGTGTAAACATTTCTTAAGAATCGAATCATGACACCTTTGTTTATTGCCAGGCCGGAAGCGTGAGCAAAGCAAAATTTGGTGTTAACTTTGGGAGAGTTAACTCCTCCCCTCTTAAGTCGATTGTCCTCGATCGATTATTTATTAAATTGGGGAGTTGCGATTTGCAGAAATGGTCCATCTTTTATATTTGGGATATAGCTCGTGGCTATTTGTGGATTTGACGATATGTACCATTTCTGCTTTATCTTGTGAATTATTACAAATGTTATAAAAAAAAACAATTATAATTGCCACGTCTGTGCTTAAACTAATTACATGTGTATTTTCGTTTTTGCTTGCTAATATTTTAATGTTATCCTCATGCTGCAGCTGTTTAATATATAAATTTTCAAGTTTTAAATTAAGTTTTGTGTTATTATTATTATCTGTAATTTTTGTAATCATGTTAGGTAAAACGTATGTATCATATATCCTGAAATTAACATTAACATAAGTTTTATTAAGTGCACTAATTTTACAGTTTTCGAATCTGATAAGAAACGTTCCTTTCTGCTTTATTTTTAATTTACTGCAGTCATGAGTGATAATTCCTTCGAAATTCTTAAATATAATTAATCCTTGAGTTATTTCTGTAACTACGGTTTTTTCTGAATTTTCGAGTTCACATTGAGCTTCCTTAAAATCTAAAATATTTTATAGGCAATTATTATTTAATGCAATTAAATTTTTTTCCAAATTATCTTTAATGTTTATATTATAAATGTTGTTATTGTTATCAGCCAATATTTCTGTTTCATTTAATACAATTGATTTATTTTGAATATTTGGAAGTGGCTCAAATTTTATTTTTGACAAAATATTAAAAGAAAATTGGGGTATGAGTAATGTTAAAATGATATTGTTATTTTGAAAAAGTACCACAATTTTTATGTTCCTATAACTGTCGAAGTCTGCGATTACGTCTAGTTCCTTTTGTGTCAGAATATCAGCGGGGATAACGCCTAGCTTACATGAAAAAATTATTTGACCAACATCTTCAACGTGATTGTTCAAAAGAAGTATGTCATTGTTAATCCTATATATGTGCTGAATGAATTGGACTTCGTCCTCGAGTGTTTTGATTCTATTTTGTGTTTCATATTGAAACTTATTAATGTAACTGCTAATGAGGTCTTGTTGTTTATTTATATGCGTTGTGATGTTATTAATCTGTTCGCTCATTAGATTGCTTACAAGAGTTAAGTTGTTAATTGCTCTGTCAGTAGCCCGTTCGTTGTCATGTATTTTTGAAATGGTTTCGCGTATTTCCTGTTCGTCTTCGCTGTCCATGGATCCTGCAATTATTTTTAAGCCTTTTCCTACGATATTAAAAAGTCCTCTTTTGGATTTGGAGTTTATGTGAAGGTTACCAATTCGTGCACTGAGCAATATATAATTTTTATTAATTGTATTGATAAGTTGTTTGTCTTCAAAAGTGGTAGCGTTTAAAGTTCCTATGTTTTTGGAGATTAAAAGCATCGTCTCCTCGTATGCGGTTAGGTTTATAAAATGTAGAACTTTATTATAATAGCTAATTGTCTTCTGCTCGCCTGTCTTAATAGGTATATACCCATTATTATTGGTTAAGTCCTTTACATCTAGTTGTTGTGCGTTCGTCGCTAGTATCCATATAAGGAATGGTAGTAGGGGTCTCATATTGTCCTTGTGTGGATAGCTGGCTAGCACGTTATGCTACCTTTTTGCTGTTGCTACTAAGGGGCCGTTTCTATCACGATCTTTATCTTGTAGTTTCCTTGATTTCTTCACTCTTTCTTGATAGTTTTCCAGATTTCTTTGCTTCTCCTTTAATGGATGGCTGCTTCCCACTTTTTCGATTTTTAAAGTTTTTAATGATTTTGTTGTATGGGGAGAGAAATAAAAATATCTGGCACAGTTTATGTTATTTTTCCCTTCTTTCTCAGGTTCTTTTCTTCTCTCTTTTTTTTCTTATTTTTTTATTTTCCAGTACATTAGTTTTTATTTCTATTAAGACCTTTTAACAGTCTGGTACTTATTCTTATTAAATTATTATTTATTTAGTTTTTTTGTCAAGCAATCACTAATTGTTGAGGTCTTTTGGTTTACACGCACTTCTTGAGGGCTTTTGGTTTATGCTATAATTTTTTGTAACCGCACTTCTTGAGGGCTTTTGGTTTACACGCACTTCTTGAGGGCTTTTGGTTTACACCATAAAAAAAAATTTTTTTGAAACCGCACTTCTTGAGGGCTTTTGGTTTGCACTATAATTTTTTTAACCGCACTTCTTGAGGGCTTTTGGTTTTTTTATTTCTTCGCGGGTTTTATGTTACCTACGCGCTGTGCTACTTGAGGACTTTTTGCGGTAGGTTCCGTTGTTCCTTTTTATAAAAGCATTTATTTCTGTTTTTTTAAAGGATACCCGACTTTATTCGCTCGGGCGCCAGTTAAGGTTTTCTATGTTCAAACCTTGAAAAAAAACACAATTTTATTTTCTGTTTTTTTGGTCATTACGACCTCACTTTATTGAGTTATAAAAAGAACTGCTTATTTCTACACAATGTTTTTTCTTATATTCAAACTAATTGTCCCAAATAACAAGTGGCGTGATTCGATTCCTATTAATTTAGTGGCAGACGCTTGCGTTGCATTATTTATCATTTAGTGCAAACGCGCGCTCCAATTAGTGTAAACATTTCTTAAGAATCGAATCATGACACCTTTGTTTATTGCCAGGCCGGAAGCGTGAGCAAAGCAAAATTTGGTGTTAACTTTGGGAGAGTTAACTTATATGTATATATAAAAGCTAACGTGATAAAAAGAAAAATGTATTTATTGCAAGATTTGAGTTTTATTTAACATAATGCAACTACAATTTTTTTTCCGATACACTCCTCATGTAGCAAATATGCTCAGAAATATAGGCGAGACCATTTTTAGCCATGTTTAGACATGCTCTATTTTATTTGTAAAAATTACCTAAATATAGGGTGTCTAAAAATCGGCTTCTTTTAATAAAGAACAAACAATCATTTAAACAAAAATACCACAAAATTTGTGATCAAATGGCAATGTTTTTGGCACAAAGTGCATTTTTTTCAAGATCACCTTCATTTTGCTTTCTAAAAAATTTTCGACTTTGAGCAGCTTCACCAGCTATAGTTTTTATTCAATTAAGGAGTGCTCTATTAAGCTATATATCACATATATATCTGAATTGTATTTGAGAGATTTTGAAATAATTTTTGAAAATGTAGCTTTTGGGAAAAATTATGGTATCCTGGAAGGTTTTTGGGCATATTTGGCCAAGTCTTTCTTTGCCACTCATATAGAGTATAATAAATATATAAAAATGAAGACCAAGGAGTGAGTGTTCTAATTAACTATATAACTCAACTGGCTGAATTGTATTTGGGAGTTTTTTTTTTTAATTTTTGAAAATATCGTTTTGGGATAAATTATGGTATCCTTGAAGGATTTTGGCCTTATTTGGCCAAGTTTTTCTTTGTCACTCATATAAACTATATGCATAATGGAGACCAAGGAGTGCTCTATTAAGCTGTGTTACTCGTTTGTCTGAATTGTATTTGGGAGATCTTTTAAAATTTTTTAAAAAATTCACTTTGGGACAAATCATGGTATCTTTTAAGGATTTTGGGAATACTTGGCCAAGTCTTTCTTGGTCACTCATATAGACTGTATGGAGAAGAAAGGAGAGTTCTATTAAGCTATGTAACTCATATGTCTGAATTGTATATGGGAGATTTTTAAAAAATTTTTAAAAATTTCACAATGGGTAAAATTTTGGTATTCTTTAAGGATTTTGGGCATATTTTACCAAGTCTTTCATTATCACTTATATAAAGTATATGCATAATGGAAACCAAGGAGTGCTCTATTAAGCTGTGTAACTCATTTGTCTCAATTGTGTTTGGGAGTTTTTTTTAAATTTCATTTTGTATGAAAATGGTATCCTTTAAGGGTTTTAGAGCATATTTGGCCAAGTCTTTCTTTGTCACTCATATAGAGGATATGAAAAATTAAGACCAAGGAGTGCCGCACAGTGTCGTGTTTTCATATAACGAGCGGCCATAAATAGGAGAAGTTATTGTAAAGAGTTGAAATTTGGCACAAATATTTGAATTAATAAAAGATAACAAAATTTTAAATTTCTAAGTTTTCGGAGCAAGGATTCATGTCCTTCCCATATATCCTTTATTAGTTAAATTTAATTTACTATTAACTATATCCAGCATTTTCTTCTATAATGAAATTATTTATCTCTTCATTGCTCCTTTTATTATAACTTCCATTTTCTTTTGTGTATATAGATAAATTTGGTTCAGATTGAAAAATCATTCGTTCTATTATGTCTTTATTAGTATTCACACGATTGTTTTTTCGAGTATGGTTCGAACAAATTTTTCTAAAAACTTTGTGAGTGGCTTCAATAGCTTCCTCAGACAACATTCCTACTGGAATCCTAAAGTTTATTATAAATTTTGCTCCATGCACAAGTATTTTGTGAACAGTAACAGGCATAAAATAGCAGAATTATTTTTCAGCATATAAAGTCCTTGTTTCTCTTAGCAGTTTTTTAAAATTTGAAATATTTATTGTTTTACAGATCGAAATTGTCTTTAAAATCAAAGAGAATCTGCATATATATTGTTGAAAATCAATATTAGATTATATATTTAGATTGAATATGTGTTCTTCTTTAATATTGAAAAATGAATTAAGCAACGAACTGTTTTTTTTTTCAAACAGCTCCTTCTTTCTGGAGCACTTTACCCATTTACGTTTTATGTTTACCCATTTGCGTTTTAAATTTGCTAAAATAAAATTAAGTCTTTTATTTATTTTCCACTTTAGTCTTGAATTTTTTTTCCAAAAAGTTAATTATTTTCATATGGGCTGCTCTGTAAGAAGTATGTTTGAGCCAAATATTGAAAAATTCTTTAATTTGTACCCTTGATGACACTGAAAAAAATGAAAAAAAGTCGTATTTTCGCAACGTTTCGCAAATGTCACATACTTTTTTATAATATACATACTTGTATTAATATTATACTAAATTATAAAAAAAATAGTTTTTGATAGTTTTTTTTAATTGCCAGGCAAACTTGCAAGTTGTTAATAATTATTACTATTTTTTGGTTCACATTCAGAACAACGGCGAAACACATATGAGAGCTAAATGGATAAAAAAAAGTGCGTTACCATATTTTAGTAATATCACACTATAATATAAATGCAAATACTGCCAGCTTTATCGACAATTTATATTATTTTAACTCCTTAGAATATTTGCATTATTTTTCATTTTTCTTTGCATTCCTCACATTCACCTTAAACATTCACCTTTGATTAGCTCTAACTTTTGTATATATTAACATATTTTTAAATTTATTTTTGATTATTGTTATTTGAAAACTATGTAATAAAACTGTATCAATCAAGTTCTAAAATTATAAAAAATATTATTTTCATTTTTGGCCACACACACCACACTGTGTGCCGTATTGACCTATATAACTTATATTTTTAAATTGTATTTGTAAGATTTTTTAAAAATTTTTGAAAATATCACTTTGGACAAAATTTGTTCAAACAAAATACTTTGTTTAAACTTAAATTTGTGTTTTGTTTTTTATATTGAAACTTATGTGCTATGAAAATATTGTAACAATAAAAAATTTTGTAGTATTATTAAATAAAATTTCGAACCTGATGTATCAATATAGTTACAATTGGTTATGTATTGTTGTTTCAAAAAGGAAGTTTTTTAAAAAAGAAAAATAATCTAACGATATAATATAGAAATATATTTAAAGGAAATACAATTAAACTTATTCAGCATGGGTGATAACAGATTCTATGGGATAGAGAAGCTCAATCAAAACAATTATACAATTTAAAATGAAAATAAGCTTAATAAAAGATTATCTGTGGTATGTAATTCAAGATGCTGTTCAAGACACTGATGGTTGGAGAAAGAAAAATATGGAGCTTTTGCAATAATAAGTTTATGTATTGAAGACTCACAACTTATCCACCTTCGAAATGAAACTTTTGCCAGAGAGGCTTGAAAATGCTTCAAAAACAACATGAACGTGTTATATTAAGTTCAAAAGTACATCTAATGCGAAAAATTTGTAGCATTAGTTTGAATGAGGGTGAGTGTATGGAAACACATATTAACACTATAATTGAACAATTTGACAAACTGTGAGCAATAGGGAATCAAAATTTTTTTAAGGATTGGCAAATTAGCAGTTTACCAGCGAGTTATGATAGCTTATTCACCGTTCTAGAAGTAAGACCTGATAAGGACTTAACAGTGGAAACGGTGAAAGGAAAATTATAAGAAGAATGTTTTGTAAAAATATCTAGTACCGACGCACTAAATATATCTGCGTTAAAGTCGAAAGTTGTAAAAGAAAATTGAAAATAAATCGTGTGTTTTTTTTTTTGCAAGAAACCTGGTCACCTAAAGAAAGATTGTGTTAAGTTTTAAAAGTGGTGCAAGAGTAATAAAAAAATCTGCAAACATTATTGAGAAAATTGAAGACAGTAAGGAAGTAGTTTTGATGACCAAAGAACCTGAAGAAAATCAAGCTACTTGGATAATGATTCAGGAGCAAGTTGCCATATTGCCGTTGCTAAAGAATTATTTAGCGAAATCAATTACAATGGCTATGGTCCATTAATTTGTGTTGCAAATGGAAACAGTTCTCAAGCTCGAGGTAAAGGTGTGTACAAAATAAAGATTGGATAAAGGTTGGAGATGTGGTTATAGTAGTTGGTAATGTTCCTGATTTTAATTTAAATTTATTATCAGTTAGGAAAATTACAAAAAAGTGTTGTACTGTTGAATTTTTTAAAAATCAATGTGTTTTAAAGAAAAACTCTAAATATTTTTAGGGTTTGCTGTAGGTTAAGTGTGACTATATGCATTCCAAATGTAAAAGAGATAAAGAAAATCAAAACAGCGAATAGCGAATATTGGTTTGTTGGATTCCTAAAAAAAACTCGAACGTTTTGGTTTGCTTATAGTAATTCTTAATTTGTTAATTGAGGTTATTATATACTGATGATTTGGTGTAAGAACCAATGAAATGCATATAGACAAACTTAAACTACAGCAAACCCTAAAAATATATAAAAGAAGATTGAGATAAAATCCTAAATAATATTTGGAAAGTGTTGTGAATGACTCTTAAATTATTTTTAAGGCTTATCTTAAAAATAGCTTGTATACACTTAATGCAACATATGAAAAAGTTTTTTCGTGCATAATTGTAATAAAAGCTGTATACACTATTGGCATCGAGTTCTTGGACGTAACCATGAAGAAGGTATAAGAAAACTAATTAGAGATGAATTAGCAACAGACATAAGAATAAGTGTTTGTAGAAACCCTAAACAAATTTATAAAATTTGTTTGCAAGGAAAATTTACGAAAATGCATTTCCCTAAGCAAAGTTTTTCGAAGTCTAAAGGTTGTTCTGCTCTTATCTATTCTAAAGTGTGTGGCGCCATAACCCCTCCGACTTTTAATGGTTATACATTTTTGTAACGTTTATCGATGACCTCAGCAGATATTGTTTGGTATATCTTCTAAAGGCAAAGGGTGAAGTTTATAGCAAATTGGTTGAGTTTTGGAACTTAATAAGGAATCATGTGGGATATTTTCCAAAAGCTATAAGATCTGACAGGGGAGAGGAATATATACATAGGTTAAAATGTTAAAAAGTTTTTATCAGAATGTGAAACTAAAATTCAATATTGCGTCCACAACAAAACGGTGTCGGAGAACGAAAAAATCGCACTTAAATTGAAATAAAAAAATTAATGGTACTTGATTCGGACAGTTGCATTCTTAACCTCGTAGTGTACGGACGTGTCTACGCGAGTGTAATATTGGTAACAGGTATATTTGTAATAAGTAACAAAAAAAAGTTTTTAATATACATACATACAATACATAAGTGAGAATATTATTATTAATATTAAATGCATGCCATTTTAGCTATGATAAAGCCCAAAATTATTATTAATAACAAAAATATTTCTTTTTATAATTTTTGACGCATACTAATATTACGTTCATGCAATTCGGCTAGCCTGAGATCCAAATCATCAAAATTATTACCAAAAATAATTTTTTTTTATTATTTTTAACCTTTGAGGTCCATTTTGTATATTAATATTAAATTCATGGTATTGCGGCTAGGTTAAATTAAACAATTATAAAAATTATTGACAAAAAAAATATTTATTTTATTATCAAATTTTGAGTCAATTTTGCATATTAGTATAACATTCATGCCATTTCGGCTAGGCTGAAGATCAAAATCATCAACATTTTTGTCAAAAATAATTATTTTTATAATTTTTAACATTTGAGGGTAGTTTTGCATATTAATATTAAATGCAAGCCATTTCAGCTAGGATAAATCCCAAAATTATCATAAAAAGTAACTTAAATATTTGTTTTCATAATTTTTGTCTCTTGATGGTTATTTCGGCTAGGTTAAATTAAACAATTATAAAAATTTCTTAAAAAAAATTATTTAGGATTTAATCCCAATTTTTTTTGTTAATTTATAGGGTTTGTTGTTGGTTAAGTTTGTCTATATGCATTTCATTGGTTCTTACACCAAATCATCAGTAGACTTCAACCACCCAAATTCTTAAAAAACTCATGAATATTTTCTGTCTTTATATAATAACCTCATTAAACAAAATGAGAATTACTATAAGAAAACCAAAACGTTCAAGTTTTTTTAAGAATCCAACAAACCATTATTCGCTATTCGCTTGTTTTGATTTTCTTTTTCCCCTTACATTTGAATAACCATTTGTTATTACTAAATGTATTAAGGGGCAACCGAAAACAAAACCTTGTTGTTAAACAACACAATTTCTTTAAAAAAAATTATTTAGGATTTAATCCCAATTTTTTTTGTTAATTTATAGGGTTTGTTGTTGGTTAAGTTTGTCTATATGCATTTCATTGGTTCTTACACCAAATCGTCAGTAGACTTCAACCACCCAAATTCTTAAAAAACTCATGAATATTTTCTGTCTTTATATAATAAATAACCTCATTAAACAAAATGAGAATTACTATAAGAAAACCAAAACGTTCAAGTTTTTTTAAGAATCCAACAAACCATTATTTGCTATTCGCTTGTTTTGATTTTCTTTTTCCCCTTACATTTGAATAACCATTGGTTATTACTAAATGTATTAAGGGGCAACCGAAAACAAAACCTTGTTGTTAAACAACACAATTTCTTAAAAAAACATTATTTAGGATTTAATCCCAATTTTTTTTTGTTAATTTATAGGGTTTGTTGTTGGTTAAGTTTGTCTATATGCATTTCATTGGTTCTTACACTTATATAAAGACAGAAAATATTCATGAGTTTTTTAAGAATTTGGGTGGTTGAAGTCTACTGATGATTTGGTGTAAGAACCAATGAAATGCATATAGACAAACTTAACCAACAACAAACCCTATAAATTAACAAAAAAAAAATGGGATTAAATCCTAAATAATTTTTTTTTAAGAAATTGTGTTGTTTAACAACAAGGTTTTGTTTTCGGTTGCCCCCTAATACATTTTTAGCCTGTTTAACGATGTCGAACGAAAACCTATACGAATGAAAGCTAGTCACTCGCTTTCGAATAAATTTGGGTTTACGTATTTCGACAACTATCGTTCGCCTTTACTGACAGGTTCGTTTTCAACAGAGAAAAATATAAATAGTAAAATGCTTACATACTTTGGGGCATTTGCATAAAACAATTTTTAAATTTGCAATAGGTTTGTTAAGCGAAATTTTCATTAAAATCAATACTTCAAATTTATTTTAAATTTAAAAATTTGTTTTTTCCCTTTAAAGTGTGGATCAAAATATACATATATTTTATTTTGCTATAAGGTTTGTAATAATGTCTGTTTACGTTGCCAACTTTTTTGCCTCCCAACAGTATGCACTCACTTTCACAATAAGAACATTTTTTATACATATAGCCGTGATGCTAACTTTCTTTAATTATAAAGCACTAACAGACAAAGAAAATGTCTTTTTCAATAATGTGTATCTTTTTTCATGTTAAAATTAACATAGCATAATATTAACAAGTCCTAGGTTCTTGGGATATTTAAACCATGGCTTAGCTACAAAAATGACGCAGTCAGTACTTAATTGTTTAAGAAATGTTTTACTTGTTAGTAAGGTTTATTCCTGGAATCATATATGCTCAACATTAGTTTACAATCACGTGTTTCTAGCGGTACTTCATGACTATGTGTTTAGCCCGCTCGCAACATGCACACCAGATAGTCAAGAAACAAAAATACATGAAAGGAGATGATTTCAGTTATTTTTTTTGTTATATTTGATGGTAGTTTGTTGTATTTGCTTACAAACTCCTACAAGTGTTCTTAAATAAGATAAAAATTCGGCATAATTGACATCACTGAAAACATTTCTTAATTAAAACTTACAAAATTTTTGTAGATTTTTTTTTAAATCAAATTTCATTTAATTTTTACTTTAAACAATATGATGTTTTAACCAATAACCCTTGAGAACATGTTTAACTTATAGTTTTTAGCATTTTAATACACAGTGGTCTTTAATTTACATCAAAAACTACATACTTTTATGGCACTCGAAAGCAAAATAACATGTGACTGATTTTGACATTTACGTTCGCATATTTAGCTTGCGTTCGACTTAGGTAAACCCAATTTTGTATGAAAATGCTTTTGTTTTCGTTCGACTTGTCTTTCGAGTGAACGTTCGCTTAAAGTATAGTTAGGTAAACCGAAATCAGTTTTCTTTCGCTTAGCATGCGAACGAAAGTATTCGTTCGACATCGGTAAACAGGCTATTAGTAATAACCAATGGTTATTCAAATGTAAGGGGAAAAAGAAAATCAAAACAAGCGAATAGCGAATAATGGTTTGTTGGATTCTTAAAAAAACTTGAACGTTTTGGTTTTCTTATAGTAATTCTCATTTTGTTTAATGAGGTTATTATATAAAGACAGAAAATATTCATGAGTTTTTTAAGAATTTGGGTGGTTGAAGTCTACTGATGATTTGGTGTAAGAACCAATGAAATGCATATAGACAAACTTAACCAACAACAAACCCTATAAATTAATTATAAAAATTATTGACAATTATTTATAATAATATAAATAAATCAAAAAAAAAAAAACAAACGGTTAATGAGTACAGTAATCGTCGTGACAGTGGGCCTAATAGTCGAAATACTTACATTGTGTTAGGCTCCGCAGGCGTTAGCAATGAAAACATTAGAGACCCTGATTATAATAGAAACTATCTAAGTGCAAAACCAGAAACAATTACAAACAATTTGAGTGCAAGTGCTCCGAACTTAAATAATTGTTCTGAACAAGAGACAAACTTAGCCCAATCTATTTTTAAAAATTATAAAAAAAAAAATACCGAGGTGCCATCCTCATCGCGCTCATTTTTATCAAGTTCTGGAGTTGTACCAACAGCTGATAAAGGTGCATTAAGCCCGATTTCTGCGTGTGCTCCTAAGATCCAGGTAGGGATGGACCGCTACGTAACAGTTCTTAAAAGAGGAAGAAGCCCTAAGTCGGCAGAAGCATCTCAACCTGCAAAAATTTTAAAGAATGATGAAAAGCCAACCTCATCGAAAAATCGTTTTGCCATTTTACAAGAGGATAATAATGACCCCGTTACGGAAAGAAAGACCTCTAAGCCAACTCCAATTTATTTGAGAGAAAAACTCTAATGAAATCATCAAGTTCTTAGTCGGTTTAATTGGGGAAAACAACTTTTACGTTACTAACATCAAACGTGGTAACTTATACGAAACAAAAATTAAAGTTTATGACAAAAACGCTTACCGCACCACGGTTTTAGAGCTTGAAAAACTTGAAAAAAATTTCTATACTTTCCAACTTAAAAACGCTAAAGGCCTGCAGGTAGTTATAAAAGGTATTGACTCAAATGTTGACCCGGAAGAGATAAAGACCAGTTTGTGCAGCAAAGGGTTTAAAGTTAAACCTGTATCAAATATTAGGAACGGGGAAAAATACCCTCAACCATTATTCCGGGTTTAGCTTGAGCCTGGTGATATTAAATTGGAAAAAAAAATTAAAATCACACCATATATGATTTAAGATACATATATTATGCACCATTACAGTGGAGGTGCCATATAAGCGATCTGCGCCCGTACAGTGCTTGAACTGCCAAAAATATGGCCACACTAACGCTTATGGTTTGTGTTGTGTTTGGGACCTGCATGTTACAACCAAGTGCAACAAACTAAAAGATGATCCTAGGGTGGAGCAGTTAAGCAATTGCGGTGGAAACTACACTGCCAACTATAGAGGTTGCCCTGTTTATGACTTAGTTAGACGCTCATCCAAGCCGAAAGTAGTTCCTGTCCCTCCCCAGCCATTAAATATGCAAACTACAAATGTGCCCCCATTAGCACAGACTACTACCAATGAAGTTTCTTACGCTAACGTATTAAAGTTTAACCAGCCCAAAGCACGCAAGCCTGCCCAGCCAACAACACATCAAGATGTGCCACCAAACGAACCAACTGGTTCAAATTTTAGCCGCCTAGAAGCCGAATTGACAATATGGTTAAGCAATTTATGCAGATCATGACACAAAGGGCTGGCATGATGCAAGAAATGCAAAAAATGCAGTCTGCTCTTTTTCAGGCTATGCTTAAACTGCCTTAGGGCTTGTTTCTGGAACGCAAACGGCATCCGACAACACAAAAACGAACTCAAATTTTTTTTAACACACCAAAACATTGATGTAATGTTGATTTCCGAGAATCATATGACATCTAGAAGCGCTTTTAAAATAAGTGGCTATTCATATGACGATTCCAAGAATCCCAGGAATAGATCATGTAGAGGTTCGGCTATATTAATCAAATCAAAAATTAAACACCAATGGTTAGGTCTGCATTGGTCTTTAGGTCCCCGCTTCATAGCTGCTGGAGACTATAACGCTAAACACACCTACTGGGGCTCCCGCTTAATTAGTCCCAGAGGTCGTATCTTGTATGATTCCGTGTCTGATATGGGTCTTTGTGTTATTCTATTGGACGACCAACCTATTGGCTAACCGACCACAATAAAATTCCAGGCGTAATAGATTTTGGCGTAGTAAAAGGTATATCCCCGGGGCTAATTGAGGCGCAAGCCTCTTTGGATTTATCTCCTGACAACTCACTCACAATTATCACCATATGCAGTCCTCACCAAATAGCAACTAGTGATTTTTTCCTATCTAAGACAGTAAATTGGTTGAAATATAAAAAATATATCAGCAGTTACTGCTCGGATGACATACCACTAAAAACTCCCCAAGATATCGATGATTGCCTGAGTATCCTAAATGAAAACATTAAAGAAGCCGTTGAACATGCTTCTTCTACATACCGTCACCCAAATACAAAAAAAATTTTTCTGTCGATGTTAAAGAGCTTTTATCTGAAAAAAGAAGAGAGTGAAAAGAATGGTAACATCATAGAGCGCCCAAACTTAAAACTAAGCTAAAAGAGTGTACAAATCGATTAAAAAACTTACTGGAGGTACACAGAATTGCATCAGTTAAGGATTATTTGGAAGGTCTAGGCGCAGCTCCTCAAACAAATTATTGTCTATGGCGATCATCCAGACGTCTCAAAAGACCCGTAACCGCAATCTAAGAGGATCCTGGGCTAGAAATGACAGAGAAAAGTGAGATCTGCTCGCAAGTCATTTAAAAAACGTGTTCACTCCCAATACATGCACTGACGTGATGGAATTACCGCCTATTGTTGCTAGACGTCCTATAGAAATGCGTTTCCGATATTCAGATTTGGTAGAAGCTATTGCTAACCTAAATGATAAAAAAAAGCTCCTGGCGTTGATAAAATAAGCAACAAAATGCTTTTAGAGCTACCTTTTACCGCAAAAAGAATAATTCTTTTAATTTTTAACGCCATAATACGGCTTGAACATATCACACCAGTATGGAAAGTTGCCTTAGTAAAGATGATACCTTAGCCTGGTAAAGATCCTTCGAAGGTGGAGTTTTATAGGCCTATAAGTTTATTACAAACTTTGTCAAAACTGTTTAAAAAGCTGCTTAAAAACAAGCTGACTCCGATCCTGAATGAATACAACTGCATTCCAGATCACCAATTTGGCTTTAGAAGTCAACATAGCACAATCGAACAAACTCACAGACTGGTGCAGGCTATAAGAAACTCCTTCGAGGAAAATAAGTACTGCTTCGCGCTTTTTTTTGATGTCTCTCAAGCTTTCGATACAATATGGCACGAAGGCATGTTAAACAAACTAAAGCTAAACCTTCCAGCTAATAATTTCAACCTATTAGAAAAGTGTATAACCGGTCGACAATTTATGATCAAAGAGGGAAACCAAATAAGTTGTTCGCAACCAATGGGAGCTGGTGTACCCCAAGGGAGTATACTAGGTCCACTTTCGTACTTGCTTTACACGGCAGATATGCCAACCAACAGTTTTACGCACACGTCTATATTTGCTGATGATACCGCTGTTCTTAATATTCATAAAGACCCTAAAGAGGCTTAGTGCCAGTTGCAACAACACGTTACCCAAGTAGAGAAATGGGCAAAATTATGGGGAATAAAAATTAATGAGCAAAAATTAACTCACGTAACTTTTACCTTGCGCAAAAAAACGTGCTCTCCAATCTTTATTAACAAGCATATGGTGCCTCAACGATTTGAAACGAAATAACTTGGCATTCACTTGGACCGTCGCCTTGCATGGAAGTCCCACATAGGTACGAAGATGACGCAAATGAAACTTAAAGCTACACAAATTCATTAAAAAAAAAAAAAAACTTTATTATGAGAACTTAAATTTTAGTCTGGTACTGACTGGACTAATACCAATTACATAGTTTTAAGATTTGAATACTTATTGTGAGTTCGCATTAGCGAAGATTCAATAATAAAAATATGAAAAAAAAAATAAAAAAAAAAACCTAATTCGGATTTAGACAAAAGGCTTTGGGGTGAAGCTTTAATGACAGCGAATTTCATACAAAATCAGTTACCCTCAAGAAGTACAGCAGAAACGCCTTATAAAATAAAATATGGAGAAAAACTATCGTTTAAGTATATATTTATATATTTGGCGCTTTATGTTACGAGCTTGTTTCCGAAGAAAAGAGGAAGAAACTCAATTGAAAATAGATTGGTGAAGTTTTTATTGGATATGACCTCAAAGGTATATAAAGTTTTTGATCCCATAAGGGAAAAGATTCAAATTTTACGTAATGTTATCTTTATAGATGCCAAAGTTACTTGTAATGAATCTTTCGTATTGAAACAACACAGAAAAATAAAAATATATGGTTTAGTTTCCTGTTAATAATCGTAAAGAGAATAAAGATATTTCTGTGAACAGTGATAAAATCCAAAGCGAAACAGGTATTTCAAACGAGGCTAATAATTCGGAAGAAAATGAAGAAGTTTTAGGCAGTTAGTGGCGGCCATATTACATCTGATGAACAAAATTCAGATTCTGAATGGTCTTGTAAAGGGAAAACATTTGAAGATTCAATTCAAAGCCCAGAACCAGTTCGACGTGTGTCGAGTAGAGTACGTCCAAGTTATGATCAAATCAATTCTGCAATTATTTCCCGAAATCCAAGTAATTTCAATTAAGGAGTAGAAGTCGCAGTGGATTCAAGCTATGCAGGAGGAGCCTCAACCGATTTATGAAAATAATCCTTGGGTTCTTGTAGATCTTCCTTCCGATCGCAAGGCAATTGGTTGTAAATGGGTGTACAAAAAAAAGTTAAAATAGGCAGGCCAAATTGAAGGTTTAAAATCTAGAATTGTGGCTCAAGGATTAAGTCAAACATTTGGCATTGATTATGATTTGTTACTTGCTCCTTTTGTTAGACAAACATCAACAAGAATTCTATTATCAATTGCCGGTAAAGAAAAAAATGCATTTATATCATTTTGATGTAAAGACTGCATTTCTAAATGGTGATTTACAAGAAACAATTTAAAAGAAACAGAGTCCAGGTTTTACATCAGAAGAAAATCCGAATAAGGTGTGCTTGCTTAAAAGGGTTTATATTGTTTAAAACAAGGTGCTCGTTCCTGTATTCATTTGTATTCATAAAACATTATTTGAATTAAAATTTAAGCAAAGTTTATTGGATCCTTGTTTATATATCAGACAAATCATAGATGGCATAGATTATATTTTAGTATACGTTATTGATATGATTGTCATTATCTTGGTATGGAAGCTACACAAGATAAATTAAGTCATTTGTATTAAGAAAATTGTAAAAGAATTTGGACTTTAGCAATCAAAGCCTACAGATATTCCATTGATACCGTCATATAACAAAACAGTGGATTCAGAAAAACTGTAAGATAAAAAATTATTTCAAACTGCTATTGGATGTCTTTTATATATATCAGTAAATACAAGACCAGGGGGTTAATTACCGCAGTCGATCACGAGCGAAATTTTCTCATACTATCGAAGTTTTATGCATTTGGGATTCTGTCATTTGTTATCGAGTAAAGTGTATCGAAATTTCTAATGATGTTACTCGATAACGAGCTTGCATTCGAATGCAATCTTGCGAGATTATGCTCGTTAGCAAAATACCAATCGAAATTATATATTTCAAAGAAAGCGTTAGAAAAAAAAAGAAGAATAAAATATGTAAAAATATACTAATTTTTTTTAATTATTAGGTCTAATATAACAAAAATCAACTTTAAACAAAAGCATGTACTTATGACGGAACACAGTGACTTGGCCAAAGGAACATTCATTAATACTTTACAAGGAAATGCAACCGTCAATAGGTTATGGGAAGCTTTAACATTAAAACTTAACTCTTGTGGTCCACCGATGAAGGATAGTTAAGTATGGCGCTAGGAAAACTACATATCATAATGTTTATTTACTAAATATGTTTTATCAATAGGTGTTCAAATATGAACATGATAACGAACCATTTGCCAATTCTTTAAATATTTGCTTTGTAAATGGGTTTATTTATTTAGGGAGTTTAGTTTTACGAAACAAAAGTAAGCAAAAAAACTAATAGATAAGGAAATGGTTCGTTATATTTATTTTATAATTAGTTAGGTGATAAACATTTAAATAGTCCTTTGTTTATAGAAAATTATTTTAAATGTGTTATTTTAAGGACTAAAGATAAGGATGTAAGGGTGATAAATACTTATCAATAAGTAAAAAGTAAATAAACCTAAAATTGTATTCTTTTCTTATCGCCCTTACTTAGCCGTAGTGTTAAGTCATAAAACTTGGGTGTTCCTTTATCTGCAGGAATGCTCACTCAAATTTGGTATATAAGTAGAAAATA